>CAUYUJ010020222.1:0-17500 GCA_963575745.1 Prorocentrum cordatum
GTGTGTGTGGTGGTGTGTGTGTGTGTGTGTGTGTGTGTGTGTGTGTGTGTGTGTGTGTGTGTGTGTGTGTGTGTGTGTGTGTGTGTGTGTGTGTGTGTGTGTGTGTGTGTGTGTGTGTGTGTGTGTGTGTGTGTGTGTGTGTGTGTGTGTGCGTCAGGGCCCCTTCAGAATAGGGGAATTAATAACGACGTAAACATACAAACTCGGAGGTTCGCGCGGACTTCTCGGATCGGCGCTGGGCCCCCCTCCTTGGCGCGCGGAGCGCCCTAGGGGCGGCGCCGGAGGCGCCGCCAGGGGGGTCCAGCGCCGATCCGAGAAGTTTGCGCGGACCTCCGAGTTAGTATGTTGATGTCATTGTATGTTCCCTTAAAGAAGCAGCACGAAGCGCAAGTTTTCGAGCGATCGATCTGATCTTCATGACTTCGCCGATCGGCGCGGGCCCTCGCACGCCCCCTCCCACCTCTCCCCTGGAGCAAGTCTTGGCTGCTCTGGGGCGCCTGCCTCGAGCTGGTGGGGTCTCTCCCAGAGGAGGCACGGTTCCAAGCAGCCGCACTCGGCAAAGGTCCGGAGCCAGATCCCCGCCTCCCTCCCCCCGTTCCGCCCAATGCCGAAACGCCGAATCGAGGCCGCCCAGATGGGGTAGGAGTAGATTGGGCAAGAGGATCGAGCCGCGTCGCCGATGCATCGGCGATGCGGCTCGATGTGGAACCCGATGTTCTCCCCGCCGACGTCGCCGATGCATCACCGATGCATCGGCGATGTATCGCCGATGTATCAACATGAAGGCGCGATCCTCCGACCCAATCTATTCGGACCCCATCTAGGAGGCCTCCAAAGAAACAGCAGAAAGCGTGAATTTTCTAAATAGAGGAAAAATCGCTCCGACCCTCCAGAATCGGCGTTTACGGAACAGCCCCGGCGTTTCATGAAACAGTTTAGTCGTGTTCGATTCCTCCCTTCGGTGCGTTTGTTCATCGACTTTGCTTGTCGGGGTGCTTATTATGAAGGTGCTTTTGTTTTGCTCTTTTGGGGGGAGCTCCGCGCGGAGTTCCTGGACCAGCGCTGGGCCCCTCTGGCGGCGACTCTAGCGCCGCCCCTGGCTCAGCGGGCGAAGAACGGTATAACATAAACTTGTCCGCCGTCGAGGACGCCTGCCCCTTGGCGGCTGGAAAGTTTATACCCCTACGGTGCCACCGTACGGGTATAAACTTTCCAGCCGCCCTGGGACAGGCGCCCCCGACAGCGAAAAAGATTATTATATACCGTTGTTCGCCCGTTAGCTGGCGCCGCGCCATGCGCGCCAGGGAGGGGGCCTCCGCACCGATGCAAGAGATCCGCGCGTAACTCCGAACGCTTATGTCAGGAGGGGGGAAAAAACACACAGACATAATTAATCGTCGACTTCCCAAGCAATCTGGGAAAATATGGGAACTGGGGGGGGACGACAAAAACCCAGACAATGTGGGATAATATGGGGAATCCTGCTATCTGTGGGTATTTATTTGTGTGCCCAAGGGCCCCTTCATTATTCTAGGCCTCCTAGATGGGGTCCGAGTAGATGGGGTCGGAGGATCGCGCCGCATCGTCGATGCATCGGCGATACGGCTCGATGTGTAGCCCGATCTTCTCCACGCTGGCATCGCCGATGCACCACGATGAATCGCCGATGCATCGGCGATGTATTGCCGATGCATCGGCGATGCGGCGCGATCCTCCGGCCCCATCTACTCCGACCCCATCTAGGAGGCCTCTAATGATGGTTGTGCCCGTGTTTTGCCCTCGGGCTTCCGGGCCTCCCACACGGGGCCAGCGCAGGCGGGCCGCAGGGCCGCGCCGCACCGCCGATGCAGCGGCGGCGCGGCGCGATCCGGACCCCGCCCGGGTGCGTCCCTGAGATCCGACGCTGCGAAAGGAATGCGACGTCGCAAACATCAGAGCGTGGATTACCTACCCGGGGGCGGAAAAGAGGGGGGTGACGACTATCGGGGGTGGACAGAACCCCTAACAGTGACACGTCGATTAGTGAATTGTCCGTTTTCGGTTTTCGAGAGGGCGCCGTGGCCGTTATTTTCCAGGCTTGCGCCCGCCAGGTTTGGGCCTCAGGTCGTTTTCACTAAACCACGTTTTACTAAAGGGAGGTCTGTCCATCCCCGAGACTAGGGGGGGGTGGATCTCATGGCGGGGGCCATGGTTTTTCCCCAGATTTCATGGCGCCCCTTCTTGTTTCATTACGTCCCTGGCCCCCCCGCTGGGCCGCGCACATGCCGCAGGTCATGATCTGCACACCCCCCCTCTTGGACACCCCCCTCTCGGCCGCTCCCGACCTACCCCGCTTTCGCTTCCAGGCAAAACCAAGTCACACCACGCGCCTCCTCGTGAAGCTGCCTGACCAGTACGGGCCGTAGTTTGGCATCGCTTGGTATCTCTTGGAAGCGAGGGTGGTCAAAAGCGAGGTAGGTTTGCTTGCCCCCTAGAACAATCACGACCTGAGCCTTAGATCCCATCTCTCTGCCGATTTTCCGAGTCCGATCGATCTGTGACAAAAGTAGGAATCCCGCGATCTGAGGGTCGTTGATGCATCCGCGATGCGGCACGACCCTCCGACCCCATCTACTCCAGCCTCGTCTTGGGCCGGGCGTGTCCCTCTACAGGAGGAATATCCGAGAATAGTAAGAAATAGTCTGGATACGATTTTTGTATTATTTTCGAGTATGTTTTGAATATGTTTTGACTACTTTATTTTCCGTCCAAAGTCCCCCTCTAGGGGGACAGGCCCGACCTAAGCCTCGTCTGGGAGGCCTCTCTCGGGCGGGGCTAGGGCAGGGAAAAATCGTTCCAGAGCGTTCCTGAACGCTGTCAGAGCGTTCCGAAACGCTCGGCCGCGGCGCCGAGATACATCATCCAGTGCCGCCAGATCTCAGAGAGTCATGATTCATCCAGGCCCGATGTTGTCCTTGCGTCTCACTCGGCTACACGTAAGCGTGACCCTTAGCCAGAGAGACCTTTGGGTGCGGGCACACCGGTGTGCCCGCACCAAGTTAGGTGGACGAGTCCTTTGGCCCAATGTGTCTGTCAGTTGTTCGCAGCGCGCGCGCCAATGGATTCGAAGCGGTCTCGCATGGCCAGAGTTCGGTTGCAATGCTGATGGGGCGGTTTCGCCATCGTAGCGCAAAACAACCTTACCCGCGGCGGGCGACAAACAACCCTGGACAAGGGAAGGGGAGTGACATTCTCGCCGCGCAGCACCGGGGCCCACATGCTTACCGCGAGCGCGCCGGCTTGGCCTCCCCGCGGCCCCCGAGCGTCGGGCACCAGCGGCCGCTCTCGCCTGGGGCCCTCCCCTGGCGTGCCCTTCGCCGCCTCCGCTCGCGGCGGCAGCCCGGGCGGTGCTCCGCTCCAGTGCGGGGGCGGCCTCGGAGGGCCCCGTGCCTCGGGGGCCCTCCTCCTCCTCCTCCTCCTCCTCCTCCTCCTCCTCCTCCTCCTCCTCCAACACTCGAGGAGGAAGGAGCGGCACAAGCACGAGCTGTCGGCGCTCCGCGCGGATTCCTTGGATCCGCGCTGGGGCGCCTCCGGCGGGGCCCCTGGCGCGCGGCGTGGCGACGGTGCGCGCGTTGACCACGGGATCCCCGAAGACCCCGCCGCGCGGTCCGTCACCGCACGGTCTTGGGACGTACCAGCTGGGAACAGATCCCCGTCCCTGTGAGTGGCACCACCTCATCTCGATGCCGATCTTCAGGATTCTCTCAGCTTCAGAGGGCGCATTCCGAAGACTGTTCTCGCCTGTGGGCTTGTCAATCTGGGGGAGGGAGAGGGATAAGTCCGAGGCTGGTTAGACCCTGGAGGCTGGGACCAAGACCGTGCGGTTCCCCCGGGTCGCCTCTGGCTCACCACACGGCTGGGACCCAGGCCGTGCGGTCCCCCCGAGCCCCTGCTGGCTCACCACACGCTGCGGTGGCCCCTCGCTCCGGGACACTCTGCCGCGCCCCAGCACCACCCAAAGACGTGCTCGCTCAGACCTCGATCCACGTGCGCACCGCGACAGCGTGTCACCGCCCACCAAACCACCCCAACCCAACCCGAAGGCCCCGATTCGCCCTCCATTTCCAGTTGGGGGGGATCGGGGAACGTTGAGAAAACACATATGGATCCCGTACCCCCCCCAACCCGAAATTCGGGTCTTCGGGTTGGGTTGGGGTGGCTTGGTAGGTAGTCAGCGTGGCCACAGACCTCAGCAACGCGGCGGCACCGTGCGGCTCTGCAGCGCGGCGGCGGCACCAGCGGCCGGCCTGGGTCTCGCCGCTCTTGCGCCTCCGCCGCTCGCGCCGGCCAGCGGCGCCGCGCCGGGCCGTTGGCGGCCGCGGCCGCGGCCGCGCGCGGCGCCTGGCCGGGCAGAGCTCGCGGCGGGAGCAGCAGCTCGAGGGGAGGGCAAAACGACGCGAAGATCGGGACAAAATCGGATCGGGATAACTCGAAATCTCTGAGAATCGGCGGGTTTGGAGGATGTATTGGGCGCCGCGGCCGCTCCAGAGCGTTCCGGAACGCTCTGAGAGCGCTCCGGAACGCTCTGGAGCGATTTATCCCGATCCTAGCCCTGTTTTAGAGGGCCAGTTTGGATGAGGGGGCGTAGTCGCCACGGGGGGAGGCGGGGCCTGAGGGAGGCGGGTCCTGAAGTTTGTTCCGCCGTTGTGGGCTTCCCGGGGCCCCCTCCGCGGGCCCCAGGGCCCGTCAGCAAGCGGCTCAGGATGGAGGGCTCGTCCTGGAGGAAGGCCCGGGGGTTCAGGACCCGTTCCCCACAGGACCCGCCCCCCCCAATGCTAAAGTGGTAAGTGGAGCAGGAGGAGGAGGAAAAGGAGGAGCGGTACGAACGACGGGCTGAAGGGGGAGGGGGGACAGGAGAAGGATAAGGGGGATCATCGACGGCCAGTTGAGAGAAGGAGTGGGAGGGGAGCAGGAGGGGGGGGAGCATGAGAAGGAGGAGGACCAGTTGAGAGGAAGAGGGGGAGCAGGAGGTAAGAAACACATTGGCTATGACCAATATGTCGCGGCTCTTGTCGACGCCGATGTTGGTCATGGTCCATGCCGGCCGTCGCCGATTTGCGAGGATGATCCACGAATTGATGCTGACCAAGATGGACGGTGACTAAGATCGGCACGACGCTTCGGCGTTCCGTCTTGGTCATGGTTCTCTATTTCTTCCCTTCCAGGGGCAGGAGGAGGACAAGTGCAACTTCACGACATTCACGACGGCAGACGGCAGCAAGAGCCAAGACATGAGCAGGACCCGCATGCAGCAAACGACCGACAAGCCGAAGCCAATGAGCACTGAGAAGAGCAGACGTTGGCGGCTTACGTGCAGCAGCTAGCACAGCCTTGGCATAAGCAGCAGCAGCATCGCGACGCGGTATCTTTGTGATGGCCCGATAAATCTGATCACAGCATCATTCAAGCCTCTAGCCTGAGCATCCGTGAGATACCCCCAAGTCCCCGACTGAAAGAGTTTCCCACAGCACACCAAAGAATCCAGTAGCATTGTCGCCGCGCCCTGCTAGATGGAGGACTGGCGTATGACACTAAAGCGAAGAACTTTCCAAGCTCCAGCACAGCTCTGGGAACGGTGGGCAAGCTCAGGACCCATGGAACAATAGTCATCCTGCGTAGCCCCGAAGTGAACATACTGATGCACAGCGTGGACCACCAGAGTCCCAGCGAACTCCGTAGGAGCCTGAAGCTCACCCCGGGGGAGCTCACCCCTCTTTGGCCGCCTGGGAACCAGAACTTCGAAATTGTTGGAGGAAAGCTGTCTTGCCCACATCCGTGTTGAGGCGAAATCCTCACACTGCGAACGCATCCGCAACTTCGGCAACGAGCAGCGGCGCAAGCGCGAGAAGCTGGCGGGCGTTGCCCAAAAAGAACAGTACGGCATCGTCAAACAATGGCACCATCCAACGAGTGAGAAGCCCTGTCCGGACCCTCCTGCTCTACTGAAGTAGCTAGCGTAGCATAGGCATGCGTAGGAACCCTGAGGACGATGCCCACCGGCAACAGCTTGGCTCTGACGAGATCCAGGGTGGCCCCCATGACGAAGTTGAAAACGACATCCCCCAACTGCTGCCCAGGACCCGAGCGTAGCACCTTGAACGTAGAGCCAAGACGGGTCATACGCTTCCGCAACCTGCACAGCCCGAAGAGGAGAGGCCCCACTGATTTCGAGCAGACGCGGGTGGTCCCGAATCTACTGTTGCAAGCGTGCCACAGTTTCCGGAGGGAGACCACATACACACAGCAACTTAGCCAGCGACTCATCGTCACATGACAAGCTGACGGACCGATGTGTAATTCGCTTGAACCACACCCATGAAACATTATGAGCACAGACACGTTACGAGCGACAGCTAACTAGCTGTTGAAAGAGGCGCAGCTCCACTGCTCCGAACTCTATGCCACGACCCGGGAGATCGCCGTACTGCCGTTCCCCCGCGAAACTCACAAAAGACTTCACAACCTCTGCCGAGTGATACTAAAATGCCGGTTCCCAAGTTGCGAGGAGCCCAAGACGGACCTATGACACCCCGCGTGCGAGACCGAACCAGATTTGAAGAGGATCCAGTAGAAGCCCACTTTCCACTGAATGGGCTCACAGACACGCAAAGTAGATTTGTTGGTGATGGGGGTACAAGTACTTTGAAGTCGGGCCTGTCCCCCTACAGGAGGAATGTTCTAAACTAAAATAGTCAAACAATAGTCTGGGGACGATGTTTCCCAATATGTTTGAGCATTTGTTGGCTCTTTCAAACTATTCGCCCAAAATCGCCCTGTAGGTGGGATATGCCCGACCTAAAAGTACTTAGCAAGCTCGACCGCGAAGGACGATACGACTCGACCAGAACTTCCGCTGGGGCCTGCAGCGGACGCCTTCGAACGAGCAAAGACGGACTCCATGAGAGCGAGCGAGGGTACAGTGGAGGCCCATGCCAATAAACACCCTGCTTGCCTCTAGGGTGCCCTGGGTTTCTTGGGTGTCGATGGTTTTGCGATGGACACCGTGACGTTCCCACACCAAGAATCAAGGAACGCCCTGGAGTCTCAGGGTTGGGTTTCTTGTGGAAGGTGTCTTGTGGACTGGCCTCTACTGTAACTCTTCACCGGTGGTCGGAACGTTGCCCAAAGCTTCGGGCGGCAAACGAGGCAGATGCTCAAAAAACCATGCCAGGTCCGCAGCGGGCACGATTGGCGCAGCCTCCTCCATCCCAGAGTGATCGACCCAACGATTGTGGTTCCCCATCCCGACCCAGTAACATATCGGGGGAGCGTAAGACCCGGGTTTGCCGGGACTCGGGTTCGCCACCGTTTTTTGACGACCGCGCCTCGGCTTTTGACAAGGAGGAGTTTCGTGGGACGTCTGCAGCGGGAGGCCTCGTCAAAATGCAGGCTCGGCCTCGTCATTTTTTTTGACGACCTCGTCGGGGATCTCCGAGTCCCCTGTACCCAGGTCTTACGTCCCCCTGAACACAGGCAGCGGCTTGGCAGCGAGCTCGCGGCGAGATCAGGCGCCCGTGGCGCGCAACTTTGGCAAGGGCCAACAAGTCACTGCGTGGCCAGGCCCTGGCCACCTCCGCCGCCAGGTCGGCCGCGTGCCGCTCGGCAGCCAGCCTGATACGAGGACTGACCTCTGCAGTATGCATATCCAGAGACAGACTACGGAAAGCGCCAAGACAAGCGGAAAGCCCCAACATACGCTTCCCAAGAGACAGCAACAGTACTAGCCTTCACCATACCCATATCCTTGTGAATGAGCTTGCCAAGAGAAGCCAATGGAGAGTCTGGAATAATCCAAGCCCGACCCTTCGAGCGCCCAAGCGAGAACCGCACCACTGCCTTATAGACGCATAGACCTTAGTAGTACCCCCAGCCACTGACCTGAGCAGTTCCACTGCAGCGCGGACTGCCAACCTTGGTGGATAGACCGAGGGCGACGCTGAAAGGTACTAAGGCAGCCTGAGCGAGGAGGGACGGAGCGAGGAGGGGGAGGAGGGGGAGGAGGGGGAGGGAGGCTGGGAGGGACGGAGGGAGGAGGGTGGAGGAGGGAGCGTGGGAAGAGGCGAAGGAAATGGGGGAGGGGGCGAAGGGGCGACCAGGGGGGCAAGCTTTTGGACGCGTGCTTGGCGTCATTGCCCCTGGTAGGCTTGCCACTCATTCTCTCCTTCGCATGGTGTTCCCCCACTGGCACCGCCGCTGCGTTTCCTAGCTGGGGGCAGGTAAGACCACAGTGCCAGTGAGATGTAGAAATGTACTCTTCCTTCCTTCCTTCCCCACATCTTCAAGGGTCTACTCAGATTCAGTTCGATATCGATTCCGAGAAGCTCGATCCGATTCGATTTCGATTTTCCGACGATCTGATGCGGGCCGATGTCTATATGGCGCTATTGCTCTATTGTTCTCGTCTTAGCGCAGCCGATCCCATTCGATTTCGATTGCGTGCCGATTCGGCCCGATCCGACGCACGTTCTTTTCCGATCCGATGTTCTAATTCGATGCTGACTCATCCTGTCCTCTTCCCGCTCATTCCGCTCCTGCCCCTCGTGAGAGGGAACAAAAAAACAAGGACTCCGGAGGACTGGCCCGCCCCTCCCGCTCCTCCCCTCCCTTCCTTCCCCACTCCGACAGTCTTGGCGGACTGTACTATCACTGTGGTGTTGGTTGCCCCGACGTCTCTTCGCCTAGGGCGACCTTTTTCTCACTTTTGCCGTGGCGCAGCAAGCTCGCGTAGGGCTGTGCTAAGCGCGGCACGGCCGACGGCGCTAGGAAGTGGCGGTCGGTCGGGGCTCTGGCTTGGTAACTAGCCTGGCGCGGTGGAGCATGTGACGGCCATCTCGATGTCCGAGGCCATGCGGCATCCGGCTGGCGTAGCGACGATTTCGAAGAATCGGTCGGAGAGAGCGCGAGAGGAAGTTGAAATGCGAAGGCAGTTCAGAACTTGATTACCAGTCGGTATTCCTACAGCTCCTGCTTGCCACTAGGAATACTAATGAGCGAGAGTTGAGGTGCCAGAGCGACGAAGGAGTGGCAGGGCACGGGGCAGGAATGCATGGCAAGCGCAAGAGGAGCGCGGGTCCATGGGTGAGAGGGCGTTGGCACGCAGTGGGCGTAAGGTGCAGAGGGGGAGGGGAGCGGGGGGGAGCGGACGAACATTTGCCCACTGTTGTGTGGGAGGCGTCCCGCGGGCGCGTTCACGTTGCGCAGCCAAACGGGGCGCCAGTCCACGACGGTCTGAGGGCACCTGTCGACGAGCTTACACCAGCTCTTACATCTCCACCAGAAGGAGGAGGAGGAGGAGGAGGAGGAGGAGGAGGAGGAGTGCGCGAGTTGGGCCGAGGCGAGTTGAGGTGAGGTGCGCGGAGGGAGTCGCGCACGTCTCCGCACTCCCCAGACCCCGCGTGGTTGCGGGATTGGCGCCCGCCGATCCAGCTTCCCCGCCCCTGCTGTCACACAGATGCAGCCGAAAATGCGTTCGTTCACCGCGCTGTGCAAGGAGGAGGATGACGACGGCGGCGGCGGCGGCGACGACGGTGACGGCGAGGGCAACGGCGGCGACCACGACGAGGACGGAGAGGTAGGCAGCGGAGCAGAAAAGCAAGAGGATGAGAAACAGGAGGGGGGGAGAAGCAGGAGGAGGAAGAGGCAGCTGCGGATGAAGAGGACGAGAACGATGTTTTCTTGACTTCCTTGTTTTGCCCTGCCCATCCACCCCCCACCCCGCACCCCCGAGTCATCTTGCTGTTCCTCCGGTACTGCCCTCCCGTTGCCCGCCCGCCTGGGACAATAACTAATTGGGAGGATGGAGGAGAGAGGAGGGAGAAGAGGGAGGAGGGGAGAGAGGAGGGGTATTATTGGTTCTTTTGGCAGTTCCCGGTCAGGACGGATGAACGCGTCAGTGTTCTCTTTCGTCCAAGTTGGTGCATCATTATAGTTAACCGAACATTAGAAATCAAACGAAGTTCGAGCATGTGCAATTTTGCATCACTTAAATCGAATGCCAGCCAACGTGAACCCAACACAGAGTATTCTAAGAGAGTGCGTGGTGCAACAGATGTGGTACAAGCTACGTGGTGTACTTTATTTGGTGCCCTTCACCTTGCCGAACTTGGTTCAACTTGAGATTGTCGTTTCCGCTGCTCGCGCAATCATTCCATCCACCCTGAGCTTGGCTTGCAAAACCCATGCGGAAGCGATTGCGATGAGTCTTTGGTGTTGGCTGGTGCATCTGTGCGGCCGCGCTAGCCCGCGCATGCTCGCACGCGCAGCGGCCAGCTAGTTTGGCGCGACCAACGCGAACGCGGTGGCGCTGACCGCTCGGCACATCCCAGCGGGCATTTCGGTGCGGGTCGGCGACTTGGGCGGGCGTGCAATCATGGCAACGTCGACAGAGGTAGAAACGATGATGAAAGTAACGATGTTGGCGCCGATGCTGATCACGCTGACGACGATGACGGCGTCCTCGCGTCGGCGATGAAGGTTTTGGAAAAATGTTCGACATGCGCGTGCGGTCGATGCGCGAGACTGGCCCGCAGGATATTATTTCCGGCACGCGCGCAAGGGCGTGCGATTGGGCGTCGCGTGCTAGGGGGTCGTAAATGGGGGGTGGCGAGGGTGGTCCGAAAAAAGGTACCCAAACGGTACCTAAACGAGCCTCCTGGGGCCCCGCAGGGGCCCGAAAGGGACATGAAAGGGGACCGTTTCTGACCCCCCCATTTATGACCCACCCATCGAGGCACGACCAATGCGGTTGATGTCGGCATGCGGCGCAAGAGGCCCACCTGGCAGAATTCAGTGGCAATGTAGAAGAAACCTACGGCTTCCCAACATAATCGTTAGGAGACATTTGTTGCGAACCATGAGTTGTTGTATGGTTTCGGGGCACTCGATTTTGAAATCGCTGCGAAGCTGAAGGTTTTTTTGACGGATTTCGGCACGCGCGCGACGACGCGCGCGCGCGTGCACTTCCCTTTTTTGTGGGCAACGGATTATCGCGACGGCGCGCGCGCAAGGGCGTTCAAACGATTTTGTACATACGCGCGCGGAAAAAAAAAACGATGGTTTTCTTCAGCATTTGCAACAGCGCGCGCGCAAGCCTCTTTGAAAATCCGCGTGGCGAAACCTTGATTATGAAATCCCTACGAAACCGGAGGTGTTGTAAGGATTCCGGCACGCTCGCGCGACAACGCGCGCGTGCGCACTTCGTCCCACGAGTGCGCGCACTGTATGTTTCCCAACCTGTTTTTTGGGGGTGTGGTTTTCTTCCCTGCCGCGTCGCACCCGAGTCTCCCTCACTCCCCCTCTTCTCCTCCTCCTCCCCCTCCTCATCCTCCTCCTCGTCCTCCTCCTCCTCCTCATCCTTTTCCTCCTCCTCATCCTCTTCCTCCTCCTCCTCCTCCTCCTCCTCCTCCTCCTCCTCTTCCTCCTCATCCTCATTATCCTCCTCCTTTCTTATTCCAAGCGCAGCACATGCACTGCACGTACATGAAAGATGCCATATGCGTTTACATACAGACGCACGTTTGCACACACTCGGTGACACGCGTACACACTAACAACGGCAGTACGTTCCGATCGTGCTCATTACATCATACACCCACGACGTATGCGCCACATACTGAGCACACACATGAGACACACGTCCACATACAGCCGCACACGCATCAGGCACATACACACGACACGCGATGTACAAGACGTGCGTGTGTCGGATTCGCAGTGCATGGCAGGCGTGACATTTTCTCGACACCGGAGGGATTGCGTTGGGGGTGGTCTCCTTATCCGCTGCGGGCTTGCAAAGCGTGGCAGGCGTGGCATTTCCTCGGCACCATAGGGGGTGCGTTGGGGGTGGTCTCCCTGTCCGCTTCGGGCCCCCAACATATGGCACGCGTGGCATTTCCTCGACACCAGAGGGAGCGCGTTGGGGGTGGTCTCGCTCTCCGTTTCGGTTTCGCAAAGCGTGACAGGCGTGGCAGTTCCTCGACTCCGGAGGGGGGTGCGCTGGGGGTGGTCTCTGGTATCCCTATCCGTCTCGGGCCCCCAAAGCGTGGCAGGCATGGCACTTCCTCGACACCGCAACGGGGTGCGCTGGGGGTGATCTCCCTATCCGTTTCGGGTTCGCAAAGCGTGACAGGCGTGGCATTTCCTCGACTCCACAGGGGGTGCGCTGGAGGTGGTCCCCCTTATCCGCTTCGGGCTCGCAAAGCATGGCACGCGTGGCAGGTCCTCGACACCAGAGGAAGCGCGCCGGGGGTAGTCGCCCTATCCGCTTCGGGCTCGCAAAGCGTGGCAGGCGTGGCACTTACCCGACACCGCAGGGGGTACGCTGGGGGTGGTTTCCCTATCCGTTTCGGGCTCGCAAAGCGTGGCAGGCGCGGCACTTCCTCGACCCCACAGGGAGTGCGCTGGAGGTGGTCCCCCTATCCGTTTCGGGTCCCCAAAGCGTGGCAGGCGTGGCACTTCCTCGACACCGCAGGTGGTGCGCTGGGGGTGGTTTCCCTATCAGTTCCGGGGTCGCAAGGATGGCGGGCGCGGCACCTCCTCGACGCGCTCGGGGCGGTCTCCCTATCCGTTTCAGCTTCGCAAAGCATGGCAGGCGAGTTGGGCGCTGTCCGATGCTTTTCGGCGAAGATCTCCTTCCACGTCCTGCGTGGCCAAGATGCATGTTGCCGCCTTGGAAAAGGACCCTCGGTGACCTCCTCTCCCCCTGACCAGCGGCGCCAATGGCGTCGGCGGGGCAGCGGCTGCCAGCGTCGTGCTCGCATGTTTCACTTCAGCTATCATCGCTCCATACAGAATACGAGCATGCGGGGGTTCCTCGGTAGCGTAGTTTCGCAGGGGGCGGCGGGGGGGCGGGAGGTGCCCCACACACACACACACACACACACACACACACACACACACACACACACACACACACACACACACACACACACACACACGCACACACCACCCTGGGATCGTGTAAATATTTTTCTATAGAGATGCACGATGGACGGCGGGGCAGAACCGCAAGCAATTTGCAGCGCGCAAAGGGGGGCCGATCATCCTTGGGGGGGGGGGGGGTAGAGTATATCTTTCCCTTCAAATGGGGGACGTTCGCAGCGCAGCCCACGCGGCGCAGGCTTCGCGGCGCAATGCGCAGGTGGCGCAAGACAGCGGCGCATTCGGCGCGGCTCAATTCACTCGGCGAACTTGAGGTTGTCAATTCCATTGCTCGCGCAATCGCCCCGCCCACCCGCCCGCAACCTCGCCTGCAAAGCCCATTCGGGAGCGATTGCGCTGGGCGCTCGGCATTGGCTGGTGAGTCTGCGCGGCCGCGTGAGCCCGCGCAGGCTCGCGCGCGCAGCGGCCGGCGAGTTTGGCGCGACCGACGCGAGCGCGGCGGCGCTGACCGCTCGGCACATCTCAGCGGGCACTTGAGTGCGAGTCGGCGACTTGGGCGGGCGCGGCGCCATGGCCACGCGGGCAACGGTAGACGCGAAGAGGATTTCGGCGACGCTGGCGACGATGCTGACGGCGACGACGGGGCAGACAGCGGCGTCGCCGATGCTGATCACGCCGACGACGATGACGGCGTCTTCGCGTCGATGATCGAAGGTTTGGAACGATTTCGACATGCGCGCGCGGGGCCCGTTTGGTAGCATTCTCTAGACATGTTGAACAAAAAACGCTGCGACACTTCGCTTGTTCTCATCTTCGGGGCGCTAGATTTGGAAATCCTCGCGACACCGAAGGCTCTCGGCGGATTGCGGCATGCGCGGGCGACGACGCGCGCGCGCGTCGCCGCATATTTTTTCTGAGGGGCAAAAATTACGCTACCGAGGAACCCCACATACTTAATTTAAATATTATGTGTTTGCTTATGTATATACTATATATAAATATATATGCACAGCCCTGCGTTCTAAGCCCTCGTCGCGAATGTTCCCTGCTAGGCTTTGCGCCAGTGTCGTGGATAGCGGCCGAGCTGAGAGACCGCCCCCTGCGCACCCCCTGCGGTGTCGAGAAAGTGCCACGCCTGCTAGCCTTTTTGCGCCAGTGTCGTGGATAGCGGCCGAGCTGAGAGACCACCCCCTGCCCACCCCCTTTGGTGCCGAGGATGTGCCACGCAGTGTCGTGGATGGCGGCCGAGCTGAGAGACCACCCCCTGCGCACCCCCTGTGGTGTCGCGAAAGTGCCACGCCTGCTAGGTTTTGCGATAGCGTCGTGGATCGCGGCCGAGCTGAGAGACCACCCCCTGCCCACCCCTTTTGGTGTCGAGAAAGTGCCACGCCTGCTAGGCTTTGCGACAGTGTCGTGGATAGCGGCCGAGCTGAGAGACCACCCCCTGCGCACCCCCTGTGGTGTCGAGAAGGTGCCACGCCTGCTAGCCTTTTGCGCCAGCGTCGTGGATAGGGACCGCCGTGAGAGACCACCCCCTGCGCACCCCTTGTGGTGTCGAGAAAGTGCCACGCCTGCTAGGTTTTGCGACAATGTCGTGGATAGCGGCCGAGCTGAGAGACCACACCCTGCACACCCCCTGTGGTGTCGAGAAAGTGCCACGCCTGCTAGCTTTTTGCGCCAGCGTCGTGGATGGCGGCCAAGCTGAGAGACCACCCCCTGCGCACCCCCTTGTGGTGTCGAGAAAGTGCCACGCCTGCTAGGCTTTGCGCCAGTGTCGTGGATAGCGGCCGAGCTGAGAGACCACCCCCTGCCCACCCCCTGTGGTGTCGAGAAAGTGCCACGCCTGCTAGGCTTTGCGCCAGTGTCGTGGATAGCGGCCGAGCTGAGAGACCACCCCCTGCGCACCCCCTGTGGTGTCGAGAAAGTGCCACGCCTGCTAGGCTTTGCGCCAGTGTCGTGGATAGCGGCCGAGCTGAGAGACCACCCCCTGCGCACCCCCTGTGGTGTCGAGAAAGTGCCACGCCTGCTAGTGGTGTCGAGAAAGTTTGGCTTTGCGCCAGTGTCGTGGATAGCGGCCGAGCTGGATGGTGTCGAGAAAGTGCCACGCTGCCCAGTGTCGTGGATAGCGGCCGAGCTGAGAGACCACCCCCTGCCCACCCCCTTTGGTGTCGAGAAAGTGCCACGCTGCTAGGTTTTGCGCCAGTGTCGTGGATAGCGGCCGAGCTGAGAGACCACCCCCTGCCCACCCCCTTTGGTGTCGAGAAAGTGCCACGCCTGCTAGGCTTTGCGCCAGTGTCGTGGATAGCGGCCGAGCTGAGAGACCACCCCCTGCGCACCCCCTGTGGTGTCGAGAAAGTGCCACGCCTACTAGGCTTTGCGACAGTGTCGTGGATAGCGGCCGAGCTGAGAGACCACCCCCTGCCCACCCCCTGTGGTGTCGAGAAAGTGCCACGCCTGCTAGGCTTTGCGCCAGTGTCGTGGATAGCGGCCGAGCTGAGAGACCACCCCCTGCGCACCCCTGTGGTGTCGAGAAAGTGCCACGCCTGCTAGGCTTTGCGCCAGTGTCGTGGATAGCGGCCGAGCTGAGAGACCACCCCCTGCGCACCCCCTGTGGTGTCGAGAAAGTGCCACGCCTGCTAGCTTTGCGCCAGTGTCGTGGATAGCGGCCGAGCTGAGAGACCACCCCCTGCCCACCCCCTTTGGTGTCGAGAAAGTGCCACGCCTGCTAGCTTTGCGCCAGTGTCGTGGATGGCGGCCGAGCTGAGAGACCACCCCCTGCGCACCCCCTGCGGTGTCGAGAAAGTGCCACGCCTGCTAGGCTTTGCGACAGTGTCGTGGGTAGCGGCCGGGCTGAGAGACCACCCCCTCGCACCCCCTGTGGTGTCGAGAAAGTACGCTTGGCCGAGCTGAGAGACCACCGCCCCCTGTGCGGGTGTCGAGAAAGTGCCACGCCTGCTAGGCTTTGCGCCAGTGTCGTGGATAGCGGCCGAGCTGAGAGACCACCCCCTGCGCACCCCCTGCGGTGTCGAGAAAGTGCCACGCCTGCTAGCCTTTGCGCCAGTGTCGTGGATAGCGGCCGAGCTGAGAGACCACCCCCTGCGCACCCCCTGTGGTGTCGAGAAAGTGCCACGCCTGCTAGGCTTTGCGCCAGTGTCGTGGATAGCGGCCGAGCTGAGAGACCACCCCCTGCGCACCCCCTGTGGTGTCGAGAAAGTGCCACGCCTGCTAGGCTTTGCGCCAGTGTCGTGGATAGCGGCCGAGCTGAGAGACCACCCCCTGCGCACCCCCTGTGGTGTCGAGAAAGTGCCACGCCTGCTAGCCTTTGCGCCAGTGTCGTGGATAGCGGCCGAGCTGAGAGACCACCCCCTGCCCACCCCCTTTGGTGTCGAGAAAGTGCCACGCCTGCTAGGCTTTGCGCCAGTGTCGTGGATAGCGGCCGAGCTGAGAGACCACCCCCTGCGCACCCCCTGTGGTGTCGAGAAAGTGCCACGCCTGCTAGGCTTTGCGCCAGTGTCGTGGATAGCGGCCGAGCTGAGAGACCACCCCCTGCGCACCCCCTGTGGTGTCGAGAAAGTGCCACGCCTGCTAGGCTTTGCGCCAGTGTCGTGGATAGCGGCCGAGCTGAGAGACCACCCCCTGCGCACCCCCTGTGGTGTCGAGAAAGTGCCACGCCTGCTAGGCTTTGCGCCAGTGTCGTGGATAGCGGCCGAGCTGAGAGACCACCCCCTGCCCACCCCCTTTGGTGTCGAGAAAGTGCCACGCCTGCTAGGCTTTGCGCCAGTGTCGTGGATAGCGGCCGAGCTGAGAGACCACCCCCTGCGCACCCCCTGTGGTGTCGAGAAAGTGCCACGCCTGCTAGGCTTTGCGCCAGTGTCGTGGATAGCGGCCGAGCTGAGAGACCACCCCCTGCGCACCCCCTGTGGTGTCGAGAAAGTGCCACGCCTGCTAGGCTTTGCGCCAGTGTCGTGGATAGCGGCCGAGCTGAGAGACCACCCCCTGCGCACCCCCTGTGGTGTCGAGAAAGTGCCACGCCTGCTAGCTTTGCGCCAGTGTCGTGGATAGCGGCCGAGCTGAGAGACCACCCCCTGCGCACCCCCTGTGGTGTCGAGAAAGTGCCACGCCTGCTAGGCTTTGCGCCAGTGTCGTGGATAGCGGCCGAGCTGAGAGACCACCCCCTGCCCACCCCCTTTGGTGTCGAGAAAGTGCCACGCTGCTAGGCTTTGCGCCAGTGTCGTGGATAGCGGCCGAGCTGAGAGACCACCCCCTGCCCACCCCCTTTGGTGTCGAGAAAGTGCCACGCCTGCTAGGCTTTGCGCCAGTGTCGTGGATAGCGGCCGAGCTGAGAGACCACCCCCTGCGCACCCCCTGTGGTGTCGAGAAAGTGCCACGCCTGCTAGGCTTTGCGCCAGTGTCGTGTGCGCACCCCCTGTGGTGTCGAGAAAGTGCCACGCCTGCTAGCTTTGCGCCAGTGTCGTGGATAGCGGCCGAGCTGAGAGACCACCCCCTGCGCACCCCCTGTGGTGTCGAGAAAGTGCCACGCCTGCTAGGCTTTGCGCCAGTGTCGTGGATAGCGGCCGAGCTG
>CAUYUJ010020222.1:22500-60000 GCA_963575745.1 Prorocentrum cordatum
TTTCGCCCTATATGTTGCCAGGGTCTTTGGGCTACTTATGATTTGTGATAAACAAGTGCGCGCGCATCGCATTTGTTGCAGAGGATGGCGGGGGGGGCCGATGCCAGTTGGGCCAGGATAGTATGAATCCACAGGTAGGATGGACATTGGGTCAGAATCCCATGCGTTTTGCATCGGCTCCGGGGGGTCTTTAGCCCCGGGGGGGGGGGGGAGGGCGGTGGAACCCATGTTTTTCTTTAAAATGATCATTAGCCGAACTTGAAGTTGTCAAACTCCATTGCTCGCGCAATCACCCCGCCCACCCACCCGCATTTTGGTTCGCGAAACCCATGCGGAGGCGATTGCGATGAGCACTTGGCATTGGCTGGCGCGTCTGCGCGGCCGCGCAAGCCCGCGCATGCTCGCGCGTGCAGCGGCAAGTTAGTCGACGCGAACGCGGTGGCGCTGACCGCTCGGCACGTCCCAGCGGGCACTTCAGTGCGAGACGGCGGCTTGGGCGGGCGCGGCACCATGGCAACGTCAACAAAGGTAGACAAGCCGATGATAGTAGCGACGCCGGCGACGATGCTGACGGCGACGACGGGGCAGCCAGCGACGGCGCCGATGCCGATCGCGCCGACGACGATGACGGCGCTCTCGCGTCGGCGACGAAGGTTTGGCAGGAATTCGAAATGCGCGCGCGGCAGACGCGCGGGGGTGGCTTCGACGCGGATCGCGCCACCCCCGCGCGCGCCAGCGTTTTCGAATGATTTCGACATGCGCGCGCGAAACCCGCGTTAAGTAGCATTTGTTGACCATTTTACGCAGCTCATGCGCTTATTTTAAAAAAAAATTGAAACGCCAAAAACTTGCGGGGGCGCGCGTGCGCGTTCTTTTTTCCACCCGCGCTACGAAACCCTATTTGTTGTTGCATGTGTGTTTTGGACATTCGAACTCGAAACCCGCCCGAAGCCGAATGTTTTTTGAAGGATTCCGGCATTCGCGCGCGACGATGCGCGCGCGCGCACTTTGACCCGCTTTTTCGCCCAGGATCGTTGGCAACATCTGATTTGTTTAACGAGAGCGCGCGCAATATTTTCTGCGAGGGAACCGGGGGGGGTCGACGCCAGTTTGGCTGGGATAATATGAACTCGCAGGCATGATGGACACTGGGTCAGAATCGCGCGCGTTTTGCATAGGTCCCCGGGGGATCGAGAAGTCCGGGGGGGGGGTGGGGGGGCGGTGGAATTTATTTGTTTTGCATGAAGGATAAGTCATTTTAACAAACCAGTGGGCGCGACCCATGTTCCTGCAAACATCCCGCCCGCCCGCCAGCAACTTGGTTTGGGAAACTCACGCGGCGGCGATTGCGACGCATGCTCGGCGCGAGCTGGTGCATCTCTGCGGCCGCGCCAACCCCGGCGCGCGCGCGCGGCGGCCAGCTAGTTTGGCGCCGCAGACGCGGCCGCGGCGGCGCTGGCCGCCGGGCGCATCCCAGCGGGCACTGGCTTTCGAGTCGGCGACTTGGGCGGGCGCGGCAACGCCGACGACGGTAGACGCGACTGCGATGTCGGGGGCGCTGGCGACGATGCTCGCACCGTCGAAGGCGCGGCACGCGCGGGCGCCGACGCTGATCGCGCCGACGACGACGACGGCGCCCTCGCGTCGGCGACGAAGGTTTCGGGGGGGGGGGCTCGACACGCGCCCGCGCGGCCGACGCGCGAGAGTGGCCCGCGTCGCTTATCTGACGCGGATCGCCCCCCTCCTCCGCTTCCAGCGCGCGCGAGGGCGCGCGCGTGATGTCGGCGCGCGGCGCCGGAAACCCGCCTAGCAGAATTGCATCGCAATGTTGGGTAGCTATGGTTTCCTTAAGGATTCGCAAGAGCGCGAGCGCAGTTTTTGTTCGATAACTGGCGTTGCGAAACCATGTGTTTTCATATGGTTGTTGGAGAGTCGGTTTTGAAACCGCAGTGAAACCGAAGGTTTTTGAAGGATTCCAGCACGCGCGCGCAACGACGCGCGCGCGCATTTCGACCCTTGTTTTGCAACGGCAAGCGCGCAAGGGCGTTCAAGCGATTTCGACGCGCGCGTGAAGTTTGTAGAAAGTTTAAAAATGTTGAAAGCCATGCTTTTCTCATGAGTTCGCAAGAAAGCCGGGGAGGAAACGCGCGTTGCGAAACCATTGTTTGCATGTTATTCGGATGTTTGGTTTTTAATCTTCGCGAAACCGAAGGCTCTTGAAGGATTTCGGCACGCGCGCGCGACGACGCGCGCGCGTGCACTTCGACCCGTTTTTCTGCTGGGGATTTATGAACCTTGATGTTTTGTGATAACTGAGTGCGCGCGCATAGTTTTCTAGCAGAGGATGGCGGGGGGGGTCGACACCGGCCGGGCTGGGGTGGTCATATCTAGGATGGACAATGGCGCAGAACCAGTTGTAAATTGCAGCGCGAAAAAATCGCCGGCAAACCTGGGGGGGGGGTCCGAATTCTTTTTCGGAAAGGAGAATTGACCACCCAACACCGCGTTTGACTACTTCAAAAGCTCGCGAAAGCATCGCACCCACCCACCTGCAACTTGGTCTGCGAGACCCAGGCGGTGGCGATTGCGATGCATGCTTTGCGTTGGATGGTGCATCTCTGCGGCCGCGGCGGCGCTGGCCGCTGGGCTTGCCCCAGCGGGCACTTCTGTCAGGCAGTGGCGAGGCGCCCCGGCTCGCCTATAGCCCGACCAAACAATGTTCAAATATCTTTGCGTGGTTCCCACGACGCGTTTTTAGAACATTTCTGGCTGGGACTGTCTTGTTTTCACACATCGGGTTTATAGTTTAAGAACATCGTTTTTGTTCTCAGAATATTTTTGGGTTCTAAGAACATTTCGTGGCACGACTATAGGGGTGCCGGGGCGGTCGGCCCCTGTTCAATTCAGTGCGAGTCGGCGACTTGGGCGGGCGCGGCATCGTGGCAGCGTCGACAGCGGTGGACACAATGACAATAGTAGTAGCGATGCTGGTGGCGATGTTGACGACGACGACGGCGCGGTCACTGCGGGCCCAAATTCTGATCGCGGGCGACGATGACGGCGTCCTCGCGTCGGCGATGCAGGCATTGGAACGCGTTCGACATGCGCGCGCGGCCGACGCGCGAGAGTGGCCCGCATGGCATTCTGGGACGCGGATCGCACCCCCCCCCCCCCCAGCACGCGCGCAAGGGCGCTCGAATGATGTCGGCATGCGGCGCCAGAGGCCCGTCTTGCAAACTAGCCATGGACACGTTGAGGAACCTATGGTTTTCTCATGAATCCGCAAGAACGCGCGCGCGCGCTCCATT
Organism: Prorocentrum cordatum; assembly: GCA_963575745.1. NCBI lineage: Eukaryota > Dinophyceae > Prorocentrales > Prorocentraceae > Prorocentrum > Prorocentrum cordatum. The sequence continues at coordinate 25,809 of CAUYUJ010020222.1, forward strand.
TAAAAAACCGCGTTGGGAAACCAAATGTTTCTCGCACGTTCTTCGGGCGCTCGGTTTCGAAATCCCCGCGACGCCGGAGGCTGTCGAAGAAATTCGACGCGCGCGCGACGACGCGCGCGCGTGCACTTCTCCATGCATTTTGCGAAGGATTCTCGCGACGGCGCACGCGTGCGTTCGAATGATTTCGACCTGATCGCGCGAAGCCCGTTTGGTAGCATGTTCTGAGCACGTTGCGAAAGCAATGGTTTGGTCAAGAAATCGCAAGAACGCGCGCGACAGCTTTCTGAACATCCGCGTTGCGAAACCTCATTCACATGTTTTCGGACACTCGGTTCTGAACTCCGCACGACAACATTCTGTTTGGAGGATTCGGCACGCGCGCGCGCGACGACTCGCGCGCGTGCTCTTCGACCCTCCTTTTTGCAGGGGATTCTCGATATCTGATAATTTGCTCTCAAAGATTGCGCGCGCAGCAATTCTAGGGGGGGCGATGCCATCTGGGCGTGGAAGGCGCGAGTTCATTTCTAGGGCGGGCGACGGGGCATACTCATGCGCAAATTGCAGCGCGGAAAGGGAGGCAGATAATCCCGGGGGGGGGGCGGGGTAGAGTCTATTTTCTCGTTGAACAGGAGAGCTGATTTTTACAAACGAGCTGACGCATTCCACTCTTGCAAACATCCCGCCCGCCCACCCGGAACTTGGCGCGCAAAACCCACGCGGCGGCGATCGCGGCGCACGCCTGGCGTTGGCCGGTGCATCTCCGCGGCCGCGCCAACCCAAGCGCGCAGCGGCCGGGTAGTTTGGCGCGACCGACGCGGCCGCGGCGGCGCTCGCTGCTGGGCGTGCCCGAGCGGGAATTTCCCTGCGAGTCGACGACTTGGGCGGTCGCGGCACCATGGCAACGTCGACAACGTCGACGGCGGTAGACGCTACGATGATATTCGCGACGCTGGCGACGACGTTGACAATGACGACGGCGCGGCCAGCGACGGCGCCGACGCTGATCTCGCCGACGACGATGACGGCGCCCTCGCGTCGGCGACGGAGGTTTTGGAAAGAGTTTGGCATGCGCGCGCGGCCGACGCGGGAGAGCGGCCCGCGCGGTAGTCTATGACGCGGATAGTGCCCCCCCAGCGCGCGCGCAAGGGCGCGCGAATGATTTCGGCATGCGGCGCGATAGGCCCTATTGGCAGAATCCCATGAAAATGTTAAACAACCTACTCGCACGAGCGCGAGCGCAGGCATGTTTGAAAATTGTCGTTGCGAAGCCATGTGTCTTGATGTGTTTTGGGCACTCGGTCTTGAAACCGCGACGAATCCTATGGTTTTTTGCCCGATTTCGGCACGCGCGCGCGCCCGCGCGCGCGTGCATTTCGTCCACATTCTCGCGACAGCACGCGCGCAAGGGCGTTCGAACGGTTTCGGCATGCGCGCGAGCGAATCTCTGTCCAGTTGCATGTCCACCATTGCCTATTTGAAACATGTTCTGAACAGTTCGCGAGAGCTCGCGCGCAAGCTTTCTCGGGAAGTCCGCGTTGCGAATTTTTGTGCTCATGCGTTCTTTGAGCACTCGACTTTGAAGTCTCTACGAACCGGAGGTTTCGAACGGATTTTGGCATGTGCGCGCGACGACGCGCGCGTGCGCACTTCGTCTCATTCGTTGCAAGGGGTTCCTGGAAACTTATGAGCTTTGATAAACACGCACGCGCATATGATTCGTTGCAAAGGATGGCGCTGGGAGTCGACATCGCTCGGCTAGAATGGTACGATCTCATCTCTAGGACTAGCCGGCCGCTCTGCGGTTGATCGGGAGTTTCTGTATATAGAAGAAGGTGCGTGCGCTTGTTGGCGAGGGTGAGGATGAGGTTCCTCCTCCTCCTCCTCCTCCTCCTCCTCCTCCTCCTCCTCCTCCATCCTTCTCTTGCCTCCGTCTGTCCTCCTCCACCCCGCAGCTCCATCATCTTCTCCTCCTCCTCCTCCTCCTCCTCCTCCTCCTCCTCCTCCTCCTCCTCCTCCTCATTCCTCCTCTGGGCACCTCCCCCGGGGCGCGGATCCACCGGATCTGTCCGGATCTGTCCGGAAACGGTGCCGGAGGCCGCTCTGGGCTCCTCTGGGCACCTCCCCCGGGGCCGGTTTTGTGAGGATGTCTCAAGCGAGGGCGCCGGTTTGGGATTCGTCCCCGGATCCAGCGGATCCGTCCGGATCCGTCCGGAAACGGTGCCGGAGGCCGCTCTGGGCTCCTGTGGGCACCTCCCCCGGGGCCGGTTTTGCGGGGATGTCTCAGGCGAGGGCGCCGGTTTGGGATTCGTCCCCGGATCCAGCGGATCCGTCCGGATCCGTCCGGAAACGGTGCCGGAGGCCGCTCTGGGCTCCTCTGGGCACCTCCCCCGGGGCCGGTTTTGTGAGGATGTCTCAAGCGAGGGCGCCGGTTTGGGATTCGTCACCGGATCCAGCGGATCCAGCCGGATCTGTCCGGAAACGGTGCCGGAGGCCGCTCTGGGCTCCTCTGGGCACCTCCCCCGGGGCCGGTTTTGTGAGGATGTCTCAGGCGAGGGCGCCGGTTTGGGATTCGTCCCCGGATCCAGCGGATCCGTCCGGATCCGTCCGGAAACGGTGCCGGAGGCCGCTCTGGGCTCCTCTGGGCACCTCCCCCGGGGCCGGTTTTGGGGATGTCTCAGGCGAGGGCGCCGGTTTGGGATTCGTCATCCAGGATCCGTCCGGATCCGTCCGGAAACGGTGCCGGAGGCCGCTCTGGGCTCCTCTGGGCACCTCCCCCGGGGCCGGTTTTGCGGGATGTCTCAGGCGAGGGCGCCGGTTTGGGATTCGTCCCCGGATCCAGCGGATCCGTCCGGATCCGTCCGGAAACGGTGCCGGAGGCCGCTCTGGGCTCCTCTGGGCACCTCCCCCGGGGCCGGTTTTGCGGGGATGTCTCAGGCGAGGGCGCCGGTTTGGGATTCGTCCCCGGATCCAGCGGATCCGTCCGGATCCGTCCGGAAACGGTGCCGGAGGCCGCTCTGGACTCGTGCTCTTCGCGCCGGGGGTGAGGATGACGTGAGTTCCACAGAAACTCCCTCAAATTAATATGCGACCCATGCGGTATAAACTACGCGGTGCTATATGCGAGGTCTGGGTTTTGTGGCCCAATCCACGTGGTTCAATATATGTGGTGGTAATTACGTCGTGCAAACTATGTGGTGAACTACACACGGTGCACTCATGGTGGCGTTAGCCACGCGGTGGAATCTACGTTGCGCAATTAATTTGCGTTCGCAGAGAGTTGTCCGCGCCCGCGCCAGCCCGCGCGTGCGCCCGCGCGGCGGCCAGGTAGTTTGGCGCGACCGACGAGGCCGCGGCGGCGCTGACCGCTCGGCACCTCCCAGCGGGCACTTGAGTGCGAGTCGGCGGCTTGGGCGGGCGCTGTATCATGGCAACTTCGACAATTCTAGACGCGTTGGCGATGATAGTGGCGATGCTGGCGACGACGAGTATAGACACGACGACGATGATAGTGGCGATGACGGCGCCGATGCCGGTCACGCCAACTACGATGACGGCGTTTTCGCGTCGGCGGTGAAGGTTTTAGAAGGAATTCGAAAGGCGCGCGCGGCAGACGCGCGAGAGTGTCTCGCATGGCATTGTTTGGTTCGGATCGCGCCACCCCAGCACGCGCGCAAGGGCGTTCGAGCGATTTCGACGCGCGCGCGAAGCCCGTTGGATAGCATGTTGTGAAAATGTTGGGGAACAAGTGGTTTTCTTTTGAATTCGCAAGAGCGCGCGCGCGCGCGTTTTTGTTGAAGACTCGCGTTGCGAAGCCATGTGTTTGTATATGTTTTTTCGGACTCTCGGTTTCGACTGCCTTCCCATGCCGAAGGTTGTTGAAGGCTTTCGGCATGCGCGCGCGACGGCGCGCGCGCGTGCAGTTCGCCAAAATTGTTGCAAAGGGTTTTCGCGACGGCACGCGCGCAAGGGCGTTCGATCGATTTTGACATGCGCGCGCGGCGCCCGTTTGGTTGTATGTTTTGGAAATGTTGGCCGGCTTGTTTGATTTTTCCATAAAATTCGCAAGAGCGCGCGCGCACGTTTTTGTTGAAAATCCGTGTTGCGAAACCTTGTGTGTTTTATACGTTTTTTTGTCAGTCGATTTTGACATTCCTCTGGAACCAAAGTTTGTTGAAGGATTCCGGCATGCGCGCGCGACGACGCGCGCGTGTACATTTCGTTTCATTTCTTCGCAGTGGGTTTTTGAAAATTGATGATTGTTGATAAACGAGCGCGCGCGCGCATAGCATTTGTTGCAGAAGATGGCGGGGGGGGGCCGATACCGGTTTGGCTGGGATCGTATGAACTCATAGGTAGGATGGACATTGGGTCAGAATCGGATGTGTTTTACATCGGCTCCCGGGGGGGTAGGTCGGGGGGGAGAGTGGTAGATTTTTGTTTGGGAAAAATATGAAACTATCTTTTCGTGTATATATATACATGTACATGGACATGTACATGTACATACATATATGCATACATACATATGTATATGTTTGTATATATATATATATATATATATGCGTGTGTATGCTCAGCCCCCGCCCACCCCCCAGGACCCCATTCCCCAGCGAGCGATCACCCCGATGACCCTCCTCTTCCTCCTCCACCACCTTCTCCCCCTTTCCACTCCTTCTCCCTCTCCTTGTTCTCGTCCTTCATCCCTCATCCTCATCCTCTTCTCTTCCGTCCTCCCTCTCCCTCATCCTCATCCCCTTGTTCCTCCGCTTCAGCGTCGTCACCAAACATAGCTCAGCCTCCCCACCGCCCAGGCATCCCTTCTCGCCCTCCTCTTCGTCCTCCTGCCCCTCACCCTGCTTCATCTCTTCTTACTCGTCCTCCTTGTCCTCCTCCTACCCCTCCCCCTGCTTTCTATCCTCGTCCTCGTCCTCCTCCTGCTCCTCACCCTCCTCGTTTTCCAGCGTGGGTTGTTCCATGCTCCTCGCGCAAGCCTTGTTGGCGAAGGAGGCGGAGAAGGAATATGAGGAGGAGAAGGGGGAGGAGGAGGAAGAGGAGGAGGAGGAGGAGGAGGAGGAGGAGGAGGGACGGAGAGACCACCCAGCACCCCACCCCGACAGCGAGTGATCACTCCGATGATGTTATTCCTCCTTTTGCTCCTCATCCTCCTGCTCGTCTTCCTCCTCCTCATCATCATCATCCTTCTCTTCCTCATCCCTCTGTTCGTCTCCATCCTCCTCATCCTCCTCCACCTAGGCGTAGGGCGTGCGTTTAAACGTGCACTTTATTTCGGCTTGGCCGAAGTGCAATTATGAAACCAAATGTATGCTCACACGAGCACTCTTCATGCAGATGCCGACCGCGTAGCGAAATTTTGAGCTAGCGGCATGCTAACAGTTGCGCCTCGGCGATCGAGAATACGACCGTCTCATATTGAATGCGCCATAGGTTGCGCCCTCGGCGGCCGAGGACACACCCGTTTCCGATCGGTTGTACCATTGATTGCGCCTTCAGCGGCCGAGACTACAACCGTCTCCTATTGGTCGTGCCATAGGTTGCGCCTTCGGCCGTCACGAACAACACCGTCTGCTAACGGTTGCTTCATAGGTTGTTCTGGGGGAGGAGGAGGAAGGTGAGACAGAGAAGGCGGCGCAGGCGGAGGAGGAGGAGGAGGGAGGAGGAGGGGGAAAAGGAGGAGCACGGGAGGAGGAAGAAGTTGCGTAGGAGGAGGCAAAGGAAGAAGGTGCGGAGGAGAAGGAGGAGGAAGAGGAGGAGGAGGATAAGGAGGATGAAGAGAGGGGGGAGGAGGAGGGGGAGGAAGACGAGGATGATGATGATGATGAGGAGGAGGAGGAGGAGGAAGGTGAGAAAGAGAAGGGGGGACCAGGTGGAGGAGGAGGAAGAGGAGGAGCACGGGAGGACGAAGCAGAAGAGGAAGAGGAGGAGGAGGAGGCGGAGGAGAAGGAGCAGGAAGAGAGGAGGCGGAGAAGGAGCAGGAGGAGGAGGAGGAGAAGGGGGAGGAAGAGGAACAACAGCAGCAATAGCAGCAGCATGGCCACCAAACCATGTAATTCACTGGTTGTTTTGTTTTTTCGGTCGGTGATACCACCAAACACTGTTATTCACAGGTTGTTTGGTTTTTTGTTTTCAGAGATTCCGAAAACTGCCTCGCTAGGAAAGGATACCGGACCTCTTGATGTCAGAAAAAAAAAATACGAATAGCACTGTCTGTTGGCATCGTCGACAAAAAAACCCAACAACTTGTGAACAGCATGGTTTCGCATCCACAAGGCCACCAAACATTGTGATTCACATGTTTGGTTGGTTTTCGTTGGAACCCAAAAATCTTATTTAAAACAGCAACAACAACAAGTACCTGAGAATAGCATGGCTTCGTGGATACAACGCCACCGTGCACTACTATTCAGAGGTTTTTGCTTTTTATTCGGCGTCCGCAAGACTCCTGGCAGAGTTTGCAGATACTCTGGAAAAAACATGTGAATAGCAGCGTTTGGTGGCATCACCGACCGGAAAACAAACAAAATGTCAATAGCATGGTTTGGTGGTAGCCCTCCTCCCACAAGTTGTTCGGGCGGAGGAGGAGGAGGAGGAAAAGGCTGCTGCAGAGGAGGAGGGGGAAAGACAACAGAGGAGGAAGATAAGCAGGAGGAGGAGGAAGAGGAGGAACGGAGAGAAAGCGAGAAAAAGAGTGAGCGCAGGGATAGGGCCACATGGGGTGATAGGGGGGGGCTGGCCATATATATATATATATATATATATATATATATATATACACAGGGCCGGGGACCCCGGAAAAGCGGCACACGGTGCCCCCCCCCAAACGAATTTCGGCCTCCCCGAGCCTTTGGGGCGCTCCTGCAGAGTGTTCCGCGTCTGTCCTGCGAGTGCGACGCGAAAAAAAAAACCCACGACGGCCAAAGAGGGCCCCGAGACACCCAAAGATCGGCCCAAGACGCCCAAGACGCGTCCAAGACGCCCCCAGAGACCCCCAAGAGGCTTCCCAAGAGAGCCCCGAGAGGCTACAATTGTTGATTTTCCTGTGTGTGTGTGTTTTCTATGTTTTTGGCCTTCCCGCTTTTCCCGCTGCCCGATGCTCCACAATGGCCCAAGGGGCTCCCTATATCGCCCCAGTGCTGCCCAAGAGGCCCCCAAGAAGGCCCCAACACGGTCCAGGAGGGTTCCGAGACCGCCCAAGGAGCGCCCAAGACGGCCCAAGAGAGCACCAAGACGGCCCCAAGAGAGACCCAAGAGGGCGCCAAAAAATTCAAAAACCAAATTTTCCGCCGCGAGAGGGCCCCAAGAGGCCCGGAGAGAGCCCCACGAGGCCCCAAGAGGCTCCCAAGAGGCCCCAAGGAACCCCCAAGAGGCACCCAAGAGGCCCCAAAAAGATCCCCATAACCCCAAAACACCCCCAAGAGGCTTCAAAACTGCCTCCCAGAGGGCCCCGAGAGGCGCACCACGAGATCCCAACACAGCGGTCTCCCCCTCTCATTATCCCTTCTCTTTGTCGTCGCCTTCTTCGTCGTCGTCATTGTCGTGTCAAATGGCGCAGCGAGGCCATTTTTCGTTCAAACCACCGAAGAATAGAGCTCCTCCTCATCTTCCTCATTCTGTTCCTCCTCTACCTCCTCCTCCTCCTCCTTCTCCTAGGCCCCCGTGATGTTTCACGTTCCGCCCCGCCAAAGGTCTAGCAGAAGCAGCTCTCCTCACTCTCCCAAGTCTCTGCTGCGGATTTCTTCCGCGACACCTCGGCTGCGCCCCAGATATCCACATAATCTGTCCTCTTCATCCTCCTCCTCTTCATCCTCCTCTTCCTCCTCCTCCTTCTCCTCATCCTCTTCAAGTTCCTCCTCCCGCCTCGACTGAGCTTCTCGCAACACGGGGATTGAGAACCTGGGCGCGGCGCCCTTGCCTATCTTACCGGAGAGGGCCGGCCGAATCTGAGGGCCCCTGGGGGATTTCAAAACCTGCGCCGCTTCTTGCACCGCCTTCGGGCCCCCTTGGCGGCTCAGGAAAAAGCCGCTCCTAATTCGGGAGGGGGGGGGGGGGGGGGGGGGGGGGGGGGGGGGGGGGGGGGGGGGCCCTTTGCCGCTTGACTCGCAGAGAGGCCGAGCGGCGCCGCGCCGCGCCGCCAGGGACGGGGAGAATGGGCAAAAAAAAGAAGCGGAGAGGGGGGAGAGGAAGAGGAGGAGGGACAGGAGGAGGAGGGGGAGGAGGAAGAAAGGAAAGGAAAGGAAAGGAAAGGAAAGGAAAGGAAAGGAAAGGAAAGGCAAGGAAAGGAAAGGAAAGGAAAGGAAAAGAAAGGAAAAGAAAGGGGGAAGGAGGAAGAGGAGATGACGGAAAGTAGTCTAATCCGCTTCGCCAGATATATGCTCGCAACTCCGACCTCAGAAGCGCCTTGCTTCGCGTCGGCCCCGCCGTTTTCGCCCGAGACATCATCGCAGCTCTGGGGCCCGAGACACTCTCAGTTCAGGCGTCCCAGCCACTGTCGCCTGAGACGCTCGCGCACGTCTCACTTCGGAGGTGCCTTGCGCCGTGGTGGTTCGGCCACTTTCGCGCGCGACTTCTCGCAACTCTAAGTTCAAAGATGCCCCGAGCAGAGTTGTTCAGACCACTCCTCGATTGAAACATCCTCGCACGGCTGACTCCGGACATGCCCTCCCCTGAGCGGAGGCGTTCAGGCCATGTTCACCCGGGACGTCCTCGCAACAGTGACCTCGGCGACGCACTGTCCCATGGTAGTCTGACCACGTTTGCCTGGGACCCTCGCGCCTTTTTCGTGGCGCGATGATATGAGCAACTGGTCAGGCCGCGACCGCTTGATATACGCATGTGCACGCGCACACATAGTTACACTGACCATCGGCGTATACATGTACATACCCATACAAACGTATATATATATATATATACATATATATATGTATATATATATGTGTGTGTACATATGGACAATGCATTCATAGACGCACGTGCGTGCGCATGTACGAACGCTCGCACTCCGCTAGCGCGCGAATTCCAAAAGACCAAGGTGCATGGCGCGCAGCGCCAATGCAGTCTTGTGTGTATATATATAAATACATATATATATAAAAAAACGAAACAAAAAAAAATAAAAAATATATAAAAATATATATATTTTTTTTTTTTTTTTTTAAAAAAAAAAAAAAAAAAAAAAAAAAAAAAAAAAAAAAAAAAAAAAAAAAAAAAAAAAAAAAAAAAAAAAAAAAAAAAAAAAAAAAAAAACGTGTGTGCGTGTGTGTACGTATACCCCCGCGCACGAGGCCCGGGCGCCAGCCTCCCTGGAATAAGCCCGGGGGGGTCGAGTTTTTCTTTCTTAGAGAGGAGAAGATATGTGACTTCAGCTCGGCAGTGTGATTCGATGCAGTTGGAGCTACGTGGTGCAATATATGTGGCGTGAGGTATGCGGTGTAGGCAGCGGCGACGGACGAGGCGACGGCGGCGACGACGACAACAACCGCGGCGACCGACAGCCAAGCGCAGAAGCAGCGGCGACGGGCGGCGAAGGCGACAACAAGCGCGGCGACCGACAGCCAACCACAGAAACAACAGCGACGGACAACGGCGACGGGCGGCGACGACGACATCAAGCCAGCCAGACCGACAGCAAGGCCCAGTTCTTTGTAAGAGAACCAAGTACCTCTTAGTGCAAGCGCCGTTTGTGGAATGATGCCACTTGGGTCGTGGACATGACACCTCAAAAAGGCCTCTTGGAAGCCATCGGTCGGCTGCTTCGCAAGCTCTTCGAGGCATCTTGGGGGCATGTTGGAGACTTCAACGGGGGGTTCCTGGGGGGTGGGCCCCGGCCGTTGCATCGCCCCCTAGGGGGAAGCAGTCCGCAAGGCGGGCAGGGGTGCCAAGACTGCCCGAGCAGTTGTTCACTACAGTTCGGCGGCGAGTCCGGGAGGGGATCGAGAAGGGGCGGGCCCTCTCGGAAGGTTCCGATGCCCCCTGGCCCGCCGAGACGTGCTCAATCAAAGCCTTCCCCGAAAGTCGCAGAAGGCCTCAAGGCCGGAGGGTTTCTGAGAAACCCCGCCGCCTTTTGAGAAGACCTTTTCCTTCTCGCTTCCGCTCTCGCTCGCCGCCGAGCAATTCTTCCCCACATGTGCTGGGGGCGTCCCCTATCGTGCCGTTCTGGCGTGTTCTGGAACGGCCGCGTCTCCTGATACATCTTACAGAACCGCCATACCTCAGAGATCCCCGATTTGTCCTGGTCCGATGTTGTCATGTTCACGTCTTCGTCTTGTTCACGACGCACCAGCGACCTCCCTCGTGCGACACCCGTACGCCGTATTCTTCCCCGCCAGTGAGGCGGAGGCACCCTGCAAGAGTCTTGGCATCATGGCGCTCGCCGAGGAGGAGAAGGAGGAGGAGAGTCCTTCCTGCGTGGAGGGCCCCCCGCTTGGCTGTGCGCGAGCGTCCTTTCTGTTATGCAGGCTGGAGCCCTAGAGCCTTTCTCGAAGCTAGTTCTGCCGTCAATGTGGTCGGCCGCACTGTCCCTCGTGTCGAGCGAGAAAAAGCCGCGGCCTGCGCGGGGTTGCCTTGCGTGAGCACGGGTCGTGGCGCGCTCGAGGAATTTGCCGTGTAAACTCTGCTCTCTTCCAGGGTTCGTTTCGATTCGTTCGATTCGATTCGAGTTCGATGGCCTCCGACTCTAATTCGATTCGACTTGGGATTCCGATGTGGGAATCGATTTCTCAATGGAGGCCTACCAGCCGGCCGATCTCCGGCAATACGATTCATTTCGATCGCCGATGCGACTTCTCGATTCGATTCTGGGCGCTCCTGCTCTTCCCCTCCCCCACGGATGGAAAGGCGGAAGTTCGGGCCGTTTCCATGGAAGCCAGCCCGCATCCCCCTTCTCATGCTGGGGGACGTCCTGGTCCTCCTGGTCTAGTCTTCTGTATCGTCCTCGCCCGATTCGTGGTCGCCTTCCTTCAACATGATCCCGAGCAGAAGTCGCGGCGTGGACGCGCGCATTTGGGTTGCACAATGCGTGGGATCGAGGCTCGTTGTGCTCCGTGGCGTGTTGGTTTAGTTTCGGAGCAGTCATGACAGGAAGGATCAACAGAGTTGTTTCGCAGTTCGAAGTGGCGCTCGCCTTGCTCAGCGAACGTGTGCAAGCATAGGAAGTCAGCAGAGTTGCAAGCAGTGCTTCCCAATGGAGGAAGCTGTGGGCGCCCTTGGCGTTGCGCGGTGCCCTCGCCTCGGTTTCGTCCAGGCGTTGCTCAGGCCCCCTGGTCTTCATCCTTGGGTTTCCCAGTCCTTCCTCGGCTCCCCGGTCTTGTTGCTTGCCTCCACGTTCTCCGTATCTGCATTTGGGGTTTTTGTTGGTATTGTGACGCCTCCGCCTTCTCCCCACATCCTCGCCTCCACTCCTCTTCGCTCCTCTCCACGACGTCGCCATCATGCTTAGTTCACTCATACTCAGACTCACTCACACTAAGACTCAGTCATACGCACACTCGCCCATTCTGAGACTCACTTATACCCATGCTTACTCATACACAGACTCACTGCCACTCTCAGACGAACTCACACTCAGACTCACTCACACTCAGAGTTCAGACTCACTCTGACTGAGACTCGCTCACACCGGCTAAGTCACATCCAGATGACTCACATTCGGAGTCATTCACACTTCAGACTTGCTCGCACTCAGACTCACTCACACTCAGACTCACTTACAGTCAGACACACTCAGACTGACCCATACGCAGACTCACTCCCATGCGGACTCACTCACACTCAGACTTGCTCATGGTGTAGGCCCGATCGCGGCTAGACTGTGGGGATATCCCAAGCGGTTTGCCTGTTTGGGTGCCCAGCATTGTCTGCTCGGTGCCCAGACTCGTTTGTTTTCAGAGCAGACTGTGACGTCTGAAGCGAGGCTCTGGTTTCGGCACCCCAACTGGGACGTTCGCGCTTATCCGAACACAAGCTCCGACTCACACGTACTCATACTCGACACTCAGGCTCGTTCATTTTCATATGCACATCGATTCATACTCATTCACTCCCACAGGCTCATACTCAGACTCAACACGTCGGCTCCCCCATACTCAGATACACTCAGACTCAGATAGGCTCAGACTCAGACTCACTTCCCGCACTCAGGCTCATACGCACCCTGAGTCACCAACACGCAGATTCACTCACACAGACCACTCACACCCAGGCTCGCCTCACAGTCGATGTGCGAGGATGTCCCTAGCAAGGCGCTGGTTTCAGCATACCAGGGGGTGGCGCCAGGTGGTGTTGCACGGGCCCGTTCGCGGCTAGACGGTGGGGATGCCTCAGGCGGTTTGCTTGCGTCGTGGTTTGGCCATTTCTATTTTCAGAGCAGGTCGGGAGGATGTCATGAGCGAGGCGCTGGTGGCAGGAGCCTTTTTCTTTATTGTTTGGGCCATAACGCGCGTTATACCCCGCGCATAACGTACCGCTCTGGCCCCCAATGCGCCCCCGGCACTGCCGCCGTGCGCATAGTGATCCGCATATGAACCCGAATAGGGATCCGCATAGGCATTCGCAGAGGGATCCGCATGGGGATCTCATAGTGATATCCATCGGGATCCGCATAGGGATCCGCATTGGGAGTCCCAGGGATCATTATAGAGATTCGCATAGGGATCCGCATAGGAATCCGCATAGGGATCCGCGTGGGGATCCGCATAGGGATACCCAGAGGCATCCGCATAGGGATCCGCATAGGGATCCGCATGGCAATTCGCGTAGGCATCCGCACAAGGATCCGCATAGGGATCCGCATAGGAATCCGCACAGGGATCCGCATAGGGATGCGCACAGGGATCCCCAGGGGTTCTCATAGGGATCCGCATCGAGATCCGAAAAGGGCCGGTGGTCGCGGGCAAGTTGCGGTGCTCTCAGGCATTTGTGGTGATCGCAAGAGAGAGCAATAGGAGGAGGAGGAGGACGACGACGACGACAACGACGAGGATGGAGGAGGGAGGTAAGGCGAATACCTCTCATACGCCAGGTCGAGGCAACGACGCCTTCGCAGGCATGTGCTCGACACAACTCCTCGTCGCTCTTCGTTGTCGGTCGTCGTCGCCGTCGTCATCGTCGTCGCTCGTCGTCGTCGTCGTCGTCGCTCTTAGTTGTCGGTCGTTGTCGTCGTCGTCATCATCGTCGTCGATCCTTGTCGTCGTCGTCGTCGTGTCGTCGTCGTCGTCCGCCATCATCGTCGTCGTCGTTGTCATCATCTTCGTCGTCGTCTGTCGTCATCGCTCGCGGTCGCTCGTCGTTGTCAAGCGCCCTCGAGTGCTTTCGAGAGCCTCGGGAGGCCTTCGGGGGATCTCCGGAAGGCGCCTGGAGGCTTCTCGTGGCCTCAGGAGGCCTCCGAAGTCCTCGGGAGACCTCTGGAGCCGTCGCTCGTCGCTCGTCGTCGTCGCTCGTGCTCGTCGTCGTCGTCGTCGCTCGTCGTCGTCGCTCGTCGTCGTCGTCGTTCGTCGCTCGTCGCTCGTCGCTCGTCGTCGTCGTCGTTCGTCGCTCGTCGCTCGTCGCTCGTCGTCGTCGTCGTTGTCGTCGTCGCTCGCTGTCGCCGTCGTCGCCGACGTCGCCTGTCGTCGTCGTTCGTCGTCGTCGTCTTGGTCGCTTGTCGTCGTCGTCGTCGCTCGTCGTCGTCGTGCGCGCGGACGCTTTGGTGGCGCCGGAACTTCACGGCGGGGGGGGGCGTTGCGTTAGGCCCCTCCCCCTCGCCCCGAATCCCGCCACGAAGCCCGCCATCGCCGCGAGTAGCGAAGCGCGCTCCAGCACCACAGAGTGCTTGGCATCGCTTGGACGTGTGCATTCTTCCATCGGCGAGGACCATCGAGGAGCATCCTAGAGCAGTTGGCGGAGAAGCCACGCAGGAAACCGGAAGAAACACAGGGAATGGACGTCCGGGCGATGGCCAGATGGGGGGTGGGGATGCCTCCAGCGGTTCGCCCGTTCGGTGGCTTGGATTGCCGCGCTTTCCGAGCAGACGGTGCGGATAGCTCGAGCGAGGAGTTTTTTGTTCCGGCCCCCCCCCCCGGGGGGAGCCGCCACGGGGCGTGGCGTGCCTCCGTGCGCGGCCAGCCTGCGGGCATACCTCGCGCGCGTCGCTCTGTGCGCGGCCAGCACTCGCTTGCCTTCAGGGCATTATGTGAAGGATGTCTCGAGAGAGGTGTTTCGCAGGCCTAGAGGTTGACACCAACACCAGGATCGGCGGTGTGCCTCCACCGAGGGAAGAAGATCCCGATCTCGGCGATGGTGGTAATATTCTGGCTTCCAAGGTGGCCGAAATATTACCACCAACACCGAAATCTAGGATCATCTTCCCCCTGTGGAGGCACCCCCCTGTGTTGGTGTTGGTGCCAATGTCCAGGCCCCCAAGTGTTGGCTTCAGTACCCCATAAGGGGGGGCGCCAGGGTGTTGCACGGGTCCGGTCGCGGCCAGGTTGTGGGGATGTCTCCGGCGGTTTGCCTATTCGGTGATTTGGGCTTCACTGCTTCCATACCAGATTGTGGGGACGTTTCGAGCGAGGCGCTGGTTTTAGGAACCCCAGTGAAGGAGGGGGGTTGCACGGCCCCATTCGCGGCCAAATTGTGGGGATGTTTGGAGCGGTTTGCTTGCTTCGTGATTGGAACGCGCCTGCTTTCAGAGCCCATCGTGAGGATGTCCCGGGCGAGGCGCTTGTTTTAGCACGCTGGGGGGGGCACCAGGAGGTGTTACATTCGCGCGTTCGAGGCCAGATTATTGGAACGTCTCCGGCGGTTTGCTCGCTTCGTGGTTGTGACCTCCTTGCGTTCAAGGCAGATCGTGAGGATGCCTCGAGCGAGTCAGACGCAACCGCAGGCTTGGGCACCCGAGAGCATCCCGCTGCAGCAGGCAGATCAATTGGGCACTCCACGGGGGAGCAGCCAGGGACCGTTCAGTCGCCACATGCTGCGATTCCTTCACTCAGACGCGCCAGTAAGCGCCAGGAATCGAGATGCACATATGGAGATTCCCGCCTCGAATCATTCAGGTTCCTTGATGTTGTTCCCCTGGTGCCCCTGCTTTTTTGTTGGGGGGTTCCCCCGTCGTTGCACTGCCAAGCAGTGCCGGGCATTGCCGAGCAATGCCAATCAAAACCGAGCAAAGCAAGGCAACGACAAGAAAACGCCAGCAATGCCAAGTGATGCCAGAGGCAGAGCGAGCCAGTGCCAAGCCATGCTCGCTGTGACGCGCTGGGGTCTGAGGTTCCCCGGCCCTGTTGCTTGGTCATCTCTCTGTCTTGCTCACGGGTGTCTAGGCCTCTTAGATGGGGTCCGAGTAGATGGGGTCGGGGGATCGCGCCGCACCGCCGATGCGTCTCGATGTGGAGCCCGATTTGCTTCACGGCGACGTCGCCGATGCATCGCCCACGTCGACGATGCATCGCTGGTGCATCGCCGATGCATCGCCCATGCATCGCCGATGTGTCGGCGATGCGGCGAGATCCTCAGACCCCATCTACTCGGAGCCCACCTGGGAGGCCTCTAGGGCGTCTGGACGCCTGGGTCGTCTTCTGCCCGGGGCACAGGCTGCCAATGACTTGCGTGCCGCGGCGGGGGCGGCCCGGCGCCCTCGGGGCGGGCCGCCAGCGCGGGCGAGACTGCGCGCGCCGACCGGCGCGTGAAGCGTTGCGGGCCCGCGGCCGAGAGGTGTGTTTCGGAATCGTGCGCAGCTTGGCCCCCGACGCCAGCGCGCACGCCCTCGTTCTGTTCGCTGTGGTGCCGCTCGTTGCGTTTGCGCTGCGGCGCCCGGCGTTCTCGGAAGTGCTCTGCTGTTCGTTGCGGTGGCGCTGGCAAGACCGCCCGGGGACACCGCTTCAAGCAGGACTATCCGAATCAAGCCATCCCCACCCGAACTTCCGCCTTCCAGGTCGTGAAGAACAGTTGGGAATTCATTTAGCCTCCAGTAGACGCATATCTGAAAGAACATCTAGAGGGATCGAAAACGATACAGAACAAAATGTTTAAAAACGTGTGGAACCCCAAAGCAAGTACGCAAATGCAGCGTGCGCTCGCACCATGCATAACTAACGGGCACCCTGATTCAGAACAACCGCGCGACGCACCCCTCGTCCTGAGCCGCACAGCAATAGTCAAGAATTCCAGACGCTTCGCGTAGCCAGCGTGGCCGCCTCGGGTGCTCGTGGTTCAGCCTGGGTATCCTTCCCTGGCCTCACCCTGCACGTTCGCAGGCCGACCCGCTCTGGCTGTATGTCGGCCAGAACGTATGGGGTCGCCCCGACTGCTACCCACCCTCGCGCCGCCCAGGCGTTGCACGATCGAGGGCCGCCCGTTCTGGCTGGATGTCGGCCAAGACGTGTGGGGTCGCCCTGACTGCTAGCCTGTGTTCAGTTCGCGTCAGTCGCCTCCCCTAGTCGGGTGGCTACGGACTGCGCTTCCTCTTCACGGGGGCTGATGTGCGACCTCACTGGCGCCACTCGCACCCGCTAGACCGTGGCGGGCATCGTGGGCCTTCCGTGTTGCCCCTCCCTGGTCGCACCGTGGTGCTGTGCGCGCCGCCATTTTGACTGCGCTTCACAATTTTTTTGCAAATACAGTTGCTTGTAACTCGCCTCCTGGTAGCTGTTCGCCCTCGGCTCAGGCCCCCCTGGCAGCTTCTACAGTCACAGCGGTTGCCCACGCTTTGCATTCAAGTAACTCACTGCGGACCCTGGCAGTCGGTCACCCTGGCAGTCAGCCCCTGCAGCTGTTGCACGTTGCACCGCCGGGCAGCGTTGCAGCCCCGACCCCGCTCCGGCACTGCCTGGTCCCGTTCTGAGTGCCGGTGCTCGGTTTGCTACTGTCTTTCAAATTAGTACCTCGCGCGGCCCGCCTAGACTTGGACACGCCGCTGTTGCGCTTTCGCCCACCAGCCCTCCTACGTACCTTGTGATTCCGCCCCCATGATACCCGCACTTGCACTTTCCTGGCTTCTGGTTCCGTGTCCGCTGGCCTTTGGAGCTCTGACCCGCCGGTTCCCTCAGGAGTGGTTCAGCCTTCTTGTTTTGCCAGGCGTGCCCCTTTTGTTGGTCCGCGGCCCAGACCTCTGGCGCCCAGTGGCGGACAGGTCCAATTCTCGTACCTGGTGATTCCGCCCCCCTAGTGACCGCACGTTTGCAGCTTCTTGGCAGCCCCAGCAGATTGCAATCCCCTCCCTCGGTGCTGCAGCACAGCTTCTGCGCAGCCGCTTCCTCCAGCGGTTGGTCCTGATCAGCATCGCGCGCGCGCCGGCAATCAGTTCCGCTCGTAGCCCGCGCTGACTCGACTCGCCGCTGGCGCCTTCGCCTGCGGTTGCGACGGGAAAGTATCACCACCAGCCCATCCAGAAACGATGCCCACGGAGGACGTGCCTCGATCAGGAAAGTTTGGGGTCCTCTTCAAATGCTCTTGGAGGGCCTCTTGGGAGCCCTCGTGGGAACTTCGGATGGCCATCATGCTTGCTTGGGCTGCTCAGCTCCGTTTTCATGCTGCTACGTGGCACTGCCCAGGGCAGGCGTTTCCACGTGCATGTTTTCAACACCCAGCTCCGCGGGCTCGCGGATGACAGAGCGGATGTGCTCCCACAGGGCTGCAGCACGATCGTTCCGCCATTCGCCCGGGCAGCTTTGATCGACGCGGTGGAAGACGCGCCGCCAGTGCACTGCGCCGCACCGTCGCGGGGGGAGCTCCAGCTCGACGGTGTCGTGAGGGAGGCGTCGCGTCTGGCAGAGGCGGACTTGACGCCGTGGCCGCAGGCGAAGCACTTCCTGAGCGGGGCCCTGAGAGAGCTGTCGTCGCTGGCTGATCGTATGGACGTGGTGGAGCATTTAGGGTCTCACCATTTAGCCTCCCCGCAGTTTGCAGATGACATCGCAACGCCTTGCCCGTCAGAGGGGGCCGTGAGGGCAGGAGAAATGGTCAGCCTGTAGCCATTACGCTCGGCGCGCAGAGGGGCGCTTTACTTACGAGAAGGGTACGACGGCGGCCCTGGCCCTCCTAGGTGCTCCCCCGCCTCTTTCTGCAGGGGCCCCAGTTGTGCACACTAAGCGTCTTCTAGGCGTCCTAGCGGGCGCTGACCTCACCTTTCAGCCGCTGCGCTAAGACACACTGGCGAGAGGCAGGAGTCACTTTGAAGATTTACTGCAGGCGGCCGAGTGCGGTGGCTTCTCTGCCCCGGCCACCGCAGCGCAAGCCCTCGCGCAGTGGAGCCGGTTATCTTCTACGCCTCCTCCACTGCTGGCACTGGCCGCAGGGGCGGAAGCAGCGCTGAACAGCCTCCAGGTTGAGTGGGGCCGCAAACTCCTCGGCTGCCACACGGGCCCGCCTCCTGTCCGTCACAGTGTGGTAATAACCCAATGTGGTTGGCCACTGAGGCTTGGCAGGAAGTTTTTGGAGCGTGCCTAGATGACGCAAGCCAGGCTCGCCGTACCCCCGTTGGACCACCCGGCGCCCCAGGCCTGGCAGGCCGCACGGGACATGCACGTCCCATCCTGGGACACCCCTGTGATTGCACTGGCAGGGCGGGCACCCAGCTTGTGTCGGAGAGCAGCTGGCGGCTGCGAGATGTCACGGCGAGTGGTGGAGAGCCCTCTTGGGGTGGTATGGGTGGTATCGCTGGCAGGTCGTCCGCCCGGCATTGCGCGAGTACGACCAGCAAGCGTTCAGAAAGGCAGCATCGGTAGTATTTCCTTCGCTGCAGCGCTCGTTTGCTGAGCTCTGCCCGGGTCCGTCTCCCCCGGACTGGGACCTTCTCGGGTGAGGGGCGTCCCCGTATTTTTGGAAGCACTACCGGGTGTCGGCGGTCACGCGTCTGACGGGTTGCTGGCCCTTGTCTGTGCTTGGCCAGGAGGGGAGCTACCCACCACTCTCCCTCGGTGCGGTGCGAGCGGTGCGTTGGACGTGGGCGTTGACCATCCCCTCGTGACGCGCCGGGCCACGGCAGAGCACCAGGACCTGCTAGCACGAAACGGCCCGCGCATCCAAGACGTTGCCCCAGAATTGGCCCGGCAGGTCCTCTTCTGCGAGGGTCTTCCATCGCGTGCCCGCGCAGGGCGCGTCAGTTATGTAGGAACTGCGGTGGTGCAAGCTCCTTGGCCGGCCCCGCTCCCGCCTCCCCCGCCGCCTCCTCCGGCGCTCCCGCCTCGCGCGTCGCCACCGTTTGCAGAGGGAGCTGGAGACTTGTGATCGTCGTCGTCGTCGTCGTCGTCGTGCCTTTTTCCCCTGGCTGGTCTGACGGGGCCTGCCCGGTCTGCCCTGCAGACAACAGGCCGATTCGGGCACGAGCGGGCCGTGCCATAGCTGTGCCTACTCTGCCGCTACCGCCTCGCGCGTCTCCTCCGTTTTCGGAGGGAGCTGGTGGCTTGCGATTCGCCTTGGCCTTTGGCCAGCCCCCCGCAGAGGTGTGTCGCACGATAAGTACTATGCGGGAAGAGGGCGCAAGGGCCAAGCACCGCCCGGCTGTCCGCTCGCCTCGTGTCCAACTTGGCGGGGGAGGGGCGGTTTCTCGCGGTTCCGCGCTGTCCACTGTGAGTCAGTGGGGAGAGAAGCGCCCCCCCCTCCCCCCCTCCACCCTCCCCTGCTACGGTGAGGACCGGCGTTGTCCGCCCAGGTCGGGCGGGGAGGGCAGCTGGAGGTGTTGCAGATGTGGGGGCACACTGGGATGTGAGAGACCACCACCTGGCGGCGCCCATATCTTCCCTCGGAGCGGCTGCCTGCGGCAGCTGTGACGGGCGGCGCGCCCGGGGCCGGGCGGCGGGCGTCCGTCGGGCGCCTGGAGCGGGACCCGGTGGTGTCGTACCAACGCGAAACGAAACAATCCGAAGCGCAAAAGGAGAAAGGCCCAAAACATGGATTTCTGTTGGTTTTGGAAAGATTTGAGCATCTCTGTGGCCTCCTGGGCGAGCTTTTTCCCCACTTGAAGCCGTCTTGGAACGGTCTTGGGGCGTCTTGGAGCGAGGCCATCTGGTGGCATCTCAGGATCTCTTGAGCCATCTTGGAGGTCATGTTGGGCTCTCCCAGGCGCTCTTGGCGTCATCTGGAGCAGCGCCCCTCCCAGGAGGCCCAAATGTTGCCACTACCATAGTCGAAGCAATGATTTGTGCATTCTCGCCGAGGCCTCTTGGAGTGCGCGGGTGCCTCTGGGAGGCCTCTCGGGGCAGCCCTGAGGTCTCTTGGGGGCCTCTTGGGCGCGTCCTGGGGGCATCTTGTGGCCATCTCGGGGCCTCGCGAGGTGTGCCCTCTTTGACGAAATCGCTAACAGGGGGAGTGGGCTAAATTAGCACCCCCCCTCAGGATGCCAAAATGGAGCCAAAATCTCAGTAAAACCAATGATGCCGGCTTCCTCGCCAAGGCCGCTTTGCACGCCCCAACGCGTCGCGGACCCCCCCGTCCATGACCCGGGGAGGGGGCAGAAGGAAGGGGGCAAGACACTCCCTCCCCGCCGCCGCCGCCAACTTTATTCTGATTGTTTTTGTTGACAGGACTGGCGGGTGGAGGCCGCATCGGGTTTGCTGCGCAGGCTCCGAGTTTAAGGCGGAGTGCGCTTTGTACAACATTTTACAAGGGATGGTAGGGGAGCGCCCTCGTGGACTCGGGTTGGCTCCTAGTCGCCTGGGGGAGGGGGTGTGGATTAATAGGGTGCAATGATAAACCCGCCCACCCCTCCCCGGAGAGGAGAAAGGAGGGGAGCCAACAGCGGGGGGGCTCCCTAGACGACCTGCACCCAAAGGGCTGGTGGGATGTAGCCTTGGGGGGAGGCCCGTCTTGCTTGTGTATCCTCCTGGCCCAGCTGCTTGAAGAACCTGGATCGGGTTAGAGACCCCTGGGATTTCCCCAGAGCTGCTCCAGAATGGTCTCCCAGGTCCAGAGTTATGATGTTCGAACCGATTTTGGCTTTGACCCGCCGGAAAAAATCCACCATTGAAGAAGCACAGACACTCTATGGTTCTGCGCGTGTCGGGCCCTGGGGGGAACTCGGCCGATATCGTGCCGACACTCATTCGACACTTCTTCGGGTGCTCGAAATTGTTTATGATATGTAGTTTTTCCTTGAGCTGGGGGCACCATACGTCCAGAGCCGTGGTTGTGAAGTCTGGGAGAGGTCCAGGAGGCACCTCAAGGTTCCCAGCCTGGGCCCAGGAAGATCAATTGCCGCCGGGTGTGGCGCCGAGCTGTTGGGACTGGCTTTGCCGACGCGTCGAGTGAGGCTGCCAGCAGCGACGGAGGCCCGGGAATGGGCACCAGCACCAACACAGCCACAGGAGAAATGTGATGTTAGATGTTGGTGCTTGGGGGCCAGGCAAGCACCACCATCACCGAGATCGGGATATTCTGCCCTCGATAGAGGCACACCGCCGAATTGGTGGCGCCAACCCCTCGGCACGCGACAGTGCGATGAGCACGTGCGCCACGAGCAGCCTTAAGTCGAGCGCAGCCTGACCGCTTCCCCGCTGCGCAGCCACCGCTAGAAGTATGCTTCCCGAGGCTGCACCCAACCAGGGGAATAGTAGCAGGTCTGGAATGGCACCGTAACCTTTGAGAGAAAGGCTAACATGGCCCCGACTGTGGAGGGGATTGTGGTTCAGAGGCAAGTCCCACCATCCATGCAGAGAGCTTGGAGTTTGATGCGCACCGCGCTGTGCCCGCCGAGTGTCTTAACATCTTAGAGAGCGCCGCCAGCCAGTATATCGAGGCGTGCTCCAACAAGCTGGGGCCCCCTGTCGCATTGGAAAAAAGTCGTGTCACCACGAGTTTGCAGCAGGCAACGAGTTAATCCCGCAACCCGTTGGGATGTATGGTTTTACTCTGGCTGGGGAGGTCATCGACCTAGGGGTGGACTTCTCGGTGGGCTCCTTAAATCAGCGGAGCCAAAAGGGCGCCAAGGACCCCAAGCTAGCGAAGCGAAGGGGGCGTAGGGCCATTGCGATCAGGACAAAGCCAAACAATCAAGAGCATGCGTGGCCAAGCTGGAGGCAAGGCCAAGTTATTATCATATCTGCCACTGTGATCTCGCACTGCTGTATTCTCACACCTACCGGCCGACCATGCCTCGGATGTGCGCTGTGCTGGGGCGTGTGTTGCCTTCGTGTGCGGACTGTGTGCAGGGCTGCGTGCTGCCTCCGTGTGCTGGGATGCGTGTTGGGACGCGTGCTGCCTTCGCGTGCCGGGGTGTCGCGGCACGCAAGGCGTACCCGGCCCATTCTGAATTACAAGACGGGAGAAACGGCGGCCATGGTGATCTTTGACAGCCGCGATGCAGATGATATCGGGCGCCCAGTAGTGGAGATACTAAGGCCTTACTGGGGTTGCTCTTTGACTCCCGTCTCACTTTCCGTTATATGCTGCGAGCTACGCTGGCCCGAGGTCATGAGCTAGTCAAGGGTGTGTTCTTCGTCAGTGGAATCTGAGATTTGGCCCCCCCGATCTTGCGCGCTCGAGTGCCGTCGCGCGTGGGATCTGCTTTGCTTTGCCCTTCCCAGTTATTTGCCCGTATTGAGCGGGCGCGTTTCTCGCTCGATCGCATGCAAGCGTTGTGGGCGCGGCGCTTTCTGGGCTGCGCGATCGGCCCAGAATTGCCCGGCGCGGCTGTCGCTGCGCAGCGTGGGTGGCAGCCGCGCTTGGGTGCTAAGATGCTTGAGCGCATGATCCTCGCTCGCGCGAGGCTGCTCTTGCCGGCCGAGCATCCAAGTGCCAATACATGCTTACGGTGGCCTTGAGAACGAGCTGCTCCACGCGGGCCCTCCCCTGGGCCCCCCCCTAGCTTCCTGGCGCGGTATAGAGTGGCCTTTCGCCCGTCTCCCGGCTTGCGCCAAGGCGCGTGCTGATCCTGCAGCGCGTCGCCTGCTCCTTCGCAGCTACAAGCGCAGATGCCCGGCTTGACTTTCGCAAGCTATTCTCGGCGTGGCCGACCGGCCCGGGACCTCCAGTTCCGCCTCTGGTCTGCGGTGCGGATGTCTGGATACTGGCTTCTCCAAGGTCTAGGAGCCCCGCTCTGCGTTGCTGCGTTGCCCCGTTGTAGGGATTGTAGCGATCTTGACGTAGATGCGTGGCCTGCCATCTTTGCTTGCTCAGCCTCGGCTGAGCTTAGGCCCTCTCGGTGGTCTCGCCCCCCTCCCCCCTGCCTCCGCCCTCTTATCCTGCCCAGGTTTTTCAGTTTCTCGCCCGCCAGTGCCGCGCGCCAGTGGGGCGCCGCGCGCATGTCCTTTACGTTGCCGCGGCCGTGCTCCCGGGCAGGACTGGCGCCGCGCAGCGTTAGGCCCAGCTTGTCTGCGAGGCGGCGCGGTTAGCGGCGCGCCCGGCGCGGGCCCCTGACCAGTTCACGGGCGGGGGGGCGTCTGGCGAGCGCCGGCGCCGTCGCGGCCTGCGCCCACGGGGGCGAGTGCGCAGGGCGGCCGTGGACTGCGCGCTCGCGGCGGCAAAATGCGCGTCGGGTTTTTAACTGCCCCTGCCTCTTGCGCGCGCTACCCACCGCGCCTGGTTGCCTGTCCTGCTTCTCCTTCGTCTCGCGGCTTCTCGCGCCTGCCCTGTGTCGTTGCGTTGCGCCCGTCTTCCGGCCTCGCTGTCGCTTTGCGGTCGCGCGCGCCCCCACTTGCCGCCCCGCCCTTTGTCTGCCGCCTTTTTTGCTAGACGGCGTCGAGTTCTAGCGAATGTGTCGGTCTGCTTCGCCGTCGTCGCCGCCCTTCTGCCGTCGCCCTCGTTTCCGTCGTCGTCCTCTTCGTTGTCGTCGCTGTCGTCGTCGTTGTCGTTGTCGTTGCCGTTGTCGGCGTCGCCTGGTTCTGCGTTGTCGCGGGCGCAAGGGGACTTCTCTTGCATTTTGTCTCCTTGGCTCCCACTGCGCACGCGGTTCAATGATGCCGCGTTCCCGCTGTCATTGTTCGCGCGGCCTTCCGCTCTTGACCGTTAGGTTCGGCGGGGTAGAGCACCGGCAGCCGTTCTTGCGAGACGGGGGGCCGCTCCTCCAAGTCTGTCGGCCCCCCTCGCTGTTCTCGCCGCCGCCACCTCGACAACGTCGCTGTCATATGCCGCCTTGGCGCCGCGGCCCTTTGCGTTCGATCTCTTGCTGCGGGAGGGGCAAAACGCCAACCGCCGTCTCTGCAACACGGGGCCGCGTTCTTGCAAATCTGTCGGTCTACTTTGGCGTCGCCGCCGCCGATGCCTCCTCTCTTTCAGGAGGGAAAGAAACACACAGACACAATTAATCGTCGATTCCCTGGAAAATATGGGAAAATATGCGAAGTGGGGGGGGAGAAAAAAATCAAGAAAATATGAGAAAATATTGGGAATCTTTTAATTTGTGTGTATTTATTTGTGTGTCCTGGGACCCCTTTCACTCTTGTCGTCGTCGTTCTCGTCGCCCTCGCGCGACGCGGTGGCCTCGGCGCGCGCTGTTCTCCTGCCCCGCGCGCCGATGCATGACGCGTTGAACTTCGCGGCGCTCGCAGTGGCACTTCGCTTGCAACATGCCCCTCTCACGGCGTCCAAATACATGATGTCTGTTTTGCGTGGGTGGGGCAAAACTCCAGCCGCCGTTTTTGCCAGACGGGGCAGCGTTCTGGCAAATCTGTCGGTCTGCCGCTGCGTCGTCGCCGCCGGCGCCTCTTCCGTCGTCGTCTTTGTCGTCGTCTTTCGGAGTGTTGGCTAATTACGGCACGCGCAGTTGCATTTTGTTAGCGCGATGTTATATGTTCTCATGCCCCGAGGTTAGCCGGCCCGTGCACGGTTCATCCCCGCGGCTAGCGTCGCTCGCGTTATGCCCCTTCTCTCCACGAGGTATCGTTTGATACCAACGAGGGCCGTGAGAGTTTCATCCATGTGGTGGCGTCACTGAAATGGGCTTGTGTGTCTTGTGTCTTCGGTCTCCCTTCGCGCGTTGCTTCCTGCCTCCTCTTCCTCCTGCCTCCTCGTGGCGTTGCGTGCCCGTGCGCCTGCCTGTTGTGGCCTTGTGCTGCTGTGCCGTGTCGCGGTGGGTCCGCCAGGCGCCGCGCCGGTGCCGTCGTGCGTTGCGCCGCCGTGCCGTGCCGTGCTCGGGGTCCGCGTTGCGCCGCGCCCTGGGTCCCTCTGGCGCGCCTTCCCATGCCGCGTCGTCTCGCCCTTGTCCCGCGACCCTGCTGTCTTGCCGCCCGCGCTGGGCGCGCACGGGGAGGAGGTCCGATCTTCCCGCGCTCGCAGCTGCTTCTGCTGTCTTCCCTTGTTCCGCCCCTTGCTGGCCGCGCGCGCGGAGCTGCTGCCCGCGCGTCTTGCTAGGGCTGGGGGGGCGAGCCCTTTCTTAACGGGCTGGCGCCGTCGTCCTGCGGCGCGCGGCGGCGGGCGGGTCGGCGGGGCTGCGGGCTTGCTGCACTTCCACTGGGGGCCCAACGAAGGGCGGTGAAGGACCCGGCCCTGGACGGGGACACCCTGCGCCCCGCTCCGCCCGCATCCCTCCAGGGGCGCGCCGGGGCGCTGCGAGGGCCCGCGGACAGGCGGCGCGCGGCGCGTCGTCGGACTCGCAGCCGCCGCTGCGGCTGCGGAGGCCGAAAGACACGATAGGGGTGCGCAGGGGGTGGCCCCCCAGCGTGGTCTCTATCCGTCTCAGTGTCGCACGGCGCGGCAGGCGTGGCATACTTTTGAAACCGTAGAGGGTGCGCATGGGGTGATCCTTCAGCGCGGCCGCTATCCGTCACGGTCGCCCAGGACATAGCAGGCGTGGCGCATGCTCGACACCGCAGGGGACGCGCAGGGGGTGGTCCCTCACCGCGGCCGCTTTCCGTCACGGTCGTCCAGGGCATAGCAGGCGTGGCGTATTCTCGACGCCATAGGGAGTGGTTTCTGAGCGCGGCCGCTATCCGTCACGGTCGTCCAGGGCATAGCAGGCGCGCCGTCTTCTCGACACCACGAGGGCGTGCGCAGGGGGTGGTCCCCCAGCGCGGCCCCTATCCGTCCCAGGGTCGCTCAGGGCATAGCAGGCGCGGCGCATTCTTGACACCGCGGGGGGTGCGCAAGGGGCGGTCCTCCAGCGCGGCCGTTATCCGTCACGGTTGTCCAGGGCAGAAGGCGCGGCAGATTCTCGACGCCAGGAAGGGTGCGCAGGGGGTGGCCCTTCAGCGCGGCCGCTTTCCGTCACGGTCGCCCAGGGCATAGCAGGCGCGCCGTATTCTCGACACCATAGGGGGCGCGTGCGGGGTGGTCCGTCAGCAGCGAAACCGCTATCCGTCACAGTCGCCCAGGGCATCGCAGGCGTGCAGGTTCTCGACACCATAGGGGGTGCGCATGGAGTGGTCCCTCAGCGCGGCCGCTATCCGCCACGGTCGCCCAGGGCAAAGCAGGCGCGTGGCATATTCTCGACACCATAAGGGGCTGCGCACGGGGTGGTCCCTCACTGCGGCCGCTATCCGTCGCGGTCGTCCAGGGCATCGCAGGCGTGGCATATTCTCGACGCCGTAGGGGTGCGCACGGGGTGGTCCCTCAGCGCGGCCGCTATCCGTCACGGTCGTCCAGGGCATCGCAGGCGTGGCGCATTCTCGACACCATCGGGGGTGCGCAAGGGGTGGTCCTTCAGCGCGGCCGCTATCCGCCACGGTCGTCCAGGGCATAGCAGGCGCGCCGTATTCTCGACACCATGAAGGGTGCGCAGGGGGTGGTCCCTCACCGCGGCCGCTTTCCGTCACGGTCGTCCAGGGCATAGCAGGCGTGGCGTGTTCTCGACACCAGAGGGGGTGTGCACGGGTTGATGTCTGAGCGCGGCAGCTATCCGCCACGGTCGCCCAGGGCATAGCCAGCGTGGCGTATTCTTGACACCACAGGGGGTTCGCAGCTCAGTGCGGCTGTTATCCGTCACGGTCGCCAGGGGCATAGCACGCGCAGCGTTTCCTCGACGCCGTAAGAGTTGCGCAAGGGTGGTCCTGTCGGCGTTGCAATGGCCTTTCTTGGCACAGCACGTCGGGCCCCCAGGGCTAGAACCGCGCCGCCTTAGATGTCGGCGAAGCAACGGCCACGAGCAACATGCTCGCAAGTTCCACGTCAGCTACCAGCACGCAAGACACATGATTAGTACGCGGTGTTTCTCGGTGGCAGAATTTTCTGCCAGGGAGGCTTCAAGACTGCCCAAAAGGCCTCCGAGGCGGCGAAGGATGCCTCCAAGACGGCCGAAGAGAGACCCGAGGGGACCCGAAAACGGAGCAAGAGCGCTTCGAGAGAGCTCAAGATGGCTTCGTCACGGCCCAAGAGGCACCCAAGGCGCCCCGAGGCCCCGAGAGGACCCTTGGCCCCAGAGGCCTGGAGAAGGCAGCGCACTTCACATAGTCCCCGTCGCGTTTAATATGATGCGTTGGTTCTCCATGTTTCGGGCCCGGAACGGCCGGAGCTCCCGATGTCGCTTGAGGCGTCCCAAAAGGGCTTCAAGACAACTCAGGAGGGCCTTGAGACGGCCCGAGAGAGCCTCGCGACAGCGCAGGGAGGGCATCACAGAGCCGCAAGAGGCTCTTAGGAAAGCCCCAAGAAAACCGCGGGATGCTCCCAAGAGCGCGCCAAGCCAGCCCAAGCGCCCGAAAACTGTCCAAGAGGCCCCGGGAAGTCCGAAAAGGGCACCAACACAGGCCAACATTCTGCCGAGGGGACCCCCCCTCGGAGGCCCTCGAGACGCCTGCGGGGGCCTCTCAAGAGGGCCCCCAAGAGCAAACAGCGACGAAAAGCAATTTTCAACGTCAAGGGTCCCAAGAGTGAACGGCGACGTAGAAATCTCTGACCACGAAGGCCCCAAGAGCTCACGCCAACGCGGCGCGCTCTCAACGCTAAGTCTCCTAAGAGCGACCAGCGACGCAAACAGCTTTGATCACGGAGGCCCCCAAGAGCTCGCATTGACGCGACAAGTTTCGACGCCAAGGCTTGCGAGAGCGAGCAGTGGCGCGCAAATACTTGAACGCCAAGGCCTTCACACGAACGGCAACGTAAAAGCTAAGGCTCTCAAGAACGAACGGTGGCGGGAAACGCTCTGAGCATCATGGTCTTCCAGAGCCCCCAGCATGGCGACGAGGTCTGATCACCAGGCCACCCAATAACTCATAGTGGCGCGACAAGCTCTGCGCGCCGATGCCCCCAAGAGCGAACTGCGATGTGAAACGCTTTGAACGCCAAAAGACCCAGCGCGAACGACGACGCGAAGAGCTCTGAACGCCAAGGCCCCCGCGAGCGAACAGTGACATGGAAAGCTCTTCGCGCCAAGGTTCCCAATGGCGAACGGCGCCGTGACCCCGCCCCCCCCCCCCCCCCAGCAAGAGCGCCGAGACCTAGCGCAGCGACGGACGCAACTCTAACGCCCAGGCCCCCGCCCCCAGACGGCCCAGCGACGGGCGCAGCTATCGTGCCCAAGCCCCCGCCAGCCGGGATGCACACAGCCCCGCGCGGCTCATGGGGCCCCAAGGATCGCCGCAAGACAGCCCAAGAGGCCCTCAAGAGAGCCCTGGGACGGCGCAAGAGGGCCCCAAGCAAGGCCCCAGAGGCTCAAGGAAGCCCCGGGAGAGCCACTCGAGGCCCCCACGAGGGCCGAACAGGGGCCTGAGAGGGCCCGAAGACGGCCGAAGCCTTTAAAGATGGCCCAACAGATCCCCGGGACGGTCCAAGGACCTTCCCAGAGGACCCCCTAGACGGCCTAAGGAGGCGAAGAACACATATATTTCCTTATATCCTAAGGTCGGGGTCCTTGTCATTATTTTGACGCGCGGAGAGCGAGAACGCCCCTCCCACCCTCAGGTCGTCATCGATCATTCTCTGATCCACCCACATGCAGACCCAGTCATACTCAAACGCGCTCGCTCTTAGCTTCCTGGTACTCAAATTTCTCATGCTCGGGGCCACCCATATGCAGACGCACTCACACTGAGACTCACTCATGTTCTGCCTCGGTCTTCTTCACCCAGACACAGCCACGCCACTTCCGCGATCGGATTCAAACGTGCGTTGTGGAGATGTTGCACATCCAGTCTCACTCACAGGAAGACTCACTCATACTCTGATTCGTTCTTCCTCGCCCAGAGCCAGTCACACCACCTTCCCGCGCTCACTCACACACGCGCTGCGAGGATGTCTCGGGCGACGCGCTGGCTTCGGCACTCCCAGGGGGGGCGCCAGGAGGGGGGGCACTCCAGGGTTTGCGCCCAGATTGCGGGGGTGCCTCAGGCGAGTTGCTTGTTTCGGTGCCCGACATCTTGTTCCCAGAACAGTTTCTGAGGATGCCTGAACAGTTTCTGAGGATGTATCAGGCGCGGCGCCGGTGTCAGCATGCCCACGGGGGGGCGCTAGGGGTGGGGGCGCTCTGGGATGCGCGCCCAGTTCGCGGCGATGTCTCAGGCGGCTGGCCTGCGTCATTGTCCAACATCTTGCTTTCGGAGCCTTTCCTGGGGGTGTCTCAGGCGCGGCGCAGGTTCAAGCATTCCCACGGGGGGGCGCCAGGGGCTCGGGCACTCCAGGATTCGCGCCCAGATTGTGGGGTGTCTCAGGCGGTTCGCTCGCGTCGGTGCCCAGCGCGCCTTGCATGCGGGGCCGTTTCTGGAGATTTTTCAGGCGAGGCGCCGGTTTCAGCATGCCCAAGGGGGGGGCGCCAGGGGTGGGGATGCTCCAGGACTCGCGCCCAGATTGTGAAGATGTCTCAGGCGGTGTGCTTTGTTTCGGTGTCCAGCATCTCTCGCTTTCCACAAAATCGCACGGTTTGCTCAATTCGTAGCCGGCTTTGTTTACGTTGAGGATTTCTCAGGCGAGGCGCTGATTGCGAAGATGGCTGAACGGATTTGCCCGCCTCGGTGGGCAGGGTCGTCTGCGCCCAAAACCAGCCGCAAGGATTTGTCAGGCGGAGTGCTGGCTCGAGCACCCCGCAGGGCTCAGATTGCGAGAGGAGGCGGGGGGGGGGGGTTGCGCTGGAGTAGGAGGTGGCCAGGGAGATCGCAACTGGGGAGGGGCGGCGAAGAGATGCGAGCAGGACTAGGAGGACAAGGTGGAGGAAGAGGGAGGAACAGGAGGAGGAGGACGGATGTGGAACGAGCAAGAGGGCTTTCGCTGCCGAACGGACAACTCGCCCAGCCGAGGCCAGAGGATCGAGGTTCGAGGCTCCTGGCTCGAGCTTCGCTGCTCTAGGTTGTCCAGTGTTTTTGCGTCGTTCGAGTTTCCTCGGCACGCATTGTTCGAGTTTCCCTGGCATTCTCGTCTTCGCGGATGGATCCTCCTACAAGTGTTCAGAGGACAGAAGGAAAAGACTTGGGGGGACACGCAGGAGGAGGAAAGAAGGAGGAAGCGTCTAGTTAAAATCATCGTTGCCGTCGGCGCCTCTCTCGGCTTCGTCTCCCATGTGGATTCGCTGACATTCAGATATTGAGCAGGGCGCTGTCTGCGACCAAAACATGCCAGCACTCTGAGATGCGCATATGGGAATCTCCGTGTCGAGTCATTCATGTGTTTTTCTGGTGTTTGAGGTGCCTGCCCTTTCGGGCCCAGATCGACCGAAAACTCCACCGAGCGCCTCCGACATCGCCCCGCGACGACCAGGGGAGCTCCCAGGAGGGGCCCCAGACGGCTACGCAGCGCCGCAGGACGGCCCCCGAGGGGCAGCGCGGGTCTCAAGAGGCCTCCGCGCAGGGCCCGAGAGCGCCGCAGGGGGCCCCCGCGCGGCCGACGAGAGCCTCGGGGGGGCCCCAAGGCGGGCCAGGCCCCCCGCCCCCAGAACGGCCCAAGAGGGCCCCAGGACACCCAGACGAGCCCCCAGAGGACCCCCGCCCGGACGGCCCAGCGATGGGCGCGTTTTCCAGAGCACCAGGCGACCGCCACGCCCGCAGGAAGCGGGCCAGCTCCCATTTTCACCCCGCGGGGCAGCTCGGCGCCTGCACTCGCGGCGGAGGCAGGGCCAGTCCCCGCGCCCAGGCCGCCCAGCCCCCGCGCCAAGGGACCGCCCTCGGGCCGCCTCGCACCTCCACCTGTCCAAGGGCGAGCAGCGACGCAAAACATCCTGGACGCCAAGACCCCCCAGTGGAACGAGGGCGCAGACAACTCTGAACGCCAAGGCCCCAAAGAGCGAACAGCGACGCGAGCCAACTCCCCACGCCAAAGCCCCCGACAGCGCACGGCGACGCATTAAGTTCTTAACACGAAGGCCCCCGGGAGCAAGCGGCGACGCGAAACAGCTCTCAACGTCGAGGCTTCGAAGAACGAGCAGTGGCATGAACCCCCTTGGGTAGCTCCTGGAGCGCCTTTGTTCTTCCCCGCGCCAGCCTGGGCTCTGGCGCGCTCGAAACTGCCGCGTCAGTCTTTCAAGCTGCGCCCCCGTGCGCACGCGCAGGATGCAGTCAGGTCGCAGAGCGAGGACGTGCAAGTTCCCAGGATTGCCCTTGCATCCTTGATCCTTGCTCATGCAGCGCAACCTATCCTTGGCAACTTTCAATGACCAGCCCCATGCGAAAAAACGCCAACGTGGCCTTTAAGGCCATTGCATCCTTACTGCGCCTGTTTTCTTTTAACCAGAAAAGCGATTTGACTATGGCGCATCGTAGGTCACGCGCCTCTTGGACGCTGGTCGCCACCGAAACCGCGACCCTGGATCAAACGGCAACCCCTTGCCAAAACCAGCACTGGGATCAAACGGCGCCCCCCCGCCGCACTCAACGCCTTGAATTCAACGGCAAACCTCCACCGAAGCCACCGCTCTGGATTAAACGGCAACCCCTCGCCAAAGTCAGCACCCTGGATCGAGCGGCAACCCCCCGCTGCATCTGGCACCCTGGATCAAACGGCAAGCCCCCATAGAAGCCAACACCCCGGATCAAACGGCAAACCCTCGCCAAAGCCAGCGCCGCGGATCAATCGGCGCACCCTCGCCGCGCCCAGCACCCTGGATCAAATGGCAATCCCCCGCCCGAACCGCGCCCCCACGCCAACCCTCCTACCGAAGCAAGCGGGCGACGAGGACGACGAGAACGGCGACGACGACGACGACGACGAGCACATCGCCGCCGCCACAGAGAGCGATGGACCCCACGACCTGCACTCCTTCAAGCCTCGCAGGAGGCGGAGACAGGGGGCGGGGAGGGCGAGGAGGGGGAGGGGGGCAAAGGTTAACAGCAGGCGCTGGAGAGGATGGCGTAATGTTCGGCGCTGAACATGCCCGGCACGCATGACGGCGCGATGACGCGGCACATCACGGGCCATTTGAATTCGCAGATGGCCCCGCGGGGCCTCGGCCCCAACGCGGGCCATTCGAATTCGCACATGGCCCTGCGCGGCCTGGGCTTTGGGCACCGGCGCGGGCCATTCGAATTCGCGCGCGGCCCTGCGCGGCCTGGGCCTGGGCCCAAACGCGGGCCAGTGGAATTCGCTGCTGGCCGTGCGTGGCCCGGGCCCCCACGCGGGCCGCCTGCCTTCGCGCGCGGCCGCGCGTGGCCCCGGCCCCACCCAGCGCGGGCCACTTTCATGCGCAATCTGCCCAGCGTGGCCCGGGCCCCAGCGCGAGCCCCTTGAATGCGCGAGTGGCCCTGCGCGGCCCGGGCCCCAACGCGGGCCACT
Source organism: Prorocentrum cordatum (assembly GCA_963575745.1). Lineage (NCBI taxonomy): Eukaryota > Dinophyceae > Prorocentrales > Prorocentraceae > Prorocentrum > Prorocentrum cordatum. The sequence continues at coordinate 58,359 of CAUYUJ010020222.1, forward strand.
TGCATTCGCATATGGCCCGGCGTGGCCTCGGCCCCAACGCGGGCCATTTGCAACGGCGCATGGCCCGGCGCGGCCCGGGCCGGAGCGCGGGCCACTTGAATTCGCGAATGGCCCTGCGCCTTTTCGTCTGGCCAGTTCCGGGCCCAACGCCTCGAACTTTCTTGCCCTCGCCCAAATCGTCGAACTCCGCGAGCGTTGGGTCGCGCCCCACTGATTGAGCGCGAACGCCAGCTCGAACAATCCCATCAGGATTGCGGCGATTATTTTCCGCTGCCTTCGCCCTGCAATCAGCGCAAATGCGCTCGTCGCTGTTGGCCGAGCGATACGCGGGCGCCTGATCGCTGATAATCAAGCAAGACGCACTCATGAAGAAGTGCATCGGCTTGCCGATTCCCACCCTGCCCTCGCTGGCCGACGCTCAAAGCGTGGACCTTCGTGCCAGAGGCCCTCCACGCGGCCGGAGCCGACTCGCCTCCTCCTTGGCCGCCGGCGCCACCAGGCGCTGAGGCTTCAAAATCATTGCCCCCGAGAATCCCACGATCTCACTTGCGCGGCGCGCGCGGCTCTTCGCGGCGCGCGGGTTCTCGGACGACGCCACCGCAGGCGCTTGTGCGCTGGCCGCGATGTGTTTCTTCTCCTGGACGGTCAGAGCGTCTCCCGCCTTCGCTCTGGCGCTGGAAATTTGAGGCGGCGCGTCAGTCCCGTCTCGCCCACGAAGCGCCCGCGCGACCGCTGTTTCTCCATCCGCGTCGCCACGCCCGCGCGCACTTCAAGGGGCCCGCCCTGTCGGCCACCTGGCCCTCGCCCCCCCGTTCTTCAATGCGTGGCCTCTCACGCGGGCGACTGGCGAGCCCCTGCTCCGACACCAGCTTTGTTGGCGGCATCCTTCCACGCGTCGCCCCCGGGCCCCCCCCCCACTTCGCGCCCCTGCCAGCGAAGCCCCTGGCCGCTTTCAGCATAGTTCCTTCATGTTGCACCTGGTTCCGGATCTTCTCCATGCGCGCGCGGAGTTTCGAGCAGCGCCCAGCCTCGGCGACGCTCGCTCACCGCGGGCGTATCCGCTGTTCCGGGCGCGCCAGCCATTGGCAGGCGCTGAAGTTCTGGAGTCGACGCGGCGAGCTCCTCCACGGCGGGGGCCCGCCGCCCAAGCGCCGCGCTCGCCAGGAGGCGGCGCGCTCTCAGCTGGAGCCAGCTGGCTCCTGTCAGGCGCCATACTCATCCGGAGCGTCTTCGCTCATCTGGGCTCATCTGGGGCGCCTCTCTGGCGCCCTCGCTCATTTGGGGCGTCTCGCCGCCCCCCTCTTCTTTCGCGCCCGTCGCGGGGGGAGCTGGCCCGTGCCCAGCACCTCTCGCAGGGTTGTCCAGCTCACTCCCGCGCTTCGGCAGCTGGGCATTCAGCGAGGACTGGCCCACCGCGCGTTCCTTCACCGCTACAACGACCTCCTCTAAGACGACGCCAGGATGAGGACACATTCGGCTGAGATCGAGCGGTTCTGGAGGATGTCTCGGGCGCCGCGGCCTTTTTCGGAGCGTTCTCGGAGCGTTCCGGAACGCAGTGAGGACGTCCCGGAATGCTCTGGGACGGAGTTATCCTCGCCCTGGCCCCACCCGACCCCCGCCGTCTCCGTTCAGCGCGTCCTCG
>CAUYUJ010020222.1:65000-72500 GCA_963575745.1 Prorocentrum cordatum
TTGTTGGCACGACGACATGGGACAAGGGCACGCGATCGACCAGGCGGAGGATGGATAACTAAAGACTCGCCCGTGCCAGCCTTGTTTGCGTCGGGGCAACGCCCAGCCCTGCAACAGGCCGGGGGGCGCATCTGCGCCCTTCTCGGCGACGCGCACGCAGTCACCACGACAGACAGGGCAAGGTTTCTCTCTCGACGCCGCGCGGGAGGCCCTCCAGAGGCGCCGCGGCATCAGCAAAAGCACGGGGAAGACGAGAGTCTGAAACACGGGGAGGCAAGAACCTCCAGGGGCCCGACAGCCGAGCACGGCAGAGGACCGGCCGCGGGTCGGAGGGGCCGACGCCTCGCCTCCGCGCGCCAGAAGGTCGCTGCCACAGGGGCGTCGAGCCTTGTGCCCAGCGCCACAGACGAAGGGCACGCCAGCTACTCGTCGCGGGCCTGCGCTCGCGCTGCGCGGCAGTCGCAGTCGCCGACAAGGAGAACGCTTCGGAGGGCCCCGACGGCAACCGCTGCGCGGACGGGCGGCGCAGCCTGGAGATGGAAGCCTTCGCGGAATTCGGAGTGCGCGCTGCGACGGGGGAGGCGCCACAGACGCAGCGGCGCTAGAGGCCAAGCACATCGCGCGTGCATTCCGAAACCAAAGCTGGGAGCTGGCCCCAGCCATCGGGGGGGGGGCATAACTCGCGGTCGGGCACTTGCGAAACCCAGGAGTTTCTCACATGCGCGGTGCGCTTTCGATTGTTTGGCGGGGGGCGGCGGCCAGGAGTTGCGCCGGTGGGCTCCCATGCGCGGCCCCGAGTGCCCGCAGGGTCAAGGCGACCTGGTTCCGCGAGAAGGCAGCGACCGCGATTTCGCAGCTGCCGCGTGCTGCGCAACGGCTCGCGACCGACCGTCGACGAGGGGGCCGGGCGCCTCGTTGGCGGGCAGGCGTCGGCGAGGCAGGATGGAGAGCCCCTGGCGACTGCAATATGTATTCGCTTGTTCGGACCGGATCGGCCTACAACTCTCGAGCCAGACACCTGGCGAGACAACGGCATTGAAACGACCTGGCTGGCCATTGGCCGAGAATCCCGAAGGCGCGCGGCCGAACTGGCGCGCGAGGTTCGCCGGGCGAGACCAGCGCGGCCAGCCTTGGCACGAGCGGACCGATCGGCGGATCGCGCGACGAGGCGATCCAGGCCATGGCCGGCGACCCCGACATCGCGAAAGAAGGCGAGGCTCAAGAGGATGATCTCCAACAAGACCTCGGCAAACAAAGAAACCCCGCCCGCGGTGGGTGCCGACCCGGCCGACGAAGATCGACGCGGGCGGCCAGTCTCTAATAGCGACGAGGATGGCGACGGCATGCAAAGGGAGCAGCCAGTGCAAAACTCGGCCAATCAGATGACGGTGGACATTCGGGGTCGCGCAGCAGCGGCCAAGCCGCTGCGCCAACCCGACCTGCGCGCGACCGAGGGGGGAAAGCACACAGCGCGCGAATCAGTGCAACGGTTCGCGGCGACCTCGAGCTCTGCGCCAACCAGACTACGACATGGGAGACCAGGGAGGCGCAGTGGATGCACCCTGCGCCGAGAGATAGGTCGATGCTCGAGACGGCGATGGCCCTGGAAGCCCGAGGGGCCTTGAAAAATTCCGGGCAGGCTTCCAGAAGCAGAGTCCGCGCAGTGCAGGGCGCGCGCCCCCGGGGGGCCTGCCGCGCCGAAGCCCGACCTGGATGCGCGAGGCCACGCGCGGGAGCACGACGCTGAGCACGATGCTCGGGAGCAGGGCGAGACGAGGAGGGTCGTCGTTCGGGGCGGCCGCGCCTACCTCGCCATGCGCGGCGGGGGCGGCGTTGCTCGGCGGAGGGCGAGTGAAGACAGTGAAAGTAGGGCTTCCTTATGGAGGGAGGGGCGGGGCCCTCGTCGCCACGACTGGACGCAGCTCGAGAAGCTTAGTCCGCTTGGACCCCGGGAGGGGCCCCGGGACCGGCGATAGCTGCCGCTGCCTCGCTTCGCCCTGCCCTGAGGCGCAGTTCCAGGCCGCGGCCATCGAGAGCTGCAGCCACGCGTTGGAGCGCGCGGAGGCGGGGCCGGCACCCCTGCGGGCCGAGCCGCGCCTGGCCTTTGCCCGACAGCCGACAGGAGGAAGGCGCTGAATTGCTGACCAAGGCCCTTCGAAAGGCTGACGGCCCCCCACATGTAGACCCGCGAGAATGGCATCAAAACGAAAGAGAGAACGCGTTTCACGGGCGCTTGCGATGGGAACATTCGGCGGCGCGTTTCGAACCGGGGGGCGTGCCCCCCCCCCCCGACACTCGGCGCCGTCGATCAAAACCACGGGGACTCCCTTCCCCTCCAGAACCCCTGCCCCTCCCGAACCCTCCCCCCCTCCCCCTCCGAAGGAGGGGGGGAGGTTGAACCCCCCCCCCGTCGGCGCTGGCGCCGGCGGCCGCCAGCAGTGCCGACGCCGGGGGCGCAGCGACGATGACCAGAGGCAGCCCAGAGGGGGGGGGTCAAACCCCGCCCCTCCCCTAGCGCCGCCCACGGGGGGGGGTTCAACCCCCCCCCCACCCCCTGGCGCCGGCGCCGGCGCTGGCGGCGGCCAGCAGCGCCGGCGCTGGCGCTGGCGACGGTGGGGACGCAGCGACGATAACCACCACTACCACCACCATCATCACCACTACCCCCACCACCACCGCCTCAACCCACCACCACCACCACCATCAACCCACCACACAACCACCACCACCACAGCCACCACCACCACCACGACCACCATCACCACAACGCACCATCACCACCACCACCACCACAAAAACCCACCACCACGACCACCACCACAACCGCAATCTACCACGCCACCACCACCACCGCCACAACCACCACCATTACCAACAGTACAACCCACCACCACCACCACAAACCACCACACCACGACCACCACCACAAAAACCCACCACCACGACCACCACCACCAGCACCACCTCCACAAACCACCGCCACACCACCACAACCCACCACCACCACAAACCACCACCACACCACCATCAAACCACCACCACCACCACCACAAGTCACCACCACCACGACCACCACCACAAACCACCGCCACACCACCACACCACCACCACCACCACCACCACCACCACCACCCGTCACCACAACCATCACCACCGCAACAAACCACCACCACCACCACAACCACCACCGCCACCACCACCACCGCCACCACCACCACCACAACCCACCACCACTACCACCACCGTCGTCTTGGTCGACGCTCCCCGCCGCCGCCGCCCGCCGCCGCAGGCGCCTGCGCCGGCCCAGGAAAGGAAATCGTCGTCCCCGCCGCCGCCGCCACCAGCCGATGAGAGGGAGAGAAGACGAGTAGGGGGGTCCAACCCCCTCCATCCAGGGGGCGGGGGTCCAGTTCCAAACCCCCCACCCCCTTCCCAAGCGGCTACAGAACGCGCTCTTTCAAATAGAAAGCCACGCAAGGGCGTTCAAACGTAGACCCCGACAAAACGGACCCTGAAATGTCGACCCTCGCGAGACCGGAGCGCCCTGAAATGTATACCCCGGTTTGAAGGACCTTGACATGTAGACCGCGCGCGAAGGGCGGGGGTCCTCTTTTGGGGGCGCGCCGGACAAGTCTACATGTCAAGGGCCGCCTTTGTGTCCTGTAGGGCGTATATCACGGCTCTTGCTCGCGCGATCGTCTCGGACAGGGGGCATCTTTGCGGCGAGGCGGAGCCAACCGCCGTCAGCAGCGCCGAAGACTTCGCGCGCAGGCACGTTTGAGAAATGCCCGCCGGGGGCGACGTACGCAGCCGGGAGTCTGCGCGCGTCGCCCCCAGCGGGGCTGGGACATGGTCTGGAAGTGCACTCTTTAGCGGGCATTGACCGTATTGTAGAGATCTTTCGCTCGTTGCTGCTCGTGGGCGGCACGGGTGGACACGGCGCTCTCGCGCGTTCCATCAGATTGCGTAACTAGCGCGACGCACGGTTCCAACAAGTCACCGACCTGGATTCCGAATGGGCCGAACCTCGCGGATTTATTGACGAACGATATTTCGGAACCAGGAAGTCCTAACGCGTGACAGTCGATCTAGATTTCGCTCCATTCCGGAAGCGGCGCAAGCTGATTTGCCGCCACGACAAGCAATTTAACTAAGCCGTGTGCGAATTCTGGAGACATCATCGCTGTTTATAGCCAGGTGGGACGATTCGGGCTACACCGTCGAGGCCATCAGCGGTTTTCGGAAGTTTTCAGTCCGCTCATGGTGTCAAGGATATACACGCGTGTTTGCCTCGGCTGCGATCGCTCTCTCCAGCTGGGCTTCCCTAGGTAATGTTACTCAACGCTGCTAGCGGTCCGGAAAATTATGGCCGAACGCAGCATACCGCATGCTTTGTTCCGAGAGCATACATGTTCAGCTTCGTTGTCTGTTTCGTTTGTCGCCCTCTTGCGGTCGTTCTCGCTCGAAGCAGGCCCCCGTTTGCATACGTAGGTCTTTGCCAGCACTCACAGTATGATGCCCACAGTAAAGATTCGATTGCTCACCAGAGTCGATGAGTTCATTCATGTCTAACAACAGCTTTACCAGCAGGGTGAACAGCATCGCATGCCCTGCGCGGACCCGGCTGCGGGATAGAAGCAGTAGCAGCTTTAGTCCTTCGCCGATGCCAGGGAAAACGTTATCTTCGACGTCAGTGTTGATGTTGTTTGCTGGACCCTCCCTCATGGTCATTTTCTACCTCGCCTTCATTGTCAGATGTTGCTTTGTAGTGCGTATCATTACCACATGTGTCTCGCCTTTGTTTCCTCATAGTCCCCGAGCCTCCAAGCCTCCCCCCCTCATTCCATTCCCAATCCGAATCATTACGGGATTATTATAACATTTCCCATCCTCAACACCTTGCTCCTTGTTCTCCTTCTCTTGTATCTAATCCTCTCCCTCCTGTGATCTTCCCCTGCCCCCCTCCTCTATCATACTCGTTCTCGTCCTCGTCCTCCTGCTAACGTTCCTCCTCCTCCTTCTCCTCCTCCTCCTCCTCGCACCCCTCATCCTCCTCCTCCTGCTCATCGCCGCCGTGTGGGTGTTAGGTTTTAGCGGAAATCTGCCACACTGATCACACATCGCCTGTTGTCGATTGCGTTCAAAGCCTTCTTGGCTCAAACCTTCTGGCCAGCCGCTGTGCCGGCGGATGGGTCTGCCAGGGCGTCGCCCGCTCCGCTGTCCTCAATGGACCCGCGTGGCGGGCCTCTGCCTGCACAGCGCGCGCCCGCGCCCGCGGCTACACGGTCGCTGTCAGTGCGCGCGGAGGTTGCGCGGCCGGTGCGCTACGTTTGCGGCACGCCGCTGACGCCGCACTCGCTGTCTCCCGTGCCGCCGTCGGTGAAGGCACCGTCGCCGGTGCGGGTTCGCCCCGCCCTGCCGCTGACGCCACGCCGCCTGCAGTCTCCTTCCCCGCCCTCGGTGCAGGTCGTCGGAGGGGGGAGAGGTACCAATGCCACTACGAGTTTCCTCTTCTGCGCATTGTGGTGGCTCCTGAGAGTGCCACGACTGGATTCGCTGCGAACTTCTGGTCAGAACGCACCCTGGGAGAAGTCCAGGGAGCAGAGGTTTTTCGCTATTTTTTTTGGTTCTCCCAGGTTCTGGGGCCGGCGCCGTCGGCCCGCACGCTGGAGATCTCGCAGAAGCGGCGGCCTGGATCCCCACCTGGCGCGGTCACCCACCTCGGGCATCCGTCCATGCCGCGGTCGCCCACCCTGGACACCTCCTGCACCACGCTGTCGCCCTCCTGTTCCTGGAGCCACGGGGCGTGAAAACGACCACAGCCACTGCTTTTCTTTTGTTGCCGCCTTCCAGCCCGCAGAAGCAAAGCAGTGGTTGTGGTCATTTTCATTGAGCTTGGCACCAGGGAAATGACCACAACCACTGCTTCTTTTCCGGCCGGCTGGAAGGCGGCGCAGACAAGAAGCAGCGGCCGTGGTCGTTTTCCCATCCCGCAGGAGCCCCCTCACGACGCCGTCCAGGCACTCTGTCTTCGCGCCCGACGCCGAGGACGTCGTCGTCGCGGCCCCAGGCTCCAGCAGCGCCGGCGCCCTGCTCGCAGGCCAGGCCCCACGCGGCGGCATGCCCTCCGCCGTGGCCCGTGGGCGCCTCTGCAGTTCGACGGCGCCCCCGCCCGTAGGGCTCTTCCTTGCCAGAGTGGTCCCCGCAACCACGGCCACAGCGCCTGCGGCGGCCGCCCGCGCCGTGACGCCCACAGCGCCTGCGGCGCGCGGGCCGCTGTCGGGTCAGGCGGGTGGGCCAGCCTCGGACGCGCGGGCACCTCCCGTGACGAGGCTAGCCTCGGCGAAGGACTCGACGGGCGCCAGCGAGGACGAGTCCGATTTTCAGAGCACCGTCATCGTGAGCTCCAGGAGGGCGTGGGCAGGGCCTGAGCCGGCGACGCGAGGGATGCCGCTGCGTGACACGGCCTCCTCAGGCACGGCAGCGGACCGGTGGGGGACCGAGGCGCTGGCGACCGTCCCTGCCGACCCCGCCCAGGCCGAGCGATGCAGCATGCACGTCGAGTCCACAGGCAGAAGCGCCCCCGACATGGAGGCCGACCTGAGTCGGGTGCAGGTTCTCTTCGTCGCGTGTCCTGGCGACCAGGGCCATTGCTCTGGAGAGTACTGGCTTCAGCAGGGGATGGCCAACGGCATGCCGCTTTGGCGCCGAGCCGGGTCTGGCGAGGAGCGCTGGCTTTTCAGCGGCATGCAGTGGCTTTCGGCCCATCCCGCCACCGTGTTTGGGTAATGGTCAAGAGACCTTTGAGAGACCTCTTGCAGGTCTCTCGGTATCTCTTTGGGAGCGTGTTGCGCGCATCCTGAGGGCTTCGCGGGAGTTGCTCGAGCGCCTCGCCCTCGGGAGCCAGTTGGGGTCTTGGGTCCATCTTGGAAGGGAGGAGTCAGTGGTCTTGCGGTGGCGCACGTTCTGTCCCCTCGCGGAGCCGTTTTTGGGGGGCTCCTGGGCGCCTCGTGAGGGCCTCGGCGGGCGTCTTGAGCGATTTTGGAGGCGTGCTGGGCCGCCTTGGACGCTCTCAGGCCCGACGAGGCGATCATGTTAGTTATGCAAGCCTTTCGCGCGTTAGCGTTTAGGCGATTCGCGCATCTTGGGCCAGCCCTGATGGCCTCCACGACGGCCCAAGAGCTCCCCAATACGGCTCCAGGACGCGCCCCGAATACCTGCAATGCTGGTCCTGGGGGCTCTAGTCTATATACGTGGCCAATACTGGGAATCGTTCTAAACGTCTCGCGTAACCCCACCAGGCGAGTTGTCCTGATCAGGGATGTGGAGGAGCATGCAATGGAATGAAGGGCTGGGAAACGCCGACATACCCCAAGGGGGGGAAGATGAAGGAGGAATCGGAGGAGGATGAGGGAGGGAGGGAGGGAGAGGAGAGAGCAGGGGGGAGAGAGGAGAAGGAATAGGCGGACGAGGCAGAGGAGGAGTAGGAGGAGGAGGAGG
>CAUYUJ010020222.1:77500-80000 GCA_963575745.1 Prorocentrum cordatum
GAATAACACAATCGTCACCAGAGGGGGATCAACAATATTTATGTTTCAGTCGTGAGAGTTCGTCAACAACAACAGCAACAGCAACGGCAACAGCAACAACAACAGCAACAGCAACAGCAATAACATCAGCAACGACACCACTCACTTTGAAACCGTTCGCTCGTATTTGTTCGCGGGCCATCCAACACGTATATCCCAAACCCTCGAGACCCGCCCTTTTCGTCTTCGGCCGTACCCCCTTTTGGGAGCATGTATCCTGCAATGCGTATTTCGTGCAGCCCCTAAGGCAGGGGAAGAGAGGACGGATGAAAGGAAGGGACAAGGGAGACGGAGGAGGATGGAGCACGAGAGAGAGTAGCAAGAGAGGGGGTCAAGAGCAGAAAGCACGTGGCCGAACCAGACGGACAGATCGGGCGGGTGAACCCTAGCGGGCGTATCGGGAAGGCGGGCCCAGGCATGCAGGTGGAGCAGGCGGGTTGCTGAAGCATGCGTCCGCGATGAGGTCTCAAGTAAGGAAATCCACAGCGAGAGTGTAATTCCTGAGTGTCGAAGGCCCTGCGTCTGAGTCCATTGCGAAGAAGTCCCACGCGGAAGCGCGATTCATGCATAACGTGTGAGGACTTCCCGCGCGCGAGCGCGATTTGGAAATACATGGTGTGGAATCATCAGGCGGGAACAATTGTTGTTGTACTCCGGGGGCCAGGGGCCCAGTTTGGTGACACTCTCTTTCCCTTGTAAACAGGGTGCGAGCCCTTGGAAATTCAGTTCAATTTGAAAATGCAACCGTTACGGGAGGGTCAACACTATTTGTTGTTGTTGAAGTGAAAACTCAAGGACTACGACAACTACAGCAACAACGACAACAACGACAACGACGACGACAACAACAAGAAACATTTTGCACATGCTTTTGACAGGGGTACCAGGCCTGCACACAGCAGGCAGTATGCCGCCCCTCCCGCCGTCCCTGGCCAACTGAGACTTGCATGTCTGGTTGAATTGGACGAGGGCCCGCACGCCGCAGGCAACATGCTGCCCCTGCCCCCCCTGCCGACTCTCGCCCAAACTCTTCAACGGCGCTGGTGCAAAGTGCACTCTGTGTTGTTGATTGGCAGGGGATGGTGGTGGGTGTTGTGGCGTTGCACACGGCATGCCGTGTGCAAGGCACCCCAACCGCCGCTTCCAGAAGCCACTTCAGAGTGATCGCGGGGCGCCCGCACATGCTTCGGATGCTGGTGCAGAGTGCATGCTCTATTGCCTCTTGCTGGGGATAGTTGGGCGCGTCGGCATTGCACGCAGCAGGCAATATGCCGGCCCCCACCACCCCTGTCGCAAGACAACAAATCCAAAGGGATCGTGGGGCGTCCGCGCGTGGCATGATCTAGAAATGGGTGCAGAGTGCATGGTGTATGGTTCTTTGACAGGGACGGCGAAGGGGGGGCATGGTCCTGGGCTTGTCGCCGGTCGGCCAGTCGGGTGGGGGAGAGAGTGTACAGCAGTGAAGAGCAGTGATGAACCCCTCCCCGAAGATGAAGACGGGGGGTTGGAAGAGGAAACGCGCTAAACCGTTCACGCCAAGAGGAATGGCGGGACTGACGACCTGAGGACACTCCACTGTTCCTGCGGCAGGGTGGCGGATCAACGGCCATTGGGTCATCGGCGGTGCTCCGCGCGGTGCCCCGCTCTTCTCCGAGGATGACATCTTCAAATCGACCGTGGGTTTCGTCGACAGCGAGCGTGGCCCGTGCGTGAAGGTGTCCACTGAGGAGCCTGCAGCGACTGGGCCTGTGGCCCCGCCGCCGCGAACGACAGCACTGGCTCCAGTCCCGCCGGCGGCGGCCACCGCACCGCCGGGTACTGCGCTGGCGCCCGCAACCGCTGGGCCTGAAGATACCGCGGCAGCGCCAGCCGCGGCGACTTCTTCGCCCCCGGCCGCGGCTGCGCCGCTCGCTGCCCCGCTGGCCTGCTTCGCGTCGCCCGTCGCCGTCCAGCCTCCCCAGACTCCGCGGCTGGGCCACGCCCGTGAGGCCGCCCCTGGCAGCCCGCAGCGCCTCGGCCCGAGCCTCTCGGAGTGGGCCGCTCTCTCGCAGGGCGGAGACTCGGGCGCGCCGGGCTCACACCGCAGGATCGCGGAGAACTGCCAGAGAAGCGAGCAGAGGGCGTGGGCGGAGCGGGACGCCGCTCAGGCGCGGGCCGACCAGAGCGCGCTGCAGCTGCAGAGCGTCGAAGCCAGGTGCCGCGAGGCCGTGTCGGCGGCGGAGCGCGACCGCTTGGCGGCCCAGGAGCTGGAGGGCGCGCTGGAGCTCGAGCGTAGGCTGGCGGCGGAGGCGGTGGAGTCGCACAGCCTGGCAGAGGCGAGCCTGCGAGAGGCGGAAGGCCGCTCGCGCGAGATGCTGGCCGACTACTGCCAGCTGCAGTCGTCGCTAGCCGGCGAGAGAGCGGAGTGCCGGGGCCTCCGCGGCCAGGTCGCCAGGATGACGGAGGTGCTGCGTCGCCTCGG
>CAUYUJ010020222.1:82500-95000 GCA_963575745.1 Prorocentrum cordatum
CCTCCCCACCTCACCCTTCCCCCCTCCTCCTCTTTCTCCTCCTCCTCATCATCAACATCAGCAGCAGCAGCAACAACATCATCATCGACATCATCAGTCTTCTCCATGGTTTTCATCTTCAGCAGCAGTAGCATCATCGCCAGCAGCAGCATCACCATCGCCATTGTCATCGCCATCATTATCAGCAGCATCAACATCATCAGTATCATCATCATTATCAGAATCATCATCAGCAGCAGCAGCAGCGTCATCGCCATCAGGGGTCCCCATCTCCCCCACGATCAACAGCACTGGCCGCCCCGGGGGGAATTGTTGTTGTTCCAAGTATTGTTGGAGCTCCAGTCCGTCCACAAGCCCGCGCCCCCCAAAAACATGTGCTCCCATTTATGGGGTGTGTAAAGACCTTTTGAGGTTCAGTTGTGAATGGGGTGGCTTGGTCGTGGTTGTCCTGGTCGTCACCGTCGTCGCTCCTCCTCCTCCTCCTCCTCCCCCTCCTCCTCCTCCTCCTCCTCCTCCTCCTCCTCCTCCTCCTAAGTTGTGGGAGGGCTGCGTGCTTTTGGAGGTCGACTTGGACTTTTGAGCCCTGCTCGATCCATCGCCAGGTTCGGTGCACGTCCACGGCCTGCCGGGCGGGCGGCAAAGTTCCCCCCCTGCCGCGGCCCAGGGTTCCTACATGCCCAGATCTCCGACGTCATTGTTTGTTCGCGCCGTAGGCCATTGGAGTTTTGGACCCCTCCGGTGCCAGAGCTTCTTCCTGAGCCTCGACGAGACAACAAAGGCAGAAACATAAACTTTCGACGGTCTGCGCGGATTTCTGGGAATTGCGCTGGCCCCCCCTGGCGGCGACTCCTGCGCCGCCCCTGGCGCGCTCCGCGCGCCCTGGGGGAGGGTCCAGTGCAGATCCAAGAACTCCGCGCGGACCGTCGAAAGATTATGTTTATGCCGTTGTTTCATGTTTATGTTTGTGCTTTATGTTTATTTGTAGAGTCGCTGTGTGAGAGGCCCCGAGGCACGAAACGGGCGTGAGCTCAGGAGCACTTGGGCGTCGCACGATGGTTCCTTCGAGGCGCCAGAGATCTGGGTACCTAGGTTCACGTCGGGCGTATTCCTCCAGGAGGAGTATTCGCAAATAGTCAAAACATGATATGGGAACCACTTCTCCATCATTTTTGAATCTGTTTGACATGGTTGATTATTGTTGTTTCGTCCATCACCCACCTGTAGGAGGACATGCCCGACCTAAACCTAGGCTCGTGCTTGCCCAGCGTGTGGCACATCTTGCCGCAGCCCATGGCTCCCGCTCGTGATCCCAGCTCTGGCAGGCGGGCGACCCTGAAAAAGAACTCGAAAGACCTTTGAGCCTCCAGTTGCGAAGCGCTACGCCGGCTCACGCTTAGGCGAACTTCCACTTGGCGTGGCAGATGGGCGGGTTGGACGGCGGCAGTCGCTCTCAGGAAAGCGCGGGACGCGTGCGCACGCGGCAGATGCCGCTGCGGCCATGCACATGCTGGAGTACGGGCCGAGCACTACCGCAAACGCAGCAAACTTCGCATGTGCTCAGAACTGGTTGAAGACACAAGGTATAGTCGTTGACGTACTTCGAATTGTTGGTGACTGTGGCTGTAGTTGTAGGTGTCCGTGCAGTTCCCGTTGCACTTGAAGGTGCGATGGTAGTGGTCACGTCGTTGACAGGTTGGTAGCAGTGGCAGTGATAATATTGGAAAGAGCGTGTTCTAGCGCTGCTGGCGGAAAACCGGGGGGGGTCACTACCGGTTCGAACCCCTCCCCCCCCCCCCTCCGGAAAACCGGGGGGGGTCACTACTGGTTCGAACCCCCCCCCCCCAGTTCATTATGAAAAGGGGGGGGGGTCACTACCGGTTCGAACCCCCCCCCCCCCCCTCGAACCGGGGGGGGGTCACTACCGGTTCGAACCCCCCCCCCCTCGAAAACCGAGGGGGGGTGCGGACAGTGGTGGGGACGGTGGTGGTGGGGACAGTGGTGAGGGGACAGCGGGACAGTGGTGGGGACAGTGGGACAGTGGTGGGGACGGTAGTGGTGGGGACAATGGTGAGGACAATGGTGGGAACAGTGGGGACAGTGGGACAGTGGTGGGGACGGTGGTGGTGGGGACAGTGGTGTGGGGACAGTGGGAATGTGGTGGAAACAGTAGGACAGTGGAGGGTACAGTGGTGGTGGGGACAGTGGTGAAGGCGGTGGCGAGGACGGCGGTGGGACAATGGGACAGAGGTACAGTGGGGACAGTGGTGGGAACAGTGGGACAGTGGTGGGAACAGTGGGACAGCTCAGTGGTTCGAACCGGTAGTGACCCCCCCCCTCCGGTTTTCGAGGGATGGGGGGGGGGGGGTTCGAACCGGTAGTGACCCCCCCCGGTTTTCGAGTTCGAGGGGGGGGGGGGGAGGGGTTAGGGGAGGGGGGAGGTTTTGCCGGGGGAAGGGGGGGGGAGGGGTCCAGCAGGGGGGGGGGGATTTTCGGAGGGGGGGGGGGAACCCCGGGTTCTGGAGGGAAAGGGCGGCAATTTTCCATAGTAAAGCGGCGGTGGATCACGCTCTCTCTAATACTGCGATTGGGTGCCATACATTGGAAAGTCATGGTGCCAGGACGTAGCCGTACCGTGCAATAGCGGTAGTGTTTGGTGGCAGTTGTGGTTGCAACATGTGGCCAGTGATGTTGATAGTGTTGCGTGTGGTGTCGTGCGAGTGGTGTTGATCGTGGTGATGGGGCGCTGGTGGCGGCGCAAGTGGCAGTGGCGGATGCAGAGAGGCAGGCACCACGGAGAGGTCGGACGGTGAATGCATCAAACAGTGGGCCTTTTGATGCAATGGTTCCATGAGAGAGATGCAGTATGATGCAAACACTCCTGATCCAGTCTTGATGCGGGCTAGCAGCGCTGCCATCCTCAGCTCATGCTCGGGGGCTTCTTGGTCCTTTCGCAAATTACGAGGGGCGGGCGACACACACACACACACACACTGGCCACACCGCGAGCGTTGGTCAAGTTGGCCTGGAGCCGAGACGCCGGCAGAGCTTTATCCACCGTAGGGTTCAGTTTCAACCCCCGGCGACATCGGCACAACCATGATTGTCCCTTCTCGGAAGGGGGGGGTAGGTGCTTTTACACTCGGTGGCAACTTTAGTCGTCCGCCCCTGAGGCCACCCCCCCGCATGTGAGACGGAGAAGCTGCTGACCCTCGGCGTCACCACTCCCCGAGCCGCCGACGCGCCCTACCCCCCCCCAGGCCTTCCAACGAGCTTCAGAGCCTAGGCCGACACAGCTGCGAGGGTGTGGCCTTGGGGATCATTGGGCAGCCTGGGGATTGCGGTCGGTGTCGCGAGCCATCCATCGGCTGGAGGCGGCCGAGACTCACAAGCAATCAAACAGGGCGCATGCTGTTTGCCTGTTTTATTTCCCCGCCACATGTGCCAGCTCTGCTTACACCTGGAACAGATTTGGATGTGGATGCGGTTATTCGGCCAGCGCACTCCAGACTTGAAGAGCGGGGAAGGGTGGCATTGGCAACCTGCACAAACGCACCAGCACGGGCCTGCGCGAGGTCGATAGCAGGAAACAGTTCAGGGTTAGCAGGGGGGTGAATCGGCAGGGCTTGCTTAGCGTGACCGTCCACGTTTTCATTGGCCTCGCCAGAACGATATCCATCACCGTGAAATTCTTGAGAGTTCCTCATCGGTTTTTGTGATCCTTCACATGGAGGGCTTCTTAACTCGTCCCTCAAGATCAAGGGCAAGCTTTCGAACCCCCGCAAACCAGATACATGCCACAAGCCGGCGGACTGACCTCTCGACGTGTAACACCCAGCCGGTCGAGACGGGGCGAGGGTCGGTAAGCGATTTATTCATGCAGAGCGGCTGCACAATGCTATTCGGGTCGGGCGAAAGGGGGGAATTGGGAAAGGGGGGGTTACGAAATTTGCTGCATGCAGCTGGTTTCGGCCTCACCGAAGGGCCAATTCCTCGATACATGGCCGCTCCCGGCGCCGGGAGGCGCCGGGAAAATCAGCTGCGTGAGCTGATTCTCAAACCCCCCCTTTGCTATCCCCCCCTTTCGCCCGACCCGAGCTATGCAGTGGCGGGTGTCTGCGGGAGGGGCCCTGGCACTGCCCCTCTCAACACAGAGGGCAAGGTTTCGGAGAGAGGCTGGAGGAGAGCAACCGGCCAGGCGGTCCCTCGGAGCGGCCGCAGCTCGAGGCGGGAGGCCCCCAAAGCAAGGGGAGGACGTTCCTCGGGCTACAGGTCTGACGGATGCCCTGGCCCGTCAAGAACGTTGCAGCCTGTGCCCACCGACGGAATGGGCAATGGACTATCACTGTGCAGGGAAGAGGCCTCGCGTGAGGATGTTATTGGGTACCTTGTGCTCCTCACGGGCTGGGTTTACATTTTGTCGCGTGCATGTCCACGCGCGGTAACGCTGGGTATCCATCTGGCCACCCTCGGACCGACCGTTCGTGCAAGAGTAGAGGAGGAGAAGTAGGATTGGCACCAGGAGGAGGAAGTTCAGACGGAGGCGGAGGACGAGTGTGAACCCAGGACTCATCAGCGGTGTTGGAATACACCTTCCCTCCAAGCTCCCTCTTCACAGGCCCCTGTGAGGGGTCATTTCCACTAAGCGAATTGCCCCGTTGAAGGACAACCATGTGAAAATCCTGAAGCGTGCCAGTACACCATTCTCAGGATTTGAACGCCACGAGTTGACTTGACTTCTGCACGTTGGCGATCCTGAATCGTGCCAGAGCACCATTCTTGGGACGTCAACACCGCAAATCAACGTAACTGCTGCGCCCTGACAATCTCAGCCGTTCCAAACCACAATGTTTGATACGTTAACCATGAAAACCAGTGAAGCTCTCGCAATGATTAAAAGAAGCGGCGCTGAAGCGATAGCCACAGTTTGAAAAGGAACCCGCTTCAACCCGTGAAACGATTGCAAAGATTTGAAAAGAATGTGCGCGGCGGGTATCAGGCGAGAGCCACATATTGAAAACCACCCGCCGCCCACCAGTGAAACTCTTCCAAATGCTTAAAAGAATGTGCGCGGCGCTAAGGCAAGAACCACATGTTGAATAGCACCCGCCCTCAATCCGTGAAACTACTGCAAAAATTGAAAAAAACGAATGTACGCGGGTATCAGGCGAGAGCCACATTTGAAAAACGGCCCGCCCTCAACCCGTGAAGCTCTTGGAAAGATTTCGAGCGAATGTGCGCGGCGCTAGGGCGTGAACCACATGTTGAACATCACCCGCCATATATCCGCGCAAACCTTGCAGAGATTCAAAAAAAAACGTGCTCGACACGACCCGCCCTCAATCCGTGAACCTCCTTGCAAATATTGGCAACGAATGGGCGCGGGGCTACGGCGAGAGCCACATGTTGAAAACGACCCGCCTTCAATCCGTCAAACTCCTTGTGGTTTTGTCAAACGAGTGTGCGCGGCGCTGAGACCAGAGCCACATTTTGAAAGCCACCCGCCCTTCATTTGCGGAACTGTTGCCAAAGTGTAAGCTTCAGGGTCATAAATGGTGAGGAAGGCTCAGGCGAAACGCCCAGCCCGCCCGACCAGCCTCTGGGTGCGACAGGGTGGAGTTAATTATAAGGAATGGAATGGCAATTGAGGACGACGACGACGACCACGACGTCGAAGACGATAAGGGGAGAGGCGACGGAGGGGGAGTGCAGTAGGAGGAGGGTGGCGAAGAAGACGAGGAACACGTGCAGGAGAACGGAGGAGGGGGATAAAGGTCGTCATGCGTGGTCGCATGAACACTTCATAATCGTAGCCTGGATCAAGCTCGCAGGTCTGCTCCTCCAAAGAACCCCAGTCACTTCCAAGGCTGCTACCTCTCTTCTCTCTCTGTGGCCAGGCGCCCTATCCCTGCCACCCAATCACGGCATGAGGAGGACACGAAAGAGAAATTCAAGTGATCGTTTCCCGAGGGGTCGTGGATAATGGTGAGGATGTTGTTGTTGATGTTGATGTTGATGATGCTGACGATGATGCTAACGATGCTGATGATGATAATGAGAATGAGGATGAGGATGAGGATCATGGTGATGACGATACTGATGGTGATGATGATGATGATGCTGATGATGATGATGATGATGATGATGATGCTGATGATAATAGTGGTGGTGATGATGATCATGGTGGTAGTAGTTGTAATGGTGGTGGTGATGATTGCGATGATACTAGTGTTTGTGATGATGATGATGATGATGATGGTGATGATGATGATGGTGGTGGTGGGGATAATGATGTTGATGATGACGATCATGGTCATGCTCATAATCATGATCATGCTGATAATGACGACGATCATGCTCATGATCATGATTATTATGATGGTGATGATGGTGCTGATGATGATGATGATGATGATGATGATGATGATGATGATGATGATGATGATGGTGCTGGTGCTGGTGATGGTGATGGTGAAGATGAGGTTGATGATGATGATGATGATGATGGTGGTGGTAATGGTGCTGTTTATGATGGTGGTGATGGTGACGGTGTTGATGATGATGGTGGTAGTGGGTTGTGGTGGTGATGGCGATGACTATGACGATCATGATGATGAGGATGAGGATGATGATGCTGATGATGCTGATGATGATGTTGATGGTGATGGCGATGATGGTGCTGATGCTGATGCTGATGCTGCTGATGATGATGATGATGGTGGTGGTGGTGATAATGATGCTGATGATGACGATCATGATCATGCTCATAATTATGATCATGCTGATAATGACGACGAGCATGTGATGATCATGATCATGATGATGATGATGATGATGATGATGATGATGATGATGATGATGATGATGATGATGATGATGATGATGATGATGATGATGATGATGATGATGATGATGATGATGATGATGATGATGATGATGTGGTGGTGGTGGTGGTGGTGGTGGTGGTGATGGTGAGGAGGAGGAGAAGAAGGAGGAGGATGGGGAGGTGAGGATGAGGAGGAGGAGGAGGAGGAGGAGGAGGAGGAGGAGGAGGAAGAGGGGAAACGGGGGGAGGGACGCCAGCGGAGAAGACTGAGGAGGAGTAGGAGCAGGAGGAGGAGCAGGAGGAGCGCGAAGGCTAGAGGGAACTGAAGGATGATCAGGAGAGGGGGGAGAACGACGAGAAGGCGAGAGTGCTTATTCGCGGAGAGCTCGGTTTCCTTGGTACGGAAGGGGTCGGGCCAGACGTCGCAATCGCTCGCGTACGACGAGAAAGAGGAGCCGGTGAGGGAGATGAAGTGGGTCGGGAAGAAAGGGGGTCGAGGAGGACCAGCAGCAGCAGCAGCATCAGCAGTAGGGGTGGGAGCATGCGAAGGAGGATCAGACGGGCGGACCCGATCGAGCGGATGGGGCGGGACATGGCAGCGAGCGGCGGGGGCTTCGAGCAGGCGAAGGGGCGGGTCGGGCGGGCGGGCCGACGGACTGGCCGAGCGGGCGGGCCCTCACGGGCGGGTCGGGCGGGCGGGGCACGGAAGCGAGTCTGGCGAGCGGCCGGGAGGCCTCTCGGGCGAGAGCACGAGTCTTGGGCAACAACGGCAGGGGCATCTCGTGGGAGAGCGCGGCTGCCGGGCGTCGTGAGCGGGGCGCCCGAAGAAGTGGCACGCACTGATCGTGGCTCCTGCACCGAGGGAGGGCGAGGGCCAGGCGAGGCGGGGCGAGGAGGGGGTGGGCTCTTGGGGCCACCCTGGTGCCCTCCTGGGGGCCGCCATGACCACCGTGAGGAGGCAGGGGCAGGGGGGGCCCGAGGAGCGACGAGCGAAGGGGCGACGAGCAGAAAGAGCTCCGAGCTCTGGAGCACAGCCGCGCCAAGGAGATGAGCGCCTCCGCGGCCCAGAGGTGCTGCCCTGGGGTGCCATATGGGGGTGGGCGGACCCCGGGGCCCTGCCCTGCCCCGGGAGGCGAGACAGGGGGGCGAGACGGGGCGGCACGGAGCCCCGAGAAGCTCCTCCTCCTCCTCCTCCTCCTCCTCCTCCTCCTCCTCCTCCTGCTTCTCCTCCTCCTCCCTCCTCCTCCTCCTCCTCCTCTTCCTCCTCCTCCTCCTCTTCCTCCTCTCCTCCTCCTCTTCCTCCTCCTCTTGCTCCTCCTCCTCCTCCTTCTCCCCTTCTGCCCTCTCCTCCTTCCTCCTCTCCTCCTCCTCCTCCTCCTCCTACTCCTGCTCCTCCTCCTGCTCCTCCTCCTGCTCCTCCTCCTCCTCCTCCTCCTCCTCCTCCTCCTGCTCCTGCTCCTGCTCCTCCTCCTCCTCAGGCCAGGGGGAGGCCCTGGGGTGGGAAGTCCGGGTGGAGGCCAGGGGGAGGAGGACGAGCGACGAAGAGCGACGAGAAGGGAGCGCGCCGCGACCCCATGGGGGGGAAGGGGGGAGGGTGCCCTGGGAGGCGGGCGGGATGCCAGGTGGAGCGGCGCAGGGCCGAAGGGAAGCCAGGCCAGCAGGGGGCAGGGTGGGAGCCGGGGCGGGGCCAAGGGAGGAGGACGAACGACGAAGAGGAAGGGCGCCGCGGCCCAGGAGGGGAGGCCAGGTGGGGCGGTGCGGAGCCCAGGGGCGCCAGGCCAGGGGGGGAGGGGGGGGGGGGCAGGGGGAGGCCGAGGCTGCGCCCAGGGGAATGTCAGGGAGAGGCCAAGGGGAGGAGGACCAACGGCGACGAGCCACGCGAATCAAGAGTGCCGCGGCTCGGGGTTGCGGCCCTGGGAGGCCAGGGGTAGGCGGCCCAGGGCGGCTGCCCTGGGAGGCGAGTGGGGTGCCAGACGGGGCGGCACAGGGCCCAGGGGAAGCCAGGCCAGGGAGATGTCAGGGGGGAGGTCCGGGGGAAGCCAGGGAAGGAGGACGAACGACGACGAACGACGAACATCAAGGGCTCCGCACCCATGGGGAGGGGGGGGGGGGGGGGCTGCCGTGGGAGGCGAAGGGGATGCCAGATGGGGGCGGCGCAGGGCCCAGGGAAGCCAGACCAGGGCGGGGGCCAAGGGGAGGCTAGGGGGAGGCCAAGGCCATGCCCGAGGGCAGTCAGGGTGAGGCCAAGGGGAGGAGGACGAACGACGACGAACGACGAAAAAAAAGCGCCGCGACCGAGGGGGGCTGCCCTGGAAGGCTATGGGGAGGCGGTCCAGGGTGGCTGCCCTGGAGACGAGTGGGATGCCAGATGGGGCGTCGCAGAGCCCAGAATGCCAGGCCAGGGGAGGCCAGGGGGCGAGCCAGGGTGAGGCCAGGGAAGGCGGACGAACGACGGCGCACGACGAAAATGAAGGGTGCCGCGGCCCAGAAGGGGGGCCGCCCTGGGAGGCTTAGAAGAGGCCAGGGTGGGCGCCGCACGGCCCAGGGGAGCCAGGTCAGGGCGTGGTGGGGAAGGGAGGGGGGGCGAGGCCATGCCGGGGGGAGGTCAGGGGGAGGCCAAGGGGGGGAATGACGAGCGCCCGCGCACGACGAGAGGGAAGAGTTCCGCGACCCAGGGGGGAGCTGTCCTGGGGAGGCCAGGGGTAGGCCGCGCGTCGCGGCCGTGGCATGGGGGGAAGCCAGGGGCAGGCCGGGGGAGGCGGATGACTGACGACGGCCGACGACAGGAGGAGGTCGGAGCTCTATAGAACGCGGCTGTGCAAGATGATAAGCTGCAGGGGATCTCCTGCGAACGCGATGCCTGGGCAAAGGCAGCCCGCGCGGAGGAGCGCGATGCTGCACGCAGCGCGGGGAAGCGTCGGCCGGGAGCCGTTGCTGTTGCAGCCTGGGGACCCAGAAGCGCAGGTTGAGTTTAAAGACTTTCCCCCCTCATCAACAACGGGTGTGAGCCCCGGGTGGCACTTCAATTGAATTCTAGACGCTTCGCGTGAGCCCCACCACTTCTCTCCGCAGTCAGCTCCACCCCCCGTCAGCTTCGCAGCTGCTGTCTGAGTGTGGCCGGCCGGCTTGCGCCTGTCTTAGCTAATTCGCCTAGTTCGCGTCCCGGACTTTGCTCTTGCCGCCTGACCGTCGTCTCCCCCGAAGGAGAAGAAGGGGGTTGGAAGAGGAAGCTCCCTAGACCACCTACGCCCTAAAGGGCTGGCGGGACTATGCAACGCACACCGAACGGGGGATCAACAGTTTTTTTTGTTTTGTGAGCTCCGGAAAAGAAGCGGCAGCACCAACATCATCTT
Organism: Prorocentrum cordatum; assembly: GCA_963575745.1. Lineage (NCBI taxonomy): Eukaryota > Dinophyceae > Prorocentrales > Prorocentraceae > Prorocentrum > Prorocentrum cordatum. The sequence goes on from CAUYUJ010020222.1 coordinate 92,677, forward strand.
GACCACCCGTGCTGTGTAGACTCGTTCGGCCTCCTGAGGGCCCTCTTGGAGCAACTGGATCGTATCGGGGACCCTCGGGCCGTCTTGAGGCCAGCTGGGGCCGTCTTCGTGCGCAAAGCTGACAATCTTCTCGGCGATCCAGCTCGGGCCAAATCCCCGAGCAGCAAGGACTGGCGTATGCAGGAGCATCACATGCACACACACTTGGCCGCCACCCTCTCCTTGTGTGCCTTACGATCGTTGAAGATTCATTCTCGATGCGTCCCATACCTGGTCAGTCGTTAGTTTGGTTTCGTGCGCATGGTATTGTGTATCGGCCGTGCGCGCTGATTCTGATCAGCAATTGCGTTGCATTTGGGCACTAATCTTTTCCGAGGGGTTGTACACATTCTGGCCGCAGTCTCCATCGACGGGATCATCACAATGAGTGGCATATGCATGTGGGCATGGTGGCTCGAGCTATTTCCCAGCTTTCTTACGTTTTGCTCACAGCGACAACTGCGTTCACCCCGCGCGAAAAACCATCGCGACTGCATATTTCATACAAGGCCATGGCTCCTCTGACGGCTTGCTCGCCCGAGAACCTCTGGAGCTCCATCATCGTCAAGAACACTTTCCTCGACGTCGACGAGGAGCCCATGTACGACCGCCGCATCCGTGCTTCCTCCACGCCGCCCGCCTTGCGATTCCCGTCCTCCTGCGCAGGCGAGGAGTTCTGCTCCCGGGAAACGGACGAGGATGCATCCACCGACGGTGGCCGAAGAAAAGAAACCGACACAAGCATAAGCCGTCGGAGCTCCGCGAGCTCCGCGCGGGTCTCTTGGATCGTCGCTGGGCCCTCCCATCCCCCTGGCCTGCGGAGCGCGCCGCCAGGGCGGGGCCGGCGCCGATCCAGGAAACCCGCACGCAGCTCCGAAGGTTTGAATTTATCGGCGGCGGGCCCGGGGGCAAAGTGAGAAGGGGCAGGCCTCCTCAGAGGGCTCGGACGTCCCCCGGCCTTCCGAGGGGTGTACTGTGCCGTCCCCGAAGACACAGAGAGCCTCTCGGGAGGCGCGAGGGCTTCTGAGAAGCCCCGCCGCCCTCTGGCCCTCTGGGAAGGCCTTCTCCTTTTCACTTCCCCCCCCCCCGCTCGCCGCCGAGTTCATGCCGTCGTTTGCTACCTCCAGGTGGCGAGACGGCCTCTACTGGCGACGCCAGCTCCGCCGCGGGCGACCTCGAGCAGGAGCAGGCGCCCCACGCGCCGCCGCAGGCGTAGGCGGCCCCCGGCTTCGCCCGTGGCGCGCGGGCTGACGCGCCCGACGCCACTGGGCGCGCGCCGGCAGTCGGGAGTCCGGCCTCAGCGCTGACGCCCACGCCTTCCGAGCCTCGGGGAACAACAAGGATGTATCCATACGGCATCCTGCGGAAGAAATCCCAGGGAGGATTGTCCAAGGGTGGTTGTCGGGTGGGGTTGTCTGGATCCCCGCTGGGTTTTCCAAGGGATTGTTTGGGGTAGGTCGTCTTGCCGTCATTAATCAGCATGGGTTGTCCGGGGGGGGCTGGTTTTTTTTGGTTTGATCATTTTCCTGTTGAACATCGATTTCTCAGATCGGCGCTGAAGCCCCCTGGCGGAGCCTACAGCGCCGCCCTTGGCGCGTTCCGCGCGCCAGGGAGGGGGGGTCCAGCGCCGATGCAAGCAGTCCGCGCGGACTTCCAAAAGTCAATGCTTCGATGTTTTGCCATGCCTTGTTCCTCTAAAGCCTGGCGCGGCGCGCGCGCGTTCTCCCAGCGAGGTGGGCAGATCCGAGGCGGCCGTCACATCGGGCTACCGGCGACGCACGCCCCTCCCCTGGGGGAAGCGGGAGGAAGGGCACGTGGGGGAGGGACGTCGGGCACGCCGGGAAGGGGGAAAGGCCGAATTCAGAAGCAGGCGCTCGTTTTAAGCTTCCCGAGCGCCTCGGCTGTCGGCTTCTTCGGTACGTGAAGGGCTGACGCCGCTCGTGACTGCGAGGCCGGGGCGGGAACCTTCCAGATGGCACGCATCACATGCCCCTTCGGCTGCCCCCCCCCCCCGGAGGAGGAGGAGGAGGAGGAGGAGGAGGAGGAGGAGGAGGAGGAGGAGGAGGAGGCTTCCTTGGTGAAGGGAACGGCACCCAGCGCTGCGCCATGGCCAGCCCGACCTGCCCGGGTGCCCCTTCTTTTCCCGTGCTCGTGCTCCCTCGCCACGGCGCCCAAACTGGCCCGAGAGGGGTGGCCACGGTGGCGCGGGATGGACCCCCTGAGGAGGAGGAGGAGAAGGAGGAGGAGGAGGAGGAGGAGAGGATTACGACGACGACGACGCCAAC
>CAUYUJ010020222.1:100000-127500 GCA_963575745.1 Prorocentrum cordatum
AGATATGCCTATATTGCTACCTGTCCTTCGGTTTGCCCTCCTCGGCCTCCTGGGAGGCCCTCGTCGCCGCGGCTGGATTCGCCTCGAGATTCCCAGCAGAACGGACCCGGGGAGAGGTCCCGGGAGTAGCGGTATCGGTACCTTTTGTTTTCCCCAATATCCATGTCGGCTGGACCGATTCGGATATTCCGAGCATCCGATGCGGCCAGATGTTTGCGTGGCGTTGTCGCTTCATTTTGGCGCAGCCGGTTCGATTCGATCTCGACTCCGCCCCGATGCGCCCGCTTCGAAGTACATTCTGATCCGACCCGACTTCCCGATTCGATGGTGACCGCCCTTGATCTGCGGTGGACCCTCCTGGTGGTGCTTCTGGCGCCTTCCCAGGCGCGCTCCGCGCGCCATGCAGGGGCGGCCCGGCGCAGAGCCGAGACACCTGCGCGGACTTCCGAAAGCTTAATGATGTCCGTGCCGCGTGCCGCTCCTCCAGGCCTGGCCGCTGCGAGCCCGCGGCGCTGGGCGATCCCGGGGCCTTCACGGGCGAGGACCCGCCGCGCGCAGAAAAGCCTTTTTGGTGCGCGGTTTCCCGGGGGGGCGCGGAGGGCCCAGGCCCGGGGTGGGCGAGGGGGTGGGGGCACACGGAGTCAATCGGCCCTGTCCTTCCACAGGAGGAGTATTCAACAACAGCCAAAAAACTACTCTGGGGACGATTCTTTGACTGCTTTTGTTGATTATTTTTTGTATGTGTAGACAATTCCTGTCTTTCCTTCAAAATCCGCCTGTTGGAGGACTTGTCCGACCCAACACAAGGAACGGATGTGTCCGAAATCTGCTACCCGCAGCTGGCCTTGGCCCCGTCGCTGGGCGTGTTTCATCGCGGTACATTGGCGCCTCCAGCTTCATGGAGGCGCCAGGAAAACCAGCCGGGTGAGCTGAGTCGGCAGCCCCCTTTACGACCCGCCTCACTTTCTTCCGACCCTTCAAACCCAAGCGCGCAGACCGCTACTGCCGCCGCTATCGCGCGGGGCTGGGACAGCGATAAACCACTCCAGAGCGTCCGGGAACGCTCTCAGACCATTCCAGCCAGAACGCACTGAGAAGGCCGCGGCGCCCGAGACACCCTCCCGAACCGCCGGATCTCAGAGCTTCCCGATTCATTCCTGTCCGCTGTTGACCCTGTCCTGGCTTCACCTTTAACAGGGCCAAAAAACATACACCAGCACCACCTCCCTCACCCCGTCCCTCTCCCAGGAAAGAAGGGAGGAAGACAAACTAGGTGCGCTCGCGTCACATCTTACGTCTTACCCCTCCCTCCCACCCCTCACCATGGCGTAGATATCCTCTCTAATCGCACAGTCGGATGTCGAGAAGGGCAATGATCGCGAGAGGGTACGCGATGCACGGTAGATCACGGCATGACATGGCGTAGAAGCGCACGGCAGAGCGTAGCATGCCATAGCATGGCGTGGCATGGCGCATTGAAGCAGTGCATCACAAAGCATTGCAACGCAAAACATGGCATCGCACAGCGGCGTAGAACACAACACCGCACAGCATGTCATCGCATGGCGCCAGGTTCCTTGGAGGGTAAGTGGATCGTCTTCGAGAGATTTGGACCGGTCTGGAGTCGTGGATCCATGTCTAGATCCGTGGGCTTCCCCGAAAAGCTCCACACAAGGTGGGGCTGATGGAGAGCACCCGCTGGCTCTGTTTTCGACCTCGTCTTATCAAAGCAGAACGGGGCTCGCGTGATAACTACTTCCTGAAAACGACGACGTCCCAAAGTGTGGGGGGGTTCTGCGGCCCATAACATCAACGGACCGGCACCGAGTGTGTAATCACTTCCGATGGTTCTTTCGGGAGGCCATTGTCTAAATTGTGGGGCCCACTTGGAAAGTTCGAAACACCCGCGCTGCAGCGGGAGTACGAGTTGGAACCACCAGAGGCGCAGAAATGGGGCCAGCGCTTTAGCGGGAGCAACATATTGACCAACAAAAACCAAGCGAAAACCCATTTCCCGGGAATCCTGTGTGTATAACAAGCAGTGCGCGGAGGGGGGCCGGATATCTTGCAGACGCCATCAGGAGGAGAAAGGAGACTAGTATTCCTATTGTGTGATTGTAAAGACGAGGAGGGGAGGGGGAATGAAGATGGTGGTGGTGTGCAGTGGAGACCCATGCCAAGAAGCAACCTGCTTGCCCCCAGGCTGCCCTGGCTTTCTTGGGTTTCGATGGTCTCGCTATGGAAAGCCTGCCGCTCCCCAGCCAAAAATCCATGGACGTCCTGGGGTCTCCGGCTTGAGCTTCTTGTGGAGGGGCTCTTGTGGACGGGCCTCCGCTGTGCGGCAGGATCGCGTCGTGCCGACCGGCGGCGACCCCAGCGCGTGCGCTCAAGGTTGAACGCCGCTCGTGGCCCGGAATCGGCCCGTCGTTGAACGATCCGGCGTACACAGAGCGGCCGATCGTTCAAGTTTGAGCGATCCTCGCGGTGTCAGGACCCAACGCCGGGGCCGACACGTCTCGAACCTGCCGTACGCTCGTCAGAGGCGACGAGGGAGCGAATAGCCCAGGGGAGAGCAATGCATGCATGCAGGGGCGCCGATGATCTATGTCTTCGGCAAGGCTGCCGGGCGAGTGCGTGTGATGCCCGCCCCTGAGCTACTCGCCCTGATCGTCGCCGCCGAGATTGGCGCCCGCAGACCTTGGTGTAGCCGAGAGGAGGTCGAGGTGCACCAGGTGTTGGCGCCCCTCCCGGTCGACCCCGCGCCCGCGGTGGTCATCATCTCGGGCAGTGTCGAGGGAGGGGGGCAGCCTTGAGGCGGGCAGGTCCTTCTCAGTATCGTTTCACCGACCCCCAGCCCCATCCTCATCCCCTTCGAGACCCTCACCAATTTTTTACCCCAGTTGGGGATACACCCCTCGAAACCCGGAGGGAACGGCCTGTATCCCCATCCAGCGGGGTGAATCGGCCAGTGGGGCTCAGGCCACGCCGCTGGGGATAGGGGTAGGGTTAGCGGTGCTCACCCTCTACAGGAGCAAGATTCGAAACTAGTTCAAAAAGTAGTCTGGTGACGATGCTCCACTCTTTATCACAACTTTTTACAAGAACTGTTTGACCATCTTTTTGGTTATCGTCCAAAACCCGCCTGTAGGAGGACATGCCCGACCTAGGGGCAGCCCTGCGGGGATTGCTGGCACCTCCTCGGGATCGGGGTCCGAGGATCGAGGGCCCCCCATCGAAGAAGAAGAAGAAGAACGGCACAACCATAAACTTTCGTCGCTTCGCGCGGATTTCTTGGATCCGCGCTGGGCCCCCCAGGCGGCGCCTCCGGCGCCGCCCCTGGCGCGCTCCGCGCGCCAAGAGGGGGGCCCAGCGCAGCTCCCAGAAGTCCGCGGCGTGCAGTGCTTGCGTCGTGCAGGAGAGCACGACGCGAGATCTGTGGCAGTTGTCGGCCTCTCGGGGCCCTCGCTGGAACTCGGGAGCGTCAAAAAACGGCACAGGGTGAAGGAACCGGTTCTGGGGAACGGGTCGAGACTTCGTGGACCCCGAATCAAAAGAACAGGGCCTCACATGTCTGGAGAGGGCCCAGGAGCTTGTTTGACGGTTCGGGTGTGTTCCTGGATGGGCTTCGTGGCTTGGGGCCTCCTGAGGAGTCCTCCTCCTCGATGGTGTGGCAAGCTCCACAGAAACTGGGACCCGACGTTGCGCAAAATGCAACATCGCGGCAAATCACGACCGGATTCCAAGGCCCCATCTTTCTGCTGGATTTTGTTGAGCTGGATCGATCCGTAATGATCCTCGGGCCCGAAACCGAGCGAAACGCCCGGTGTGACAAGCTTGCATCGCCCAGATCTCCGGGGAGGTGGCCCTCTCGACATGGCCTGGCTATCGGGCTGAACTACGTGAGCCACGCCAAGGAGACGGGCCAGGATCTCCCAAAGTTCCCCGTGTTCGCCTACAAGAGCCCAGCGTCTGTCGTTGGCCCCGGCGTCCCGATCAGCATCCCGGCGGTGGCGCGCCAGAAGCCCGAGGTGGACTTCGAGGGCGAGCTCGCCGTCGTCATCGGGCGCCACACGCGCGACGTCTCCGAGGATCGCGACGGAAAAGCATGCACAAGCATAAACTGTAAGAGCTTCGCGCAGATTTCTCGGATCTGCGCTGGACCCACTGGGCGCCTCAAGCGCCGCCCCTGGCGCGCTCCGCGCGCCAGGGAGGGGAGCGCCAGGGAGGGCGCTCTAGCGCAGATCCAAGAGATCCACGCGCACCTCCGAAAGTTGATCGAATGGCATTCGGCACATCCCGCCACCGTGGCTGGGTTGCGGGTATGAGTCCTCTTCTTTTGGGGCCGTTTGGGAGCCTCTTGGGGCCTCTTTTGAACCTCTGGGGGCTGCTGCGGGGGCCTCCTGGGGGCCGCTTGGGGGCCTCTTGGGGCCCTCTTGGGCCCCTCTGGGGGCCCCTCTGGGCTCCTCTTGGGGCCTCTTGGGCAGCTCTGGGGGCAGTCTTGCAGCCCTCGGTCGTCTTTGGCGCCTCTTGGCCCGTCTTGGGAGCCTCTTGGGCTGTCTTTGAAGCCTCCTGGGGGCCTCTTGGGCTGTCTGGGGGCGATCTTTGGGGCCTCTTTGGGCCGCCATGGAGCGTCGGAGAGCCGAAAAAGCTTCAAGGCCCAACACCTCCAAAAACCAATTGAAAATCAATGATTGTCCATCTTAAGGCCCTCTCGGGTGTGCCCCTGGAGGCTTCTTGGGTCGTCCAGGAAGCCTCTTGGGCCGTCTTGGGACGATCTTGGGCGTCGTCGAGCGATCTTTGGGCGTCTCGGGGCTTTCTCGGGCCGTCTGAATGGCCTCTTGAGGCCCTCTAGGGCCCGTCCTGGGGCCCTCCTGGGCCCGAACACGTCACGCAACAAGACGACCCAGGCACGCGCCGAGCCCCGAGGCACCCGGGGGAGCGAGGAGTGCGGCTCAGGGGATCGGGCGAAGGACCGGAGGACGCGCCCACTTCGTGCCCGAGGGCATGGCGGCGGATATTCGGAAGGCCTTACGACCAGTGCCGCCGACCATGAAGGGGGACGGCGACGACGACGACGACGACGACGACGACGACGACGACGACGACGACGACGCTGACGCACTGGAGCCCTTCTTGGGGCTCTCTTGGGCGCCTGTTGGGCTCTGTTGGGGGGGCCTCTTGAGGGACTTCTCGCGGACCTCCCCGAAAGTCGATGCTTATGAAAATGGCTTCAGGAGGGGAACAACATACAAACACAATGAATCGTCGACCCCCAGGAAGATATGCGAAAGTATGGGAAGTGGGGGGAAGGCGCAAATCAAGAAGCTATGCGGAAATATTGATAATTCCTTGCTTTGTGTGTATTTATGTGTGTGTGTGTGTGTGTGTCCCTGGGCCCCTTGGAATGGCTGCCCCTCTGGAGGAGGACGCCCTCGGCGCCGTGCTCGGGGTGACAGCGGCCAACGACGTGTCCGCCCGGCGCTGGCAGGGCAAGAAGGGCGGAGGCACGTTCCCAGCTCGAGAGATCCGATCGGTCTGTTTCGATACCGAGGAGGGAACGCCTCCGAGGAGGAGGAGGAGGAGGAGGAGGCGGAGGAGGCGGAGGAGGCGGAGGAGGCCAACCTAAGGGAACGGCGAGTTGAGACACTGGAAATTCAAGCTCGGCTCGAAGTCGGATCCCAGACCTCCCGTGGCTGCGCCCATGCGTGGCGGCGAGGGCCCACCCCCCGAAGGCCAACGACCCGCCTCCACGCAGGGAAACACACGCAAAATGACAGCAACTCCGAGGTCCGCGCGCGGATCCCTCGGGTCGGCGCCGGAGCGCCGCCCCTGGCGCGCTCCGCGCGCCAGGGATGGGGGTCCAGCGCCGATCTGAGGAATGCGCGCGCGGACCTCCGAGTTTTGTAGGTTTGTGTCAGTGTTTGGTCCCCCACAGCTGGCCCGTTCCGATTTCGAGATCGATTGCCCGGCGGCCCGATGTGGCCCGATGCGTGCCGCGCCAGGGCGCAGCCAATCCGATGCGATTCCGGCTCCGAGCTGGCTTTTTGTTCCGACCGGAGGCTCCCTCCGACCCTGAGACCCGACTCTGCGGAACAAGAAGAGCACCGCGACAAACCACGACCGGAGCTCTCTAGACCCCATTTGTCTGCTGCTTGTTTCGGGCCAGTTCGATCCGTGATGGCCCCAGGGCCCGACACTTTGAGTGTTGTTAGAAGTGCCCATGGCCCAAGGTGCCCCAAGCTTCTCACTCCGCTCTGGAGCTCCCGGGGCCCTCTGGGCCTCGTGAGGGGTGCTCTGGAGGACGTCTGGGCCACCCAGAAAGTCCTCGGGGCACCTTGGGCCAGGGGCGCACTTCTAGCACAGCCGAAACTTCGACAAAGACGGCCAGTGTGATGATGATGATGATGAGGAGGAGGAGGAGGAGGAGGAGGAGGAGGAGGAGGAGGAGGAGGAGGAGGAGAGGAAGGAGGAGGAGCATGAGGAGGCATGAGGAGGAGGATGAGGAGGAGGAGGAGGAGGAGGAGGAGGAGGAGGAGGAGGAGGAGGAGGAGGAGGAGGCGATTCCGCGGCTCGGCGCCGGCTGGCATCCTGGGAGGCCATCGGCCGAGGGCCGCGTCCCTCGGCGCCTTCTGCGCAGCGGGGCGCAGCCGACGCGACTCGGCGGCGATGCCGCGGCTCGGTGCGGCCCGGCTCGGTGCTCGCTGCGGCGGCGACATTCGACTAGGCGTAAGAGTGGCCTTTTTCGCTGGAGTGGCCTTTGGGTGCGGGCCCCCAGATGGCTGAAAACGAGGCAGGAGCAGCGTCTTGCGTGCCCAGGTTTGGTCCCCACGCGGCCCCCCAAAAGCCGCGCACCAAAGGTCACTCTTACCCAGGGTCACTCTTGCGTGCAGCCGAGACATGCGAACCTTACCCTCGCCGAGCGCGTGGCGAAATGCGAAACCTACCCCCGCCTCCGATCGATGCAGGAGAATCGATGGTTGGTGAGGGTATGGTTCGGATGTCGCCACCTATCGTTCCGACCCCGATCCGATCTTCCGCAATTCGGTGCTGGCTGCCATCCTGGAAGGCCTTTAGTCGGGGCTAGGACGAGGATAGATCCGTCCCAGAGCAATCCGGAACACTCTCAGAGCTTCCCGGACTGCTCCGAGAAGGCCGCGGCGCCCGATGCACACTCCAGGGCCGCCGGATCTCAGAGATCCCCGATTCGTCCTCACACGATTTCATGCTCGCCCGGGCTTCGTTCTAGTCGGGCCGGATGAAAGGGGCTTGCGGCATCTCCCGCATGCAGCCGAGTTCCGCCCCGCCGCCGGGCCCATTCCTCGATACATGGGTCCTCCTGGCGCAAGGAGGCGCCAGGGAAACTAGCTACGTGAGCTGATTCTGCTCCTCCCTGATTGTGGCGACGTTTACCCAGCCTGCCTCGACCCTGCTCTTTGCTATCCCACCCTCTCGTTATGTTGTATACATTCGAGCACCCAGACAAGTATCGAAACAGAGTCTGCCCGACACGCTGGCGAAGTGCCGAGCGAGCATCGGCTCCTAGGGCCCAACACGTGAAAATCCTCCAGCCTCGATGCCTTCTTGGTTCTCGGCATGGTTTCTGGTGCGCAGGCTGAGTGATTGTTTTCTTCTCCATTGTTTTGCCGATCGGCGCGGGCCCTCGCGCCCCCTCGCCCTGTGTGGAGTAGATCTTGGCTCTTTTTGGCGCCTGTTTCAAGCAGGTGGAGTGAGCACGGGGGCTGCGCCTCCCCATAGGATTCCCCATGGGGGCACTGTCCAAACAGTCGCGCAAAGCAGGTGTCCCGAGCCATACCCCCCCCTTCCTCCCTTCCCCTCCCTCGATGTCGAAACGCCGAGTAAGAAAACGCTCACTGAGCAAAGCTACAGTAGCCCTATCAAGCAGATTCCCCATGGGGACACTGTTCCAAACGGTCGCACTGAGCAGAGGTCCGGAGCCAGACCCCCCCCCCTCCTCCCCCCTCTCCCTCAATGTCGAATCGAATGTTGCTAGAAGTGCCCCTGGCCCAAGGTGCCCCCAGGATTTCCCAGGAGCCCCCCACGGCCTCTAGAGCACCCCTCACGAGGCCGAGAGGGCCTCAGGGGCTCCAAAGTGAAACGAAAAGCCCGGGGCACCCTGGGCCAGCGCCACACTAAGCGACCCCCGATCGAATCACTTGCACAGGAAACGCGCACTGAGCAGAGCTGAAGTGACCCTGCCCCGCCCCCCCCCGAGGAGGAGGAGGAGGAGGAGGAGGAGGAGGATGAGGATGATGAGGATGATGAGGATGATGAGGATGGTGAGGATGATGAGGATGATGAGGAGGATGAGGAGGAGGAGGAGGAGAATGAGGATGAGGATGAGGATGAGGACGAGGATGAGGATGAGGAGGAGGATGAGGAGGAGGATGAGGAGGAGGATGAGGAGGAGGAGGAGGAGGACCCCCCCGACGCAGGCCAGTGGTCCCGGGCCAAGTCCTTCGACACCTTCTGCCCGCTGGGCCCGACGCTCCTGCCGCTGGGGGGCCGCGCCTCCGAGGCGGCGCGGGCGCTCGGGCCCGGCGGCCCGGGCCTGCGCCTCCGCAGCGTGGTGAACGGCGAGGTGATGCAGGAGCATCGTCATCATCATCATCATCATCATCATCATCATCATCATCATCATCATCATCATCATCATCATCATCATCATCATCATCACCATCATCATAATCATCGTCGTCGTCATCGTCGTCGTCGTCATCATCATCATCATCATCATCGTCGTCGTCGTCGTCATCATCATCATCATCATCATCATCATCATCATCATCATCATCATCATCATCATCATCATCATCATCATCATCATCATCATCATCATCATCATCATCATCGGGCGGGGGCCCAGAGCCTCTTCGAGTCTCGGGGCTCTCGAGAGTCGGAGGTGGATAGACCTCCTGCCCCGACGCGTCGAGGAGTGGGTGGGCCGTGTTCGGGTCGCGAGAGGGCGTCGCGGCCGCCGTTGCTGCGGGTCCAGGTCCGTCGGTTTCGGTCCCGGGCCGTTTTCACTAAGAGGAGGTTTATTACCGCCGAGAGAGTCTCGGGGGCGGCCAGGAGGGGGTGTGAGGACTAGGGGGGGGGACTAGGGGGGGGGCGTAACATGGCGGAGGCCATGAGATCTCCCCAGATGTCAGGGCCCCTCCTCTTCCAATGCGCTCGGCCATGAGATCCCCCCAGATTTCATGGCCCCTCTTCTTGTTCCAAGACGCTCCCTGGCCCACCGCTGGGCCGCGCACGTGCCGCTGGCCATGATTTGCGCCCCCCTCCTCTTGGACGCCCCCCTCTTAGCCGACCCCGGAGCGGTGGCCGGGGGCCTAGTCCCCTCGAGTCTCGGGGCTCAGGAGTCGAGCAGTCGCGAAGCGTCCACGCGTACCCACAGATCCACCAAGGAATGTTGTTCTCGAAGAACCCCCCGGGGTCTGCACGAGATGTTCTTGGAACGGTTCTGGCTGAGACCGTCTTGGTTTAACACATCGGGCCTATGTTCTAAGAACATTGTTCTGCTCTGAGCTCTTAGAACATTTTTGGGGTTCGGACAAAATTTCGTGTTAGGCCTATAGGAATGCCGGGACCGGTCCCTGCTCGAAAGAGACGGGGGTCAATGCAAACGGGGGTCAGTCCGAGCGCTGGATCTGGCACGACCCTGCAGAGCCAGGGGTGCACTGACCTGGGCTTTGATGCAGGACCCTGCGGGATCTTGCAGGATCCTGCAAGGTCTGACTGATCCGGGTCTGGATTGACCCTGGTCAGTAGATCCTCTCGAGTCTTGAAAAATCACGACGGGAGATGTTTCTCCATCTTGGGCCTCTGGGGGCCCTTGCTGGGCCTCGGGGCCATCAGAAACCGACTCAGGATGAACAATTTGTCCCCAGGAAGGCGTCTTAGGGGCCTCCTGAAAGGACCTCGTCGCCACCGCTGGATTCGCCACCGTTGGTCAGAACGCACCCCAGGAGAGGTCCTTGAAGTAGAGGTATCAACAATGTTTGGTTTCCCCAGGAGCGCGCTGGGGAGACGGGTCTGGCAGTGGCGAGGCGTCCTGGCTTGCCATTCGGCTTCCTGGAACCTTCGAGGCTGAGGCTCTCGCCGGTTGTTCTTCAGCACACCGACTGCATGTTCTAAGAGCATTGCTGCTGTTCTTGGAAGATTGTTCTAAGATCAGGGGGACGTAAGACCTGGGTACAGGGGACTCGGAAATCCCCGACGAGGTCGTCAAACAAATGACGAGGCCGAGCCTGCATTTTGACGAGGCCTCCCGCTGCAGACATCCCACGAAACTCCTCCTCGTCAAAATCCGAGGCGCGGTCGTCAAAAAACGATGGCGAACCCGCGTCCTGGCAAACCCGGGTCTTACGCTCCCCCGATAAGAACATGCCGTGGTAGGCCTGCAGGGATGCCGGGACGGTCGCTCCCTGCTCAGAGGGGCAGGGGCGGCTTCCTCGGGCTCGGGGCTCGAGAGGTGTCCGGGCGTGCTCGTCGGCCCTTTCGGCCTCAGCAGGAGGGAGGAGCGCTCCCAGGAGAAAGAGACGGAGGGAGGAGGGAGGAGGAGGAGGAGGAGGAGGGAGGAGGAGGAGGAGGAGGAGGAGGAGGAGGAGGAGGAGGAGGAGGAGGAGGAGGGGGGGAGGAGGAGGAGGAGGAGGAGGAGGAGGAGGAGGAGGAGGAGGACGGAGAAGCCCGGTCGCCCGCAGGGGTCGGGGGCACCGACCAGCGCCCCCTCGCGTCGCGGCCTCGTGCCCGGGGGGCCTGCCTTGCGCCGGGGAGGCGCGCCGCAGGGGCGCGGCGACGTCGCGCCCTCGCGCGCCCTCTCGCGCGGCGCGGCGCGCAGAGCTGCGTGGCCCGGGAGGGCCTTTTTTTTCGTTTCAACCTCTGACTACGGACAACGACGTATACATATAATATATCAGTAGGGACGACGGTGTCGATGGCGAACGACGACGGAAGAGGCCCTGAGACCCCCTGGTCACGCCCACTTGTCCTCCAAGGTCGGGGTTCGTGGCAATATCAGGTGTTTCGTTTCAACCTCTGACAGTTTCAACACCATTGGGGAGAGTCGACCCAGAGGTGAGGAGACCCGGGAAGGCCTGGGGCGGCAGGTCGCTCGGCGCGCCACCCTGCGCACCCTGCGCTCGGACAGGCCCGGGGGGGCGTCGCGGAGTCGCTGGCAGAGCACCGGGAGCAGGAGCAGACAGTGGGGCGTTCCAGGAGCGGGTGGTTCGCCCTCGACGGTCGGAGCAGTCGTCCCCTCCTCCTCGGCGGGAGGGCGGCGGGAGGTCGGCGGAAGGCGGCGGAAGGCCGGCGGAGGCTGGCGGAGGCCAATAGTAAGCCTTGACGGCTCAAGACGCGAGGCTTCCTAAGCCGTGCGGGGTTGCAAGTCCCCGCCCAGCCCGTGCCATGTCGCCGCGCGGCTGCGGCGGCAAGTGAGGTGAGCGCTGCGGGGAGGGCTCGACCCCGCTGGAGCGCGAGGCGGACGCCGAAGGCGCCATGCCGACGCGCGAATCAGCGTGTAAGGGCAAAGGGAAGAGGGCGCTGTGGCAAGCGGCCAGGCTGGCGTTGGTCACTGGTGTTTGCTGGTCTCTTGGCAAGCGCTACACGAAGACCACCGCTGCTGCGCTCGCGTCCAGCGCTGTCTATCAGAGTATCGAGATGGGGCTGCCGATCGCGCAGGAGGCCCACTCGCGAGCCGCCCACCTCGCGAAGGAGCAGCGGAAGCGCTTGGAGAGTGCCGACCTGCAGGTATGGAGCTTCAGCGCCGAGTTCCTAAAGGTGGCGGGGCGCATGCAGGAAGTGATGATCAGGGCCAGGGAAGCTGGAGCAACGTTGTTTTGCATCCAGGGGGCCCAGATGGATATGAGCAGACCGTGGTGTTGCGGAGGCTTCAAAATCCAGTCCGCGCCCAGAGTCCCACCAAGGCGGGACGGCTGCGCCATCGCCTGCAACTCAAAGTATTTCCAGGGCAAAGAAGTGAGGTGCACGCGCATACGGATGGAGGCAGAGTGCACGGGCTGCGTTCAAACAGAGACGGCCACCAAGCGAGAGACCTTTTCGTCTTGCGCGGGCACGCTCCCACGAATGATGCGAGCAGACCGGTGGCAGGGGTCAACGAGGCAGAGCAGAGGGACACACACGAGAAGTTGAGGCTCGAGTTTCGGACAGCAGTGCCGCAGAGCACGCAATCAGGTCCAATCACGTACTTCATTGATCTTCACACTTGATTGACGCTAATGCCCTGGTGGTGTCAATCTTGCCCTGGATTGGAGAGGCATGCAAACAACACACAAATTCTAGACGCTTCGCGTATCCCCACCAGCCATGTCACGACCCATGACTGTCACGACCCATGACGCTCTGCGGTTGTCGGTTGTCACGACCCATGACTGGGAATGTTCGGCGCGCCATTTTGGCCGCGTCCGCCTCGCTCCCTGGGCGACTGACCCTTCAGACTCCCTGGGTTGCAGCTTGCACGACCGCCTGGCCTCTCAGACGCCCTGGGTTGCTGCTTGCCCCGCCGCCTGATCCGCGGCCCCCGCGCGCGCCCGGGTAATTCGCCACGGCCGCAGCCCGACCGTGACCGCTCGCCGCCGGCGCTTCCGCCTGCGGCTGTAAAAAAAAGTATCCCCACCAGCCCATCCAGAAACGATGTCCAGGCGAGTTGAGGTGATCAGGGAAGCGCGGGAGCAAAGAGGGGGACGGCCGAACCGTGCGAAGGAGGGAGGAGGAGAAGGAGGAGGCTGGATGGATGGATGAGGGAGTGGGGAAAAGGAGGATGAATAGGATGATGATGAGGAAGAGCAGGAGGAGGAGGAGGAGGAAAAGAAGGAGTAGGAGGAGGAAGGAGGAGCAGGAGGAGGAGGGCAAGCAAAAGGGCCAGAGGTCTCTTGGATGCCTCTCGGAGCCTCTGGGGGTATCTCTTGGGCGCTTCTTGGTGGCCTCTTGGGACGTTTTGGGGGTCTCTTGGCGGTCCTGGGGGGCTCTTGGGCGTCTTGGGTGCCAGGGGGCCCCTCTTGGGGCCGTTTTGGGCCCTCTTGGGGGCCTCCTTGGGTCCTCTTGGGCGCCTTTTGGGGCCATCTTTGGGCCATCTTGGGACCTCTTGGGGATTACTGGGCGCTTCTTGGTGCCATTTTGGAGAACATGTTCAAAGAGGGGGGGGGGCAAGTAGCCTTGCCCCCCCACGAGGCCAAACTGGAGTCAAAACCATTGTAAGACCAATGATTTTGGCTTCCTCGCCGAGGCCGTTTTGGGCGCTCTAACTACCCGCGACCAGCCCCGTCCAGGTCCAGGGGAGGGAGTAGGGAGAGGGGTCAAGACACCCTCTCCGCACGCAAGCCGCCCAGCTCACTCCCCCGCCCTCCCACCACGCAAGTGGCATCCGAGTCTCAGCATCGGCAGGGGTCGCCACTGGATGGACAGCCATTGGGAAGCAAAGCGGACGCAATGTGCGCGACGCTCGCCGCGGGCTCCACATGCGCTTGGTGTGCCGTCCTTGTGAAAAACGTGACGCCCCCCCATCCGAATGGTCCAGATGCTGGGGTGGGGGGCGTCAGCATTCTTTTGGGCCTGCGCACAGCAAGCATCATCATGCGGGCACCACCGCCGTCCCTGTCAAAAAACAATACACAGTGATCGCGGGCGGCCAGCACAATGCCCACGAAGTTGTTGCAACGTGCGCTTTGCATGGTTTTTGACCAGATGATGATCCTGCACAACGCGGTTTCACTAAGGGTGCCCCGCCATCCCTGTCGAAAACAATACAACGTGCTCACAGGGCGCCAGCGCACTGTCCAGATTGTTCTGCAATGTGCACTTCGTATTGCTTTTTGACAGGGATTGTGGAGGGTGCTGGCAGGGTGGGCTCCGCAATGCGCCGTTTGTATTGTTTTTGTTGAGAGGGATGGTTGGGGGGGGCCCGCATGATTCCGGGTTGGCTGCCCGCCAGGTGGGGGTGGGGGTGTTTACTAATAGGGGACAGTGATGAACACTTCCCCGAAGGGGAAGAAGGGGGTTGGAAGAGATGCCGCCTTAGACCACCTACGCCCAGACGGCTAGTGGCAGTAATTCATTTCAGCGCCAAGAGCCACCTCATTACGCAGATCACTCGGGAATTCGAGCTCAGGGCGCTGAGCACCTTCGGAAGCAAGGGTCGATTCAATGGCACCCAGAAATGCCCAGGCGAGAGATAAAATGCAATTGATGTTGTATGTGTGTGGAGATCAGGGGGGACGGGTTTTAGACTCAAGACCGGTGAGGACTTTGCCCTTCCATCGCAGCGGATACAGAGACCATTGTCCTGTTGCCCGTCGAATACACGTTGCTCAGAAAGCGCAGGCGGCTAATTGGAGCAGATTCGAGATATTAAACAGTTTGAGGTTTGTACAACTTTTTGGCAAGAGAGAAGCTTCGGATTCGCAGGACGAGATTGTCGCAGTCATTCCTGAGAAGGTTCACAGCTTTCGAGCTGCACTGCGAGAAGCACTGGCTCCCAAGGGCTTGGGTGATGAATGGCAGGACATCTGTGGACCAGGGTGCCGCTACCCCACGCCGAGTGACTTCTTCAACGAGTTGCAGGGGGCCACCACCAACGCAGCGGCACCACACTACGCGAACACGCAGCGCGCCTTCATCAAACGCACCTTCAAGGCGGAGACATGCAGACTTATCAGGGAGAAGCACTGAGTACTGGGGACGTTGGCCCAGGTGGCCGAGGCGGGTTCCTGGTTGCACGATGCGGCATAAGTGGAATGCGCCAGAGCTTGCCGGGCTGCCCAGAAGGCCAGTTCGCAGCGAGCGCAGGACAACGCTGGCGATGACTGCGCAGGAGGCTGCGGCCGCTGCCGGCCGAGGCGGCGTGCCACAGTGCACGACCCATCTAATGGAATGGAACGCTTCGACGGCGCAGAGGACGCGACGGTGAGAGCGAGAGCCTTACGCGGCATCTACGACGCCGAGGTCATCGAGATGAGGGGGCCCACCGAGCTACGAGGGCACGCGGGTCAGGGGTGGCGAGAGGATCGGCACCTACGACTTCGACGGGGTCAAGAGGGCATTTGTGGGGCTCCCGAGTTTCAAGAGGGGGCCCGGAACTCAAGTGGCCAGCTCACGAAAGAGTTGAAGGCGCAATTGCTGAATTTGGAAATTAGCTTTGGACGACGTCGTGGGCCCCACTCTGCAGACGCCCCAGGCACCCCGGGCTAAAGGCGCCGCGGCCCAGACTTCAACGACGCCGAGGTCATCTGCACGAGGAAGCCCAACGGAGGTTCACGGCGCGCGGCATCACAGCACGGCGCGCTGAGCCTCTATCGGGCACGCAGGGAAAACACGCGCCAGAGTCACCTCCCTGGGCGCGCTACGCAGCCTCGCCCGCATAATTTCCCGCGCGCAGCTCAGCGGCGCGCGGGGGGGAAGGCATTCGCGACGCCGCGGCAATCGCATCCGAAGATGCCGCCGCGCAGGCTCGACTTCCCGCGCGGGGTGGTTCATCGCGCGGCCGATGCCGATGACGATCCTGCTTGGCTTGGAGAAGGCCTGCGACCTCGTGGCCTAGGGCCTAGGCGCAGGGCTGAGGGCGGGAAACGTTTGTCAGACTGTGGAAGAACTTGGCGAAGTCATCGCCTGCCCGCAAAAGACTCAAGGCACGGCGGGTGGCCGAGCTGAGGGCGCTCGCGCATTCGCCGGCACGCGCGACGGAAGCCCCCAACAGGATGATGAGGACACGAGGACACCAACGATAAGATTTCCAGAGCTCGAACTGAAGCTGCGATGGTAGGCCCGCGCCCTTGAACTAGCTTTCGAAGACGCCGGCGAGGAGCTCGACGACGCGCCCCTCGCGGTGAGGGCCTGCGTCTGCGGCGGGCGCCCCCTCTCGAGGCCAGCGGTCGCTTCGGAGCGACGTCGAGCGTGCCGGAGGTCGACTTGCTTTCGCTGCGGGGCGCCGCCCCGCCCGAAGACCTAGCGGGCAGCCCGTCGTGGGCTTCGACTTCGCGGCGGCAGACAGCTCGAACAACCTCGGCTTCGATGGCGGAGTCATCGAGATGGAGCGCGAGCGTCAGCGCGCGCGCGAGCGCGCAGCTGATCGCCTCAAGCCGATTGCTGCGCGACCAGAATGTCAGTGGATTTCTCGCCGAGAGCGCGCGAAACGATGTCGGGGTGTAGCGGGCTGGCCAGTCACAGACTCTCAGTCTGCAAGATCGCCCCGAAGTTTGCCGAAGTTTCGCTGGAATGCCTCGCCAGTCTCACGTGCCCAACGCGCCAGGTGAAGCTCGCCAGGAAAGACAGCCACCTCGAACATGCATGGGGTCGACGCAAACTCGCGGCACCGAAGGCTCAATAATTCTACCAGCACAGGCTCCATAAGTTACAGCGACGAGAATTCACGAGCCTCCGCCTCGCCGCGGAGCTTGCGGCGTCGATGCTCGCGCCGCTGAACGAAGTGAAACAGGCGCCCAAGAGGGGCGCGGCAGAGGCAGGGGCATGGGCTGCTACCAGGGCATGGGGCAGGGGCCAACGGGAGCGACGGCGAGGGCACGGTGGGCAGCACGCCGGGGAAGGCGTTGTCCAAGCTAGTTTTCCAGCACGAGGGCGCGTCGAGGGCGGGGGCGCGCGACGACGACGACGACGACGCGGCGACGTCATTGAAGAAGGGGCCCATGCTGGACGCGGCGACGTACCAGGCCAAAAACAAGCCAATGACGAGGGCGAGAGGCTCATGGGCAGCCCCACGACCGAGGAACCAGACGCGATGGGCAAGGCGCTGATTGTCAGGATCGGCGAGGCGACCAAGGCGAAGCAGGAGCAGGCGATGCTGGCGACGCAGCAGGACCGAGCGCCCAACGAGACAGCAGAAGCGAGCAAGGCTCCGATGAAGCGCGGAACGACGGCCATCCAGCCAGACGCGAAGGCCCAGGTGACGAGGTGCTTCGAGGCGACCGGGGAGGGCACCAACGGAGGCGAGGACGAGACGCGTTGGATCCTGGCGGGGAACGGCTGCCCCAACCTGAAGCAGGCGCTGTTCCGGCTCCGCTCGAACGGGGGCTCGGCCGCCTGCGGCATCAACCTGGCGGAAGACATCGCGCCGCGCAGCAGCGCGGCCAAGCTGGCGGAGGGGCCGGCCTTCGGGCGGAGCTCGGGCACCAGCGCCCCCGCGGGGGCCAAGCGCGCCAGGCAGCCGGGCCCGAAGTGAGCGAAGGGGGGGGGCCAGAGCGACCAGGAGGCAGAGGGCGCCAGGAGAGTTTGTCGGGTTTGGGTGCTCCCTGGCGGCCCCTGGGCATTCTTCAGCGGGCCCTGCCGTGTGCCATCCTCGTCTTGATGCTCCGATGTTTCGCGTCGCCGAGTGCGGCCCGGGCGCCCGCTGGAGGGCGGGGCCTCGGCTGCTCCTCGCGGAGCCACCCCCCCGCACTGGCGGGGGTGCGTCCGGGGCCGGGTCGGGGCAAAATGCAAGACCTCGCCGCTCCACGCATAGTCTCTCCATTGCGCCTGGCATCGGCAGAGACCGGGGCCCGTCACGAAGCCTCCAAAGACCGAGTAGGGAGCACGGTTGCCGAAAAAGCGAGCCGGGAGTGCGCACCCAAGAGACGACAGCATTTGGGAGTTCAGGGTCTCCGAAGCAGTCTTCCCTCGGACAGGCCGCGGGGCGCCGCCGGCTCGCTGGCAGGCCACTGGAAGAAGAGTGCGATGGGCGTTGGAAGGATGGCGTGCAGCACCGATCTCCGAAGAGCACGTTTTCCCTGTGAGGCGATCCCCCCCGCGAGGGCCCCCTCTGTGCACGAGATCCTCCTGCCAGGGCCTCTCGCAGGCGCACGGTATTCTCCCAAGGCGGGGGATCGCGTGCAGTGAGCGGGCCAGGGGCGCCAGACCGCACGCCATCCTTCTTGCGCGAACCAGAAGAATTACAGGGGCGCCTGCCGAGATGTCGGTGGATCCTCACCCTACTGGGGATGTGTTGGTCGACGTTTTGGGGCCAGCGCGCCTCTTTCGGCAAGGTCTGGGGCCGCAGAGGAGCCCCAGACCCTCCTGTTCCCCACTCGCGCCCCTGCGAGCAGCGCCGACGTCGAGAGTTCATGCCCTCGCGCACCCGTTCATCAGTGCCCTCCAGTCTGCTGGGGGCGGGGCCATGCGAGGCATGGCGCATGAGGCGACACACCGGCGAGAGAGGGAGAGAGAGAGAGAGAGAGAAAAGAGGAGCGAAGGGGGAGGAAGGTCACGGCCCGCCTGTGCTGGCGCCCTTCTGCCGGGCCGGGCAGGACGGGAACACCTCCGACATGTCCTTCGGCGTTGCCGCCCTCGTCAGCTACCTGTCGCAGGGCACGACGCTGCTCCCGGGGACCGTGATACTCACCGGCACCCCTCCAGGCATGGTCTTTCGCCTGCTACCGCCCGTTTTTTCCCCCCCCCTCGTCCGCTCGCTCCTCGCCCCTCCGTGCCGCGTGCCGTTCCCCTCGCGTGCCCCCCCCCCCCCCCCCCTCCTTCCGTTGCCCTCCCCCGTTTCCCCTCTCTCCCCCCCCCCGCCCCGATAATTCCCCCCCCCACACCACCCTCCCTTTTGCCATCTCTCGCCCCCGGCCCCCAGCCCCCCCCCCCAAGGAAAAAGATGCCGCCAGGCGTCGGGTACGTGCGCAAGCCTCCCAGGTATCCCCGCGGGGGGGGGGGGGCGCGGGGACTGTCGGACGCGGGGGCGGCGTGGAGAACCAGGGGGAGGAGGAAGATCAAAGGACGAAACAGCACCCCGACATCCAGAATTTGTGATTGCTGGCCAGCCCTTCCCTGTTCGATTATCTCAGCAGGTGCGTTCAATAGAGGGCGTCCCGCGAAGTGATGTTTATTGTGAGGGTGGTTCTTGCATCCTTTCCTGGACGAGAGGAAGGAAAAGGAGGAGAAGGAGGAGGAGGAGGAGGAGGAGCAAGATGAGGCGGGTAAACACCACAGCTTGCAGCTAAGGTCGGTCGAACTAGAAAAAGGAGGAGGCAGAGGAGGAGGATGAGGAGGAGGAGGAGGACCAGTGGAAACCCGAGACGCACCAACGATGCTGCAATAAACATTTCCTCCGAGGTCTTTGTCCAGATGTCCCTATCAGAGTTGCTTCATTGCGGGGAGTGCGGAGGACACCTTCAATTAAGCCAACACACGATTCCTGGGATTTCAGCGCCGCGAACCAATTAGGCGGCTGCGTCCTGGCGATCCCAACAGTGCTAGAACACCACTTCAGTGCCTTCAACACCGCGAGCAATTGTGGCAGTTGCGTCCTCACAACCTTAAATCGCGCCCCCACACCATCCTCAGGATTTTAACCGTACGAATCCTTGAATATGCTGCACATGTTTGAAACGAATGTGCGCGAAGGCCAGAACCACATGTTGAAAAGGAGCCCTCCATCCATGAAATTGCTGCAAACTCTGAAGACGAATGTGCGCGGCGCTCGTACGAGAGCCACACTTTGAAAGCGGGCCGCCCTCCATCTGTGGAGTCGTTGTAAACGTTTATGACGATTGCTCGCGGTGCTGAAGCGAGAGCCACATGTTGAAATCGTGCCGCCCTCCATCCTTGAAATTGTTGCAAGTTTCAAGCAGCAGGGTCATACATGGCGAGAGGGGTCTCAGGCGAAACGCCCAGCCCGCCCCTCCCCCCCCCCGACACCCAGCTTCACAGACCCCCGACGCCGTGATTTTGTTGGCAACTTCGACCCGCGGAGGTGTCGACCCATTCCCCAGGCCCCGCTCTTCATCCCGAACCGTTTTCCGACGGCCCTGGGACACAGTGAGGGCCTCCAGAGGCCGAGACAACTACAGTGGAAACCCATGTCCAGAAACACCGTGCCCTGGATTTCTTGGGTTTCGATGGTTTTGCTGTGGGAATCGTGACGCTCCCGCAGCACAGAGCAATGGGCGCCCTGGGATCTCAGATCGGGGCTTCTTGTGGAAGGCGTCTTGTTGTCGAGCTCCCACTGTACGAAGAGCTGGCCGTCGCGATGTGGTTCCAGACGCGAAGGGGGGGTCTGGCTTTTTGGACGCCCGAAATGGGTACGGAAACAATGAGTCCAATGCCCAACAACAAATGTTGTCCCAAACCATCAGCGGCCGCTGTTGGGCAGGAGGCCTTCTGTTTCAAATGGACACAGGCCGCGCTGGCGCGGACAGCGAGTCCTGTTCAAGATGAGCAGGAACTGCTGTTGGGCATCGTACCCATTCTTTCCGTACCCACTTCGTTCGTGCCGAGGCTTCTTCGTCGGCGCCGTGCCCGCCTCCACGCTCCCGTGCGCCCCCCCCCCCGCGGCATCTGGCCGAGGGCGACCGCGTGGAGGTCCTGCTGGACGGGGCAGGGACCCTGGCCAGCCCCGTCGAGAACGGCCCGTAGGGCCGAGGCGGTCGAGGGGGAGACGTGGCGGAAGGAGGGCAGGGCCCGGGCCTCCCCAGACTTCGGTGGGGCATGCCCCCCTACAGGAGGCACGTCCACGGGCAGCAAAACGCAGTCAGGGGGGGCGATGTTCCGTGCTCTGCTGGTCATCTGTTGATGTTGTGTTGGCTATGCTTGATCTGTCTTCCCAAATCCGCCTTCAGGAGGACCTGCCCGACCCAGCCCCAGACCTCCAACGTCTCGAGAGACTCCAGGCCGAGTCGTTTCGCAGTGCTCGGCCCCTGGGGGCCCTCGCCGAGCCCCAGGACAGACAGAAGACAAGCGGCTCAGGATCCAGGAAGGGGTCCCGACCTCCGGGTTTCACGCTGTGGAAAGATTGCGACGTCGGGGGCCTGGTTCCGATAGTGCGTTGATTCCAGCCGTGGAGCCCATGATCGGCCCCCAGGGGCTAGGAAAATCATGCACCCAGGAGGGTTTAAGAAAACACCTCCCTGTCGGCGGTCGGGGCCCTCGGTGCCGCGCGTTGAAAAAACGTATCGTCGAATGTCTGGGAGTACCTCCTCCTTCTCCTCCTCCTCCTCCTCCTCCTCCTCCTCCCTTCCTCCCCCTCCTCCTCCTCCTCCTCCTCCTCCTCCTCCTCATCCTCCTCCTCCTCCTCATCCTCCTCCTCCTCCTCCTCCCCTTCCTCCCCCTCCTCCTCCTCCTCCTCCTCCTCCTCCTCCTCCTCCTCCTCCTCCTCGCCTGTCACTTGTCGCGGCGGCTGGATACGCTTCCGAGTCCTGGTCAGGGAGTGACCTGGGAAAGGCCCGTGGAGCAGCGGCATCGGTGTCTTGTGTGCTTCCCCAAATGAGATTGGCATCGCTCGGACGTGTGCATTTTGTCTGGGCGAGGACCATCGAGGAGTATCCCAGATCATCGAGCAACAAAAACTGCGCACGAAAACGAAAAATGCACGGGCCAGGAGGAGGAGGGGAGCTGGAGGGAGAAGGTTGCGCAGGATTCCGCTTCCGGCGCCGGCGGCGCCCAGAGGGCCAGAAGCGGGGAGCGCAAAAGGGGTTCGGGCCCCTTCCAGCCCCAGGGTGTGGCCGAAATCGGCGCACTCTCCCCGGGGAAGCGCCGACCCCAGCACCCTGGAGGCGAAGGCGCTGGGCCGGCAGGTTCGCCGCCGCCGCCGAGCACCGCAGGTCGAGCGGTTGGATGGCGCCCAGGGGTCCAGATCAGAGCGTGAATTACCTACCCCGCTTTCGCTTCCAGGCAAAACCAAGCCATACCACGCGCCTCCCCGTCAAGCGGCCTGACCAGTACAGGCTGCAATTTGGCATCGTTTGGTATCTCTTGGAAGCGAGGGTGGCCAAAAGCGAGGTAGGTTTGTTTTCCCCCTGAAAGACTCGAGGGCTCGGGATGAGAAACCAGCCTTGGGGAAAGGGTCTGGACTTCCAGGGGCCCCGTATTGAAAAAAAATCAAGACATCGCACGTCTGGGGGGGAGGAGTGAGGTGGGGCGAGGGAGAGAGGTGGGAGAAGGAGGAGGAGGAGGAAGAGGAAGAGGAGGAGGCGAGGGCCGAAAAGCCCAGCGGACAACTAAAGGTCCACAGCGCGAAGCTCGAAGGGGGAGGAGGAGGAGGAGGAGGAAGAGGGGGAGGAGGAGGAGGAGGAGGAGGAGGAGGAGGAGGAGGAGCGACCATGTTGCCAATGCGCGGCCCAAGCTGCGACCAGCCAGAGTCTGAAGGACAGGCTCTTCACCGCTCTAGATTTTTCCGTTTCTCCTCACGGGACCTGTACAGTGAGATGCGAGGCCGTTGTCGTGTCACCGGAGCCACGTGTAAGTTTTTTCTTGAGCGGATGTTATTCAGCCGCGTGGTTGTGTCACATCCTTCCTCCTCTCCATTCCTCGCCGCGGGCTTGATGCATGGGCCAGCCCTTGTTCGCGTTCCCCCCATGCTCCTCATGATCTTATTTTGCTCGCGCAGGAAGCGATTGGCGAGTTGTGTGTGGTGGCGGTGGTGGCGTCATGGGGCAACGGATAATAAGTGGAACCGAAGCATGCGCATTACTTGCGGGGCAGGTCTGACCCCCCATGGGCTTCCGAGGGCAGCATGGCTCTCGGGAGTTGCCACTGTGCACATGGCATGGGAACAACGACTACTACAACCTACTACTACTCCTGTTACAACAACAACACTCACAACTACGATTACTACTACTACTACTACTACTACTACTACTACTACTACTACTACTACTACTACTACTACTACTACTACTACTACTACTACTACTACTACTACTACTACTACTACTACTACTACTACTACTACTACTACTACTACTACTACTACTACTACTACGACTACTACGGCTACGACTATTACTACTACTTCAGTAACAAACCACTACTACTACTACTACTACTACTACTACTACTACTACTACTACTACTACTACTTCTACTACTACTACTACTACTACATCTACTACTACTATTACTACTACTGCTATGACTACCTTTTCTTCTGTAACGACCTTGGCTACCACGACTACTACCACTACTTCTACTACTATTACTACTACTACTACTACTACTACTACTACTACTACTACTATTACTACTGCGAGTACTCCTTGTACTGCTGCGACTACGACCACTACTACGACTCCTACGGCGACGACGGCGCTCACTATTATAGTATCTTTTACTATTACTTATTCGTATTATTATTACTAATACTACTTTTGCTACTACTACTACTACTACTACTACTACTACTACTATTACTACTACTACTACGACTACTACTACCACTACTACTACTACTACTAACTACTACTACTACTACTACTACTACTACTACTACTACTACTACTACTACTACTACTACTACTACTACTACTACTACTACTACTACTACTGCTACAGCTACAGCTACTACTACTACTACTACTACTACTACTACTACTGCTACTACTACTACTACTACTACTACTACTGCTACTACTACTACTGCAGCTATTAATACGAAAGCGACTTTCGCCATTACTACTACCTTGTCTTTTCTGTGGATGATTTCGTCTGCTACTACTACGACCAGTACGACTACTACTACTACTGCTGCTACTACTACTACTACTACTACTGCTACTACTACTACTACTACTACTACACTACTACTACTACTACTACTACTACTACTACTACTACTACTACTACTACTACTACTACTATACTACTACTACTACTACTACTACTACTACTACTACTACTACTACTACTACTATTACTACTACTACTACTACTACTACTACTACTACTACTACTACTACTACTACTACTACTAGTGCTACTACCACTACTACTAGTACTGCTACCACCACTACTACTGCTACCACTATTTCTAATTACAGTATTACTACGACTATTATTGTTCCTCACATGCTTCGTGGGGTTCTGGTATTCTTCCCACCCGCGCCGCACCCGCGTCTCACCCACACCCGCCCTCCTCCCCTCCTCCTCCTCCCCCCTCCTCCTCACGCACACAGCACAGCGCAGCGCAGCGCAGCGCAGCACAGCACAGCACAGCACAGCACATCACAGCGCAGCGCACACAGCACAGCACACACAGCACAGCACAGCACAGCACACACACACACACGGCTTGGCACGTGCGGCACATTCTCGACGCCATAGGGGTCGTCCACGGCACAGCAGGCGTGACAGTGTTGCACAGCACACCTGCACAGCACAGCACATCATAGCACAGCACAGCACACCGCAGCACAGCACGGCACGGCACAACACAGCACATCGCAGCACAGCTCAGCACAGCATAGCACACAGGGCAGGCGCGCAGGGCACGGCACGGCAGAGCGTGGCAGGGGTGGCACTTTCTCGACACCACAGGGGGTGCGCAGGGGGTGGTCCCTGAGCTCGGTCGCTATGCACGACGGTTGTCCACGCACAACAGGCGTGGCACTTTCTCGACACAGCAGGGGGTGCGCAGGGGGTGGTCCCTGAGCTCGGCCGCTATGCACGACGGTCGTCCAGGCACAGCAGGCGTGGCACTTTCTCGACACCATGGGGGTGCGCAGGGTGTGGTCCCTGAGCGCGGCCGCTATGCACGACGGTCGTCCAGGCACAGCAGGCGTGAAACCTTCTCGACACCAAAGGGGGTGCGCAAGGGGTGGTCCCTGAGCTCGACCGCTATGCACGACGGCCGCCCAGGCACAGCAGGCGTGGCACTTTCTCGACACCAGAGGGGGTGCGCAGGGGGTGGTCCCTGAGCTCGGCCGCTATGCACGACGGTCGTCCAGGCACAGCAGGCGTGGCAATTTCTCGACACCATAAGGGGGTGCGCAGGGGTGGTCCCTGAGCTCGCCGCTATGCACGACGGTCGTCCAGGCATAGCAGGCGTGGCACTTTCTCGACACCACAGGGGGTGCGCAGGGGGTGGTCCCTGAGCTCGCCGCTATGGAAGACGGTCGTCCAAGCACAGCAGGCGTGGCACTTTCTCGACACCACAGGGGGTGCGCAGGGGGTGGTCCCTGAGCTCGGTCGATATGCACGACGGTCGTCCAGGCACAGCAGGCGTGGCACTTTCCCGACACCAGAGGGGGTGCGCAGGGGGTGGTCCCTGAGTTCGGCCGCTATGCACGACGGTCGTCCAGGCACAGCAGGCGTGAAACTTTCTCGACACCAAAGGGGGTGCGCAAGGGGTGGTCCCTGAGCTTACGCACGACGGTCGTCCAGGCACAGCAGGCACGACACCACAGGGGGTGCGCAGGGGGTGGTCCCTGAGCTCGGCCGCTATGCACGACGGTCGTCCAGTAGGGGGGGTGGTCGTATGCACGACGGTCGTTGGCACTTTCTCGACACCATAGGGGGTGCGCAGGGGGTGGTCCCTGAGCTCGCCGCTATGGAAGACGGTCGTCCAAGCACAGCAGGCGTGGCAACTCCTCGACACCACATGGGGTGCGCAGTGCCTCGACGGTCGTCCAGGCGGGGGTGCGCAGGCGGTGGTCCCTGAGCTCGGCCGCTATGCACGACGGTCGTCCAGGCACAGCAGGCGTGGCACTTTCTCGACACCATAGGGGGTGCGCAGGGGGTGGTCCCTGAGCTCGCCGCTATGGACGACGGTCGTCCAGGCACAGCAGGCGTGGCACTTTCTCGACACCACAGGGGGTGCGCAGGGGGTGGTCCCTGAGCTCGGTCGATATGCACGACGGTCGTCCAGGCACAGCAGGCGTGGCACTTTCCCGACACCAGAAAGGGGTGCGCAGGGGGTGGTCCCTGAGCACGGCCGCTATGCACGACGGTCGCCCAGGCACGGCAGGCGTGGCATTTTCTCGACACCGCAGGGGGTGCGCAGGAGGTTGTCCCTGAGCGCGGCCGCTATGCACGACGGTCGTCCAGGCACAGCAGGCGTGGCACCTTCTCGACACCATAGAGGGTGTCCACGGGGTGGTCCCTGAGCTCGGCCGCTATGCACGAAGGTCGTCCAGGCCCAGCAGGCGTGGAACTTTCTCGACACCATAGGGGGTGCGCAGGGGGTGGTCCCTGAGCGCGGCCGCTATGCGCGACGGTCGTCCAGGCACAGCAGGCGTGGCACTTTCTCGACACCATAGGGGTGCGCAGCTGTAGCATCATAATCGTCATCATCATCAAGAATTGTAGCCACCCTGGCTCATGCGGGCTCAGACTGCTGGATATGTGAATGCGGACGGCCGCCGGTGACTCTCCGTCAAAGGTACGGTCCCCGTCATGGCGCCCAAATGCGCAATGTCTGCTTTGCCACCGCCTTGCGAGCAGCTCCGCCGCCGGCGCCGCCGCCGCCGCCGCCGCCGTCGTCGTCGTCGTCGTCGTCGTCGTCGTCGTCGACGATTGTTGGAGTGACTCATCTGGTTGGTTTGGCTGGTCTGCTTGATTGGCCTGGCTGGCTGGTCTGATTACTTTGGCTGGTTGTGGCTGGAATGACTGATCTGACTGGTCTGGTCAGTCTGGCTGGTCTGGCTCAAAGAGGCGAAGCGGGATGTGACATGGTTTGTGAACACACGTGACATAAAATAAGTATGTGGGGTTCCTCGGTAGCGTAATTATCTCTACGACTACCACTACGTCTACGATCACAACTATTATTACGACTATTACTATTACGACTACGACATATACACCAGCGACTATTACCACCCCCACTACTACTACGGCAATACGACGGCTACGACGACTACTCGTACTACGACGACTCCCACTACTACTATTACTACTACTACTACTACTACTACTACTACTACTACTACTACTACTACTACTACTACTACTACTACTAATACCGCTACTACTACTACTACTACTACTACTACTACTACTACTACTACTACTACTACTACTACTACTACTACGAGTGCTCGTTCTCACATTATTTCTATTACCCGTACGACTACAACAACAACTACTACTACTACTACTATTTTTACTACGACTACTAGTACTGCTAGTACTACTACGACTACCACGACGATAACGACTACTGTTAGGAATGCGGTTACGTCTTCTACCATTACTACTACGACACCAATTAGTTCTACTACTACTACTACTACTACTACTACTACTACTACTACTACTACTGATACTACTACTACTACTACTACTACTACTACTACTACTACTACTACTACTACTACTATATGAGCCCTCTAGTACTACTACTCCTACTACTTCTTCTACCAGTTCCACCCCTACTACGACCACGACTACCACTACGGGTACTATTTCTGTTGACCCGCTTACCGCTATGTCGATTACTATTGCGACTACCACTACTACTACTACGACTACTACTACTACTACTACTACTACTACAACTACTACTATTACTACTACTACTACTACTACTTACTACTACTACTACTACTACTACTAACTACTACTACTACTACTACTACTACTACTACTACTACTACTACTACTACTACTACTACTACTACTACTACTACTACTACTACTACTACTACTACTACTAGTACTACTACTAGTAGTACTACTATTTCTATTATTTCTACTACTGCTAGTCGTATTCTTTTCATCACAAGTATATCTCCAGCTCGATTAGTACTACTACTGATTTCACGTCT
>CAUYUJ010020222.1:132500-135000 GCA_963575745.1 Prorocentrum cordatum
GGGAGGGGGAGGAAGAGGAGGAAGAGGAGGAGGAAGGGGAAGGGGAGGGGGAGGAAGAGTCGGGAGGCGAGGAAGGGGAGGAAGGGGGAGGAGGAGGAGAAGGAGGAAAAGGAGGAGAAGGAGGTGGAAGAGAAGAAGGCGGAGAGATGGACAAATTCAACATTACATTGTCTGGTTGCGTATCCGCCTCTGTGACCTTATCTTGCCCATGCTCCATCATCCCACTGGGTTTGCCGAGGTGATTGTTCTTCCATCCCGATGTCGTCCTTTTGCTTATCCTTCCCAGTACAATGCCTCCTGTCCTTTGTACCTCTGTTCTGCGAGTCGTCCACGCGCACTTCGCACGATATAGGTATTTGCCGTGCACCGTCTCTTGCAGTGTTGCAGTCCTGCTATTGCCGGCACACCTATAGCATCCCTTGGTGCCGATGGGTTGGGTACGTCGCAGGGTAATTTCCGAATTTATCCGCTATACAGGTAGCAGGCAGGAAGAGCACACGAAGGTGACGCTTGGCGCGCAAGAAGGCGACGCGCAATATGAGTTCAATCGAAATGCAGTAGATATCCCATGGGAATGCAATCGGGCTACAGTACGAGTGCAGTAGAAACACACGAAGAGTGCAGTAGAAACACACGAAGAACATATAATACGAACCCATCGGAATGCAATCATAATGCAACAGGAATGTAATAGGAATAGAATCGGTCACAGTGGAAATGCGCTTGTAATGCAATAGGAATTCATGAGGAACGCATTAGGACTGCAAGAGGAATACGCTTGAAAATCCATAGGAAAGCATCGGGGACACACTTGGAAGACACTAGGAACACAATATGACCACAGAGGGAGCACAATCGGAATATAATGAGCATACAATCGGAATCCAATCGGAAGCAGTACGGTGACAATCGGAGCCCACTACAGTTCCCATAGGAATGCAATAGGAGTAGAATAGGGATACACTAGATACACAGTAGGATGACAACAGGAATACAATCGGAATGCATCACTTCCATCTCCCACCTCCATCCTCCATCCTCTACCTTCCCTCTGTTCCCCCGTCCTCCACCGCAGTCCTCACCTATCCGACTCATCCTCCTGCGTTCCCCCCACGCTCCTCCCACGCGTTCCCTCCTCCTTGTCCTCCTTATCCTCCTCTTCCCAGTCTTCTTCCTTTCACCGACGACCGAAACGAAACACAACGACGAATGAAGATGTGCCCCCCGAGTTCCAGGGGCTTCCAATCCGGTTTCGGCACGGCCAGGGAGACCCGCATGGACGGCCCAGGACGGCGCCAAGAGAGCTCCAAGGCGGCGCAAGAAGGTTTCCGGACGGATCTGAGATGGTTTCAGAGGGCCTTTCTCGATCGCACAACACGGCCGTACGACACCCTCCAGCTGATCAAGAGGCCCCAAAAATATCCAGGAAAACCGCGAGGACGGCCTTCCTCTTCCTCCTCCTCCTCCTGTTCCTCCTCCTCTGTCTTCTCCTTTTCCTCCTCCTGTTCCTCCTCTTCCTCCTCCGCGTACTAGCGCATATGATAATGAACATCGGCGCTAGCGCCTCGCAGCTGGCCTCTTCTCCGCCTCCTCCTCCGCCTCCTCCTCCTCCTCCTCCGTCTCCTCCTTAGGCTAGTTTAATTCCTCCTCCACCTCCTCCTACGTACTCCTCCTCCCTGCCTCCCCATCCCACCCTCACCTCCCCCACCTCCTCCACCGCTGCCCAGGGCGGATCGATCGAAATGATAACCCCGAAGGGGCTCCTACGATTTTCCTGTCAGGTTGATTTGAAGGTTCCTGTGAGGCAAGTAAGGGGCCCAATACGAGACTCCGAGGAGGCCCCACGCAAGGCCCTTGCGAAACTCGCAGGAGGCCCCAAGAAGGCAATTGCGAAACTCCCCAGAGGTTACTGCGAGGTCCCGAACAAACTCCCAAGAAGCTCCTGGGATGTACGAAAGGCTCTGGCATTCACCCATGCGAGAGTCCGAAATGCCCGTGGATGCCCGAAGCTGTTTCCCGAGGTTCCAAAGGATCCCAAACGATTCCTGAGGATTGGTGCCAACCCTTTAAATTCGAACAGGATCCCTGAGGACGCCGAAGGATCCCCAAGAGAATCCCAAAGGCTTCCTAAGGGAGCCCCCGGATTCTGAAGGACTTTACAGAATCCGAAGGATTCCCATCGATTTCTTCGGATTCCAGAGGATCCCTGAAAGATCCACAAGGGTTCCTGGGGATCCCCGAGGATTCCCAAGGATTCCTGGGAGTCGCGAAGATTTCCGAGGACCCCTGACAATTCCCAAAGTTCCCCGAGGATGCGAAAGGATCATTACCGATTCCTGCGGATTCCAAAGGGTTGTTTCCTGAGACTATTAAGGGCCTCGAAGATTCCTTAAGGTTCCGGATCCCCCCGCACTGTTTTCTGAAGATTTCTGTGGGCCCCCGAGGATTCCACAGGACTCTTGCAGATCCCAGAGGGCGCCCGAGGATCCCCGAGGATGTT
>CAUYUJ010020222.1:140000-161524 GCA_963575745.1 Prorocentrum cordatum
CCTCATCGTATTCCTCCTCCTGCTCCTCCTGCACAGTCCTCAGCTCCATTTCTCTCCCTCGTTCTCCTCCTCCTCCTCCTCCTCCTCCTCCTCCTCCTCCTCCTCCTATCGAATGCCGCTCATCCTGGATCTGCTTCTCGGCGCTCGGGGCTGGCCTCGCCGGCCGCTGCGGTGTCATCTGACTCAGCGGCCCGATCGCTTGCAGTGTGGCCACGGAGCGGCCCTCCTCATCCTAGCTCTACCGATGCTCCTCCTCATCTTCCGCCTCCCTCTCCTCCTCGACCTCCTCCTCTGTTCAAGTTTTCTCGATCCCAAACGAAGCTTTGGTGTCCATCGTCCTTTATTTGATATGTGCGTTCATGTGTACCGTGCTCATCGGAATCGTGGGGATCGCTTGCAGTGTGGCCACGGAGCGGCCCTCCTCATCTTTTTTTTGTCGTCAACGGCACCTCAACAAACCTCACTGCTCTGGACGCCCGAAATGGGTACGGAAAGAATGGGTACTATGCCCAACAGGAGATCCTGTTCATTTAGACCAGGGCTCGCTGTCCGCGCCGCCGCGGCCTGTGTCCATTCGAGACAGGAGGCCGCCTGCCCAACAGCGGCCGCTGTTGGTTTGGGACAACATATGTTGTTGGGCACAGTGCCCATTCTCTCCGTATCCATTTCGGGCGTCCAAAATTGCAGAAGGAGGCTGAACTGCAGTTGACAAAACTAAGCTCTCCCTGAAACAGCAATTTCACCAGGTCCAAATCTAGCACCACGTTGACTTTGTCAGGATGCCGACCCTGGCGAATGCGGTTCCAGTTCCTGTTACCTGTGACCGTCGGGGGTTTACAGACCTTCCCAAGATTACAAACCTGGGACCCCAACGAATACGAGCGGCAATTTAAACAAAAGAAAACGTGAGAATGATCTGAGGCTTCGAGCGCGATTCATCCTAGCTCTACCGATGCTCCTCCTCATCTTCCGCCTCCCTCTCCTCCTCGTCCTCCTCCTCGTCCTTCGAAGGCGTTTCCCTGTCTGCTAGGTTGGTTCTCGGAGATGAGTCGAGCTATGAGCAAGGAGTCGCACCGGCTTTGCAATGGTGCGGAATGGTTTGGTTTGCCACCACCCACCCCAAGAGAGCTTTGGTCGGTAGAGAGGCCCTGCTCAGGCCCTGGGACTCGGCAGAGCCTCTGGAGGGTGGTTCCTGGAGCTCGTGTCAGGGGCCCCTCAGGCGCGCGGCCTTAGCGTTTAGTCGGGCGGGTCAGAAGTCTCTTGGCCCACGCGAGTCGCTAGATCATTGTAATCTAAGTGTCAGGGTTGATGAAACGCGTCCAGCTCTTTTCGCGGATCAGCTCGAGATCGGCATCCAGCGAGAACACGAGTTTTTTGTTGCAGCTAAGTTAGGCCAATCCCCAGGGCACAGGGCAACCGTCGATCTCATTCGGGACAGAGTGGGGCCAAAAGTTCGCAGATTAGGCAGGCAAGCCAAGTTTCCAATCAGGAGCTGTGCGTGCAATGCTGTGTGACCTGGAGGAAAGGGTCGGTTGACGGGGTCCGCCACTGACCGGTTCTGTTCATGCGGCAGATTCGACACACTGCACCACAGGCTCTATTTTTGCTCGCGGCCCGACGTGCAGCAGGCGCTTTCGGAGGCGAACGTAAAGCCTCAGTTTTATCTGCGGCTCGTGACGAGCCAGATACTGAGATTTGTACCCGCGGAATTTGAAATGCTCGTGTGCCCTGACAGTGAGTTGCCCAAGCATGCCACGTACTCAGAGGTTGAGATGCTTGATGTCTCGAGCAGGCCATTCGGCATGGATCCCGAGCAGCTTGCCGATGTGTCTTCCGAGCCTGTGTTCAGGCTCGCTGTGGACGGTTTTTGCTCACATCCCCCATCGGATCTTTACAGAGGGCTGGAGGAATGGGCAGGGGATGAAGAGGAGATATCTGGGTAAAGCCAGCCTGGTTCGGGTTCCCGAGGCCCTTCCCGGGCCCTGGTCCCCGGGGAAAACGCCAGGGTCCAGGACCCGCTTCAGCCAAGATCCCATTCCCTCAGGCCCACCCGGTCGATCCTCTCCACCTCATCTCTGGCCATCGCTCGGACGTCCATGTCCTGTGTTTTTTTGGTTTCGTGCGTGGCTATTTCGCCAAATGATCGAGGATGCTCCTCGATGGTCCTCGCCGAAGGAAAAATGCACACGTCCGAGCGATGCCAAGATCCCTGAGGACTGCTTTTTTCATCCCGTGGGGGGCCGCGGATCGTTTTCTGATGGCCACGGGCCTGGCAGGAGGCCCAACAACTCTGCGCGATGTCTCGCGACGCTAGACCCATCGATCCCCCGACACGGCCTGGGGTGGTTGCGTCCTGGTCAGAACCTCGAGGCGGATCCAGCCGTGACGACGAGGAGTTCCCCGAGGGTCCCCCCTCCCCACACAGAAACGACAAACGCGAACA
The DNA here is from genome assembly GCA_963575745.1 of Prorocentrum cordatum. Taxonomy (NCBI): domain Eukaryota; class Dinophyceae; order Prorocentrales; family Prorocentraceae; genus Prorocentrum; species Prorocentrum cordatum. The sequence continues at coordinate 142,444 of CAUYUJ010020222.1, forward strand.
ACCTCGATCCTTGAACCCGCGAGCCTCGTGTACGCCAAGCGGCTCGTGTCGTGACAACCTGGGCGTTGGTTTCTGGCACCGCGTGGATGGTTCAGCCTTGAACGAGCGGTGGCTCTTCGATCGCCAGATCAATCCACAGCGGCCGGTATCAAACCACGGGCGGCGCTTACATGATTTTGGCGCGGGCAGACCAGGTGCTCCCGGTGCAGATTTCGCGGCGGCAAGAAGAGTCACACATCCAAGTGTACAGCAGCAGTCGGCGGCCTCGAGCAAGTTTGCGGGAGCTCGGCAGTTCGCGCACACCGTCGAAGGAACGGGGCGGGTTCCACAGGTGGGGCACGCCAAGGCCCATCGTCCCCAAGAGGTGTCAGACGGTCTGCCTCAGCTCGAGAGATAGCTTGCTGCTGCTAGCGCTGCCGTCGATCATCATGCGAAGACAGCCGTCCAGAGACATGCGACGCCTGACGAAGCACATGTCCAGTGCTTGTCCATCGCCGAAGAGAGGGCCAACCACGTCCTGCTAGCTATTATCCCAGACCTTCCGGTGGTCAGCAGAACGTGTTCGGCTTCAGGGCCAGCCCCTTCTCACGAGTAGCGCATGACCGCTCTCGTAGAGAGGGTTCGTATCAAAGAAGTCGGCAGAGGCAAGTGACCTCGGTTAAGCCCAGAAGTTCCAGTGCTGCGCACTTTCCCTTCGGGTTTTCTATGCCATTCCACTCCCCCTCGCCCTTCCCCCCCCCCTCTCCTCCTCCTCCTCCTCCTCCTCCTCCTCCTCCTCCTCCTCCTCCTCTCCTCCTCCTCCTCCTCCTCCTCCTCCTCCTCCTCCTCTCCTCCTCCTCCCTCCTCCTCCTCCTCCTCCTCCTCCTCCTCCTCCTCCTCCTCCTCCTCCTCCTCCTCCTCCTCCTCCTCCTCCTCCTCTCCTCCTCCTCCTCCTCCCTCCTCCTCCTCCTCCTCCTCCTCCTCCTCCTCCTCCTCTCCTCCTCCTCCTCTCTCCTCCTCCTCCTCCTCCTCTCCTCCTCCTCCTCCCTCCTCCTCCTCCTCCTCCTCCTGTCGTGCCCCCGAGGCAGCAAGGTGTTTCGCGCCGGCTGGCGGGGCCCTGGGCGCGCGCGCCCGCGCGCGCGCCACCTGGGCGCGCCCCCCCCTCCCGCCCCGTAGGCGCCCAGGGGCCGTCAGGATCCTCCCGCCCCGAGCTCCTCCTCTCCCTCCTCCTGCTCGATGGTAATGCTGATGGACCCTGCTGATGCTGATGACGACGAGTGTGATGCTGAGGGGTGGGGAGGAGGAGGACGATGATGCTGAGGGGCCGCCAGGACCATCAGGCCCCAAGTTCCTCCTCTTCCCCGACGATAGTGATGATGGTGCTGTTGCTGATGATGATGCTGCTGCTGCTGCTGGTGGTGGTGGTGGTGACGATGACCGTGGTGATGAGGGTGATGATGATGGGGATGATGATGGTGATGATGATCGCAGAGCTGACGGGCCGCCAGGATCATCCTGCTTCGAGTGCCCCCCTCCTCCTACACGCAATCGCGCGGATGGCGACCAGGCTCAAGACCCACAACCGGCTGCGGTCCACGAGTGCCGACCATCTTGCGACATGCACGACATCAACAAGGGCCGGCCTTTACAACATCAGTAAAGACGCCGTAGCCGTTCCCCGCTTCGCGATGGCAGCGTGCGGCTGTCCCGCTAGCGTCGCGGGGCCGCCCCTTCACGATTTTTCCTGATGACAATGATGACGATGACGATAGTGGTGGACGACGATGATGAGAAGGAGGAGGACGAGGAGGAGGAGGAGGACGAGGAGGACGAGGATAACGATGATGATGAGTAAGATGGTGGTGGCGATTATGTCATGATGAGGATCGGGACGGTTGCGGCGATGATGGTGATGAGCAATATGAGAAGGCTAATGGCGACAGCGACGGTGATCAATCGCGACCAGCACCGTCATCAAGACCGCCACGCAGCTGACGCGGCGTTCTTTGCCGTGGGTGCCGCGTCTGCACTGTTGGAGCCGACTGCTAGCGTGAGGAGTGCCCGAGCTTGTGCCTTGAGCGTGCCAGGAGGGCCCATCCGTCCCTTAACGCTCGTACGCACTCAGGGCCATCATGGGGACTCGTTCTAGCCCGTGCCACCTCTTCCCGATCCTTCACGTCAGCCTCTGTCTCTTTCCCGTCGCGTATGTGTTCTGGTGTTGTTGGCCCACACCCTGACGGAAGGAATGATGACATCGACGCCGATGACGATGGCGTTGGTGTTGGTACTAGCGATGGTGATAACGAATGTGTTTGATGGATGGTCGTGAGAATAGCGACGAAGACGATAATGACGACGATGATGGCTTGGGGGCGGAGCGCGGCCATCTGACGGCACCGAAGGGCGGCCAGCGACATACTGTAAGCCTTGCATCCCAGGCCAATGCCACCTTACGGTAGATCGCTCCGTGAGCCCACGAGTAGGGCGTGTTCGCCGAGCCATGGCAAGCAACAGGTCCACAACGTGGTGGCTGCAGGCCGCTGTCTGGAGGCAGCGGTCGTCATGCCAGAGTTTCCCAAATGACGGATTTCCCTCGCCGCAATATCCGTTGCGCGGCCATGGCAGCAACGCAATGCGATGATATGTTTGGGAGATTGGGTGTACATTATCAGTAGTAAGCAACAAACGAGAAAACTCACCGGGGTAAGCGGAGAAACTGTTCGGCATTTTTGCCAGGAGTTTTTTTCTAGTCGCCGATTGCGCAAATAGGTTCCTGTCGCAAATTGGTTCTAGTCGCCGATTTCTTTTTCAGGCAGCCGGCCAGTTCGAACAGGCGGCCTGTGTTTCCAACGCGCAGCCGTCGGCAAGTTGACGAAGGGTCGCACGGGCATCGGGAAAATAACACAAGAACCCCCCTTCGGCATGTCAAAAACCAATACGCTACTAGAGCTCAACTTCTCTCTAGAGACCAATCTCCCCTCAGGCAACCACCCACAGACCAGAGAACGCCTGGAGCACCCAGAACACCCACAAATACCCTGACGACACCGGTCACCTAGAGCACCCGCGGCACCCAGAGCATCCGGAACAGCCGACACCAAAGGCATCCAGAGCATCCAGAAAGCCTGGCAGCACAGGCCCGTAGCATTTTAAGCGACATTTTGAGCATATTTTGAGCTCCATTCGGCACTTCGAGCACGAACTCGGAAGAACACTTGCAGACCCGGGCCTTGAACTTAGTCGGTCAGGACATCTACACACCAGGGCCACGCATCGCGTCCGCAGCGCCCAGAGCACACGCCTGTTGAAGGCTTGTTGACACGAAAACGAGGACGACGACAATTGCACACTGCTTCTCAATCCTCTGGCGCGTAACGGTCGCTACCCGGGATTATCGCAGGCGTTTTGCTGGCGATCGCAGGCTACGCGCGATTGCTAGATTAGTTTTGGAGCTGTAGGTTCTTCATTGCTGGGGGCGTATATCCCCGTCCCGATTTTTCATTTTGAGTACGCAAGATATATCCGACCACAGCGAGGAGAAGTCGCCTGGGAGGAACGCTGGTTGTTTCTTTTAGTTTCATACGGAGAGAGAAACATAATGGAGTAAAAGTGGCCGGGGCTCTCTCATGTGAAGTGAAGAGGGAGAGACTTGATCCCGAAATGATTATTTACGATCAGTTCCACACCAGGGCGAACTCTGGAAAGCTCTCCCGCCCGTCCAGACCGAATCTGGTCGTTCTAGGAGCCTACGGGGGGTGGGCGGGGGCCCGCTCGATGGCGACGTAATCGTCAAAGCCCAGGGCGGCGAACCTTAGCAACGGCTAGGCGGGAACCCTTTTTTTCAACGGTGAGAACAATGCTACCCTTTGACAGCAGCCAGCACCTCTGACCGCCACCACGCGCTCGCACGTGCCACGCGGACCCCGGGCAGTGCTGCTTGCTGCGGTCTGCGACCTCGCCGATATCCTTACCCGCCTCGCGCGAGCCTTGAAGTCCGTCTTGCCGAGGACGGGGCGTCTCGCCAGCGCGCCGGCGGGGCCCATGGCCCAGAGCTTCCTCCTGAGCCACCCCCTTGCAATCTCGATCGGGCTCAAGTCCGGGCTGCGCGACGAGACGTGCCAGAAAGTGTCAGGCCCCCGGAGACCAGGACACAGATAAACCAGGACCCGGAAAACCAAGGAAACGACATCCTTTTCTGCAAAATCACGTTTTTCAGCACCCGTGCATGTTTTGTTTGCTGCGCTGCAGGATTCGGGTTTGTGTCCGGGTTTAGGGGTGTCTTGCAGGCTTTTTGGGCCTGTGTCTGGGCGTGCTGCAGTGCAGTATTTTCTCCGTGCCGCTCTTTGGAAGAATTATTTTCGAGGAGTGTTGGGTTTCCGGGTGTAGCGTGTCCGGGCCTACGGGGCCCTGAAAGTGACCTTGGCCCGCTCGCGCGCGCGCGGACGGACGGCGCGCGCGGCGCCGCCGCTCTCGGCGCGTCGCGGGCGGCGCATCACCCGAGGCTTAGCACCCGCGCCGCAGCCCTGACGGCGCGGCGCCCGCGCCCACGGCAGAGCGCCCGTGGCGCAGAGGCGGCGACGCGGCGCCCCGTTGGTTCGACAAGGCCAACGGTCGGCCCGCCCCGAGCGAGGTCCGAGCGCGGGACAGCGCTCCCGTGCGCAGGCAATCGTCGCGGCGAAGCAACGGTGGCAATTTCTAGGCGCCTCGTCTGAGCGTTGGCCCGAGGGTTCCCTATCCCAGCTCCGAAGGTTTGTTCATCGTCAGCACGCGAGACATGTCCGGCGAAAGGGGGAGGAGAAGTCGCATGGGAGTGATTCCCTTCGTGTGTTGCCACGCAGGAAGAAACATGCCGAATGGATGACACATGTCGGGGGGTGATTTTCCTTGGCGAAAAGACATGGGAAGAGATTTGATCTCGAAGTGGCCCTGCATCACCAATTCTACACCAGGGAGACCCCGGAAAGCTCCTCCTGCCCGTTCAGGCTGAAGGGCGTTGTGCTTGGATTCTACGGGTGGAAGGTGGCCCGCTTTGCGTCGACGTCGTGGCCCTTCCCCCAGACGGATACGATCCGAACGGGGTACGAGGCATAACGAAACGATCGTCCTGCTCGCGTCCTGTTGGCGGCGCTCACACCTGCAGAGCTGCCTGTCCCATTTAGCTTCAAACAATGTTAATTATCTTGCACAGGGTGCCTAGAGCTCCGACCACTTTATTTCGGCACGGCACCGCCCCCCCCTCCTGCGCGCCACCTCCGCATCACCCCTCCGCCCCGATCACCAGCCAGAGCGCCCCCTTCCGCCCCGACCTTTTCATTTCGGCACGCCCCCCCCCATCTCGCGCGCCCTCTCCGCATTGCCCCACCCGCCAGCCAGCGCGCCCCCTCGGCCCCGACCCTTGTATTTCGGCGCGGCACCACCCACCCCATCCCGAGCGCTCCCTCTCCATCGCCCCATCCACCATCCAGCGCGCCCCCTCCGCCCCGCACCCTTCACTGCGGCGCGGCGCCGCGCGCCCCCCCCCACCAGCCAGAGCGCACCCCCCGCCCCGACCCCTTTATTCCGGCCCCCCCCCCCCATCCCGCGCGCCGCCTCCGCATCGCCTCGCCCACTAGCCAGCGCGCCCTTTCCGCCCCGACACATTTCTTGGTGGCCTCCGGGAGGCCTCTTGGGGCCTCATGGGGGTCTCCTGGGAGCCTCTTGGGGGCCTCCAGGGGGCCTCTTGGGGCCTCCTGGGCACCTCCTGGGGCTCTATTGGATTGCCATCGGGAGCCTCGGGAGCCATCTTTGGGCCACCTTGGAGGACATTGACCAAACAAGACGGACGCCTTAATTAGCGGGGCCCCCCCCAAAAGGCCAAAATGGTGCCAAAACCTTTTTAGTAAAACTAATGATTTGATTTGGCCTCCTCGCCGAGGCCTTTTTGGACGCTCTGACACCTCGCGACTGGCCCCGCCCAGGTCCAGAGGAGGGGGTAGGGGGAGGGGTAAGCCCCTCCCCCCTCCCCGAAGGGGAAGAGGGGCAGATTGATGACAAAACACCCTAGACCGCCTGCGCCCTAAAGGGCTGGTAGGGTTGGGCTATATGTTATCACGGCACAGTGCGCCGACTATACCCAACCATCCTGTGGTGTTGGGTACTCGCTTTGAAGAGACAGCGCCCCGCGTTCCTCACACCCCCTCTCCCTCCTCCTCCCCCTCCTCCCCCCTCCCTGCGTTTCACCCACCCAGTACAGCGCTTCGTGGCCCCATAGGGAGCTCCACCGAAGGCCCCAGTTCCACCGTCCGCATGCGTCCCGAAACATCAACTTTGGCAGTTCAGCCCGCCCAGTGCAGCGCCCCGTGTCCACATAGGGAGCTCCACCGAAGGCCCCAGTGCCACCGTCCGCATGCGTCCCGAAAGACCAATGTTTGCATTTTAACATACCTAGTACAGCGCTTCGTGGCCCCATAGGGAGCTCCACCGAAGCCCCCAGTGCCACTGTCCGCACGCGCCCCGAAACATGTAGGGGGGGCATATTAACCCGACCAGCACAGCGCTTCGTGGCCCCAGGGGGGGCTCCACCGAAGGCCCCAGTGCCACCGTCCGCACGCGTCTCATTAACATCCACTTTGGCATTTGTGCAGACCCAGTACAACTTTTCATGGCCCTTCAGGGGGGCTCCACCGAAGGCCCCAGCGCCACCGCCCGCATTCGTTCTGAAATATCAAATCTGGCATTTTTACACACACACACACAGTACATCGCTTCGTGGCCTTATAGGGAGCTCCACCGAAGGCCCCAGTGCCACCGTCCGCGCGCGCCCCGAAACATCTCATTTGGCATGTTCATAAACCCAGTAAAGTGTTTCGTGGCCCCATAGGGAGCTCCACCGAAGGCCCCAGTGCCACCGTCCGCATGCGTCACGAAACATCTAATTTGGCAATTTCATCAACCCAGTAAAGTGCTCCGTGGCCCCATAGGGAGCTCCACCGAAGGCCCCAGTGCCATCGTCCGCATGCGTTCCGAAACATCATTTGTTACAATTTAACATACCTAGTACAGCGCTTCGTGGCCCACTATGAAGCCCCACCGAAGGCCCCAGTGCCACCGTCCGCACGCGTCCCGAAACATGTAGGTGGGCATTTTCACTCACCCAGTACAGCGATTCGTGGCCGTATAGGGAGCTCCACCGAAAGCCCCCAGTGCCAGCGTCCGCATGCGCCCCGAAACATTTAATTTGGCATTGTCACCCACCCAGTGCACCGCTTCGTTGCCTTATAGGGAGCTCCGCCGAAGCCACAAAACATCAAATTTGGCATTTTCGCCCACCCAGCACAGCGTTTCGTGGCCCCATAGGAATTTCCACCGAAGGCCCCAGTGCCACCGTCCGCATGCGCCCCGAAACATCCAATTTGGAATTTTCAACTACCCAGTGCAGCGCTTCGCGGTTCCATAGGGAGCTCCACCGAAGCCACCAGTCGGACCGTCCGCATGCGTCCAAAAACGTCCAATTTGGCATTTTCCCCCACCCAGTACATCGTTTCGTGGCCCTATAGGGAGCTCCACCGAAGGCCCCAGTGCCACCGCCCGCGCGCGACCCGAAACATCAAATTTGGCATTTTCACTCACACAGTAAAGCGCTTCGTGGCCCCATAGGGAGCTCCACCGAAGCCAGCAGTCGGACCGTCCGCACGCGTCCAGAAACATCCAATTTTGCATTTTCACACACCCAGTACATCGTTTCGCGGCCCCATAGGGAGCTCCACCGAAGCCACCAGTGGGACCGCCCGCATGCGTCCCACACACCCAATGTTGAATTCTCACCCACGCAGTGCAGCGCTTCGTGGCCCCATAGGGAGCTCCACCGAAGGCCCCAGTGCCACCGCCCGCATGCGTCCCCCCCACTCAGTGCGGCACTTCGTGGCCCCATAGGGAGCTTCACCGAAGAAGATAATCACAATTGCGGTACCCACAACTGCATATGGCTGGGTCCTTAGCCAGGATTATTTTTGACGACAACGGCACGACGGCGACGAGGGTTGTGGACAACAATGTGGAGGACGACAACGTGGAGACGACCACGGGGACGACAGCGACCACGACGACGGTGAGGGCGATCACGAGGGTATCATTGAGGATGACGGCAATCACAACGGCAAGGGCAACAATGAAGACGACGACAACTACGCCGGCGCTGACGACGATGAGAACGGCGATGCGGTAAGGACGACCGCGAGGCAATGAGGGGACGACGATTAAGACGATGGCGACGGCCATAACGACGACGACCGCCACTACGATGGCCACCAGGATGACCATACAGACGGCCGCGGTGACGACCACGATCGGCGACGAGGGCGACGACGAGAATAAAAATGATAATGCCTCAAGCCACAGGACAAAAAAACAGTGGCGATGGCAAAACGGCCCCACCACAAGCAGGAGGACTACGGCAAAAAGACATGACGCACTCACTGGGAAGCCAGATGCGAACCCAGAAAGGCTTGCCAAGTTTTTCCTGCGCGGTCCCATCCGGACTGCAGCGGGTCCGGGTGCAATCGACCGTGCCCTTCACCGAGAACCGCTTGCACCGAAGCGGCGTGCTTTTTGCTTGCGCTGCCTTGATGAGTGGATGGGTCTGCGCGAGTCTCGCCCTGCTGGTGGCCGCCCGGGGGCGCCCCGTGCGCTGGGTGGGCGGGTGGGCCTGCCGGGGTCTCGCCGGGTGCCTGCCCGCGGGTGCCTCACCATCGAGCAGTGGCGAAGCGTCCTGGCTCGCCCATAGCCCCTCCAGAGAGTGCTCTAAGAACCTTTTGTTGTGGCTTCCGCGACATACCCTTGGAACATTTCTGGCTGGGACTGTCTTGTTGTACAGTCGGGGCGCTGAGGAAGAAACCCTTTTCGTTGGGGAGGGGCTCGGTGTTCCTTAGTTATTTTGAAGTTCGCCTTTGGTTTTGCTTCGGGCTTCGATGGGAAATCGAAGTTTGACTTATGGGAAAAATGGGTCTCGTTCCTTATTTAGGGTTCCTTAGGTCAACGCCCCGACTGTATCACATCGGGCTTATGTTCTGAGAGCATTGCTTTTGCTCTCAGAACATTTTTTCGGGTTCTGAGAACATGTCGTGGCAGGACCGTAGGAATGCCAGGATGGCCGGTCCCTGCTCAACACACGCCCCCCTGCGCTGGGCGGGTGCGGCGGCGGGCTCGCCCGGGGGCCGCCCCTGGGCCTCCCCGGGGTGGGCGCTCCGGGCGCGGGGCGCACGGCGCAGCTCGCGGGCAGAGGCCGGCAGGCGCGATCGGGTCGGGCAGTGCCGACCGCGCGCAAGAGTTCTGGACGCCCGACTGCAGTTCCTGTTCATTTCCTGTTCATTTTGAACAGGAAATGAACAGTTCCTGTGCATTTCCTCTTCGATGGGTGCAATGCCCAACTGCAGTTCCTGTTCATTTTGAACAGGACTCGCTGTCCACGCCGCCGCGGCCTGTGTCCCTTCAGGACAGGAGGCCGCCTGCCCAACAGCGGCCGCTGTTGGTCTGGGACAGCATTTATTGTTGCGCGTTGTACCCCTTCTTTCGTGCCGACTACGCGCAGGAGTGGCCCTTCGCCGGCGTGACCTCTTCGGGGGCGGCAAAGAAGGGGGTGATGACCAGGGGGGGGGAGATCATGGCGGGGGCCATGACATTTCCCCAGATTTCACATGGCGCCTCTTCCTGTTTCAATGCGTCCCCGGCCCCCCCGCTGGGCCGCGCACATGCCGCTGGCCATGATTTGCACCCCCCCCTCTTGGACACCCCCCTCTTGGCCGCTCCCGACCTTTGGTGCGGGCCCAGTGGGGTCCTCCGATCGCCGAGTGCGATGCGACAGTGGCGTCTTGCGCGCTTGGGTCTGCCCCCCCCCCCCGCGGTCCCCCAAGAGCCGCGCACCGAAGGTCACTTTTGCCCAGGGTCACCTCTTACGTGTAGTCGAGAGCAGCTGATTGAGAGGCCTCCTCCCGAAGAGCTCGGCCAGCGTTCCTCGACCAGCCTGCCAGAAAGCGGGACCAGTTCCTTGAGCACGTTCGCCCCTCCAGCGTTGACAACAGCAGAATTTGGCCCAGGTCTGCTTCAAGAAACGTCTGGGAGTGCTGGCCCAGATTTCTTGAATGATGATTGTCTTGATCATAGTTCTGGCTGTGAAGTAAGGATGCGCGACAATGATGCAAGCCCCTTGGACGCGCATGTCGAAGCTTTTTCGAGCGCGGCGGGCCATCGAAAGTAGTCAAATATGGAAAGAAGAGGCACGCATTCAAGAGTACAGTTGGGAAAGTTGCCCACCTCTAGCATCGGTTTCGATTGTAACTTACAACACGTAGCTTGCACCACTTGCACCACGCATAGTTTGCAGCACACGTATTGCATTACAGCGTTGCACCGCATAGCGTTCACTGCTTATGATGCACCACATAGCTTGCACAAATATTGCACAGCATGGATTGTGCCACATAGCTTGCAGCACATAGATTGCACCACATAGCTTACGCAAGAGTTGAAACACATCCAGAGTGCATTGACGCATTGTTCGGGGCCCATGCTGCCCCCCTTCTCCTTCCATTGCGATGTCATGTTCTGGTTGGAGCCGTTGAAACCAGATGGAAGAATAACAGACAAAGTGTGGCACTGTCTGTGGGCGTGAGGGGGGGCGAAGAGTTTCCCAGGATTATGTTGTTGGTCTGTTGTTCAAATGGTTGGGTCTGAGGAAATTAAGATGCGGAAGAGGATAAGAAGGAGGATACCCATATGTTTGCATACTGTGTCAACAGACATACAGGAGCGGATACATATAAATGTGCATATATGTTTATATATATACACACAAGCATCTGCCTTTGGGTATTTGTATGTCGTGCCTCCTTCCCTGATGTTGCACTGCTGGCGCAACCCTGCACACACGCACACCTGTTCACCCGACGCGCCATGCAGTCCAGTCGGCGAGCAATGTTACGGGCCACGTTCGCAAAAGACACAGCACAGCACAGCACAGCACAGCAAAACATGCCCTCCTGCCCGAGGCCGCCTGCATGGCATGGCGGCGAAGGGGCGCGAGGACGGCAGCCGGCGCAGTCCGCGAGGAGCGCCGCGTGACCGGCAGCCCCGCCTGGCCTCTCGCCCCGGGCCAATGGGGGCCCCCAGACTGTGCAGTGACCGCAGTGACCGCACCCCGTGGTGAGTCGGTGGGGGTTCTCGAAGAAGAGAAATCAGCATCGACATGAATGTTTGGCGCGGATTTCTTGGATCCGCGCCTGCAGGGCCCCCCGGCGGCGCCTCCGGCGCCGCCCCTGGCGCGCTCCGCGCGCCAGAGAGGGGGGTCCAGCGCGAATCCAAGAAATCCGCGCGGAGCGCCAACAGTTTCTGTTTATGAAGATGTTTCTTCTTGTAGATTCGGGGTTTTCCCATGTTTTCGTCGGCTCCTGGTGGTTTGCCAGCCTCGGGATGCCTTCCCACGGCTGCGCTTCGCCGAGGGCGTTCCAGGGGTGCCCGGATCGTCCCGAACGGCCGCCAGAGAGCCGAGTTATGGCCTGGAAGCCAGACGATGAGGACCACACCGCGTGGTGAGTCAGTGGAGATTCGGGGTCACCGCGTGGTTTTGGGACTTGAGCCGTTCTCCGAGGACGTCTGGGGCAACTGGGCCTCCAGCGTCCCCAGAACGTGTGGTGACGGACCGTGCGGTGAGGCCTTCTGGAACCTCGAGATCACCACACGGTATGTCACTACACGGTTCAGGGACCCCAACTACGGGAACGAACAATGACATAAACATAAAATTCGGAGATCCGCGCGGGCTTCTCGGATCGGCGCTGGACCCCTCTCCCTGGCGCGCGGAGCGCGCCAGGGGCGGCGCCAGAGGGGCCGCCAGGGGGGTCCAGCACGGATCCGAGAAATCCGCGCGGACCTCCGAGTTTTCTTGTTTATGTCATTGTTCGTTCCCCTACCACTGGGTAGTCGAAGGCCAGACTGTCAGACTGGATTGGGCCCCAAGGGCCAATCTGGCCTGCCCATATTGGCGGATTTGGGTTTATCGCCAGACTGGATTCGCGCTGGCTCCCTCGCCAGACTGCCCCCGTTTGCCAGATTGGGCCTGCCAGATTGGCGCCAGATTGGCTTCGACTACCCAGTACCAACAGGCCCGTGGGAAGTGCTCCCCCCCCTTCCAGTCGGGGGGGGCCCAGGGCCTCCGTCATGCGGGCGTGTCCGGAAGGGCGCGGGCCCCGAGCTCGTTCGCCCGCGCTCGGCTCCCTGGGGCCCTCCTCCTCCTCCTCCTCCTCCTCCTCCTCCTCCTCCTCCTCCTCCTCCTCCTCCTCCTCGGGCCCCTGGGACCATGATCGGGAACGGCTCGGGACGGAGCGCTGGTCCTGCACGAGGGCCCCCGGTTCCCTCGGGACCCCTCCCCTCCATGTCGACTGAGGTGCTCCTGGCCCGAGGTGTCCCCAACGTTTCGCCGCGCTTTGGCGCCCCGGGGGCCTGCCCTCTGGGCCTCGTGGGGGGCGCTGGAGGCTGTCAGGGCCTCCCTGGAGATCCTGGGGACACCTTGGGCCAGGGACACCTTTGGAAATGCCCGCGGCGAGCGTAAGACACTGCGGCGACCAGTTCTCCCCAGCCATGGGGCCGCGGGACGCCGTCAGGCCTCCGGGAATCAGGACGTTGCAAGCCAGGATGTTGCAGGATCCAGCTGGAGGAAAGGAGAATGCTTCGACCCACGCTTGCCGCTGCCCTGGGTGCGCCCATGGCCTGGTTCATTCAAGTCCCCGTTCACGGGGCCCTAATGCAAGCTTCGGGCTTCCGTGGCCTTCGCGGGGCATTCGTATTGAGGACCAGCGCTAACGGTGCAGCCAATCGCCTCCGAGATCCTTTGGCCGACCCACGCTTGAGAATCACCACGTGGGGGAGGTGTCCGGCTCCAGAGCGCTCGGTCGCTGCCGTCTGGTTGCGGGCTGTGCCTCTCGCCTCTGCCGGTCGCTCGGCCCCGCCCCCGGGCCGGCCCGAACTCGGCGCACTCCTTCCTCTTTTTGCCAGCCTGGAACATATCCCTATCCCTATGCTGGGCATCTCCTCATCACGATGCCAATCTTAGGGATTCCCTTATTTTTTTAGGGCGCATCCCTGAGATTGTCATCGCTTTTTGGGGGGGCCAATCTTAGGGATAGGGATAAGTTCGAGGCTGGTAATACTTACCCGTTGCAGAAATTAGTCGTCTTGAACCCTGCCGATTCGGGTGTCACCGAGCGGGGCCCCCCCTTTCTCCCCGCAGTCTCCTGCCACGACGGCTCTCGGCCTGGCTGGGCAGGATAGCGGTCAAGGGTTCTCCCTGATGTACATTTACTCATATATATATATATATAAAAAAATGACCTACGCAGGATACAACTCCCCCCCCCTAAATTCACAGGGAGGAAGGCATTCCCAGCCACGCCCAAGCAACTGTGAATATCGGAGGTCGGGGCATATGTAGGGAGGAAGTCATTCCCAGCCACGCCCAAGCAACTGTGAATCTCGGAGGTCGGGGGGTGAGTCCGACGTGAAACGGAGACCCCCCCTACCGGGAAAGCGATCTCGGTTTCGGGTTCGTGTCGTGCGTGCCGTGCGTGCGTGCGGGCGAGGCGAAGCTGCGTGGGCGGGCGAGAGGAAATTCTCCTGTGGCTGGGCCGCGGCCGGATCAAATGTTTCTCCTCCGGCGGCCGGTGGCTCGCGGTGTCCCGCCGGTGTCCCGCTGGTGTCCCGAAATCCTCCTGTGGCTGGGTCGCGGCGGCCTGTGGCACCGCAGCGCGCACGTTCGACCACGTCGACTAGCGCTGAGGTAAGGTTCGTGCGATTGATCAGCGCACGCGGGGACAGCGCTTCACGACAATGTCGAGTGCGTTTCGCCAACATCGCCACATTACATCACGCTCACGTGCACAATCATACTACTCATTAGACTCCGCCCCACAGGCATCGTCAGAAAAACAATCACCACTGTTGCCCACTGCTGCCCCCCAACCTCCTTATCACCCGCAGGGTGGTCGTATAGGTATCCCCGTATGGTATCAAAACGAAACAGGCACTCCCAGACCACTTCTCACCACAGCGTCCAAACATGGCAAGTCTAGCCAAGATGAGTACACCTTCGCAACGGGGGTGGGCGACCAAGATTCGACGTCCGAGCGGGGCCCCAGCATCGCGCTCGACGGACACGTCGCCATCATCATTGCCACCGCTACTTCGCTGCCGACGATTTACTGCGTTGTCCCAATTTCGGGCCCCGCCCTGGGCGGGGCCGCACCTGAGACGCACCTGAGAAACCTGCCGTTTGCGTTCGCACCTGAGACGCCTTCGCACCAGACGTGCTGCGCCGCGGGTACTGCGCCGCGCGGCGCGGCACAGTGCCACGGGCCCACAGGGCACGTGCAAGCGCGTGGTGGTGGCCAAAGAAACTGCCATCAAGGGATAGCGCTCGTCTCATTCTCGAAGTGGATTCATATACCGCTCACCCGTTACGAGAACTGTTCATCTTGAGCGCTGACGACCAGGATGCCGCCGAACGCAAGAACTGTTTGAAGCTTCGAAGCTTATTGGAAACAAGGTTTCGCTTTGTGTAGGCATTTCAGGTAGTACTCGGGGTTCCCCTCGGGCTCTCATGGTTTTTCCCCAACCTTCCTGCGTTGGGTTCTCGTTTTGGATGGAGCACTGCTCGCGCGTCTCCTTCCTACCGTCTCCTTCCCACCGTCTCCTTCCCACCCCCTCCCGTCCCTCTCTTCCCCCCTGCCTCCTACCTGGTCATCCCTGTGCCACTTTCGAGGCCTGCTGGGGGGGCCAGCACAGTGGGTACACAACGCAGATTCAAATTAGACCTCGCCATCCCTGGGGGCTGCGATCTGTGAAACTGTCGCCACGTTCGAGGCCTGCTGGGGGGCCCAGCACAATGGGTACCCACCGCAGACTCAAACTAGACCTCGCCATCCCTGGGGGGCTGCGATCTGTGAAACTGTCGCCACTTTCGAGGCCTGCTGGGGGGGCCCAGCACAATGGGTACACACCGCAGATTCAAATTAGACCTCGCCATCCCTGGGGGGCTGCGATCTGCGAGACTGTCGCCAGTTTCGAGGGCTGCTGGGGGGCCCAGCACAACGGGTACACACCGCAAATTCAAATTTGACCTCGCCATCCCTGGGGGGCTGCGATCTGTGAAACTGTCGCCACTTTCGAGGCCTGCTGGGGGGCCCAGCACAGTGTGTACACACCGCAGACTCAAATTAGACCTCGCCATCTCTGGGGGGGCTGCGATCTGTGAAACGGTCGCCACTTTCGAGGCCTGCTGGGGGGCCCAGCACAGTGGGTACTCACCGCAGATTCAAATTAGACCTCGCGGTCCCTGGGGGGCTGCGATCTGTGAAACTGTCGCCACTTTCGAGGCCTGCTAGGGGGCCCAGCACAATGGGTACCCACCGCAAATTCAAATTAGACCTCGCCATCCCTGGAGGGCTGCGATCTGTGAAACTGTCGCCACTTTCGAGGCCTGCTGGGGGGCCCAGCACAGTGGGCACAGACCGCGGACTCAAATTAGTCCTCGCCATCCCTGGGGGGCTGCGATCTGTGAAACGGTCGCCACTTTCGAGGCCTGCTGGGGGGCCCAGCACAGTGGGTACACACCGCGGACTCAAATTAGACCTCGCCATCCCTGGGGGGCTGCGATCTGCGAAACTGTCGCCAATTTCGAGGCCTGCTGGGGGGGCCAGCACAGTGGGTACACAACGCAGATTCAAATTAGACCTCGCCATCCCTGGGGGGCTGCGATCTGTGAAACTGTCGCCACTTTGCCGGGGAGCCCAGCACAGTGGGCACTCACCGCAAATTCAAATTTGACCTCGCCATCCCTGGGGGGCTGCGATCTGTGAAACTGTCGCCACTTTCGAGGCCTGCTTGGGGGGCCAAGCACAGTGGGTACCCACCGCAGACTCAAACTAGACCTCGCCATCCCTGGGGGGCTGCGATCTGTGAAACTGTCGCCACGTTCGAGGCCTGCTGGGGGGCCCAGCACAATGGGTACCCACCGCAGACTCAAATTAGACCTCGCCATCCCTGGGGGGCTGCGATCTGTGAAACTTTCGCCACTTTCGAGGGCTGCTGAGGGGCCCAGCACAGTGGGTACCCACCGCAGACTCAACTTAGACGCCGCTTTCGTCCTTGTTCTCCTCCTGCAGTCACCTTCCCTCTGGTGCTGCCGTGCTGATGGTTCGGCTTCCCGCACGTTTTTCTCCTGCTCCGCGTTCCCGACTCCCCATGTCCTCTTCGAGCCTGTAGCTGTCGCCCCTCGTTCTTGTATGGTTCTCCTGCGCATCATGCCATAGGCGCGTGTCCCAAGTAGCTTACACATCAAGTTGATTGTCCAAGTTTCGGCCAACTCCTCGTTTCCATTGATACAAATGGGTTGGGTACGTCACAGGGTAATTTTTCCCGGAACCGCTGATGACCTCTTGGGATATCTTGCAGGCCAGCGACCCAAAAAGGGACGGTTGCACTAGAAGGGGAGGCGGAGAGGATGGGGTGGAAGGGATAGAGAATGCGGGAGGAAGAGTTGGACGGGGATTGTTGGTGGAGAAAGGTGGCCGAAGTGACAGGGAGGAGGCGCAGACGCTAGAGGGACGTTCGCTATGGAGCCGTAGGGAGAGCTCCCTATCAGGCCTGGAAGTGTGTGAGGACTGCGCCTGAATGACGCGGACGCATGGGCCAGAAAGGAAGGGGGAGGAGAGGAGGAGGAGGAGGAGGAAGAAAAAGAGGAGGAGGGGGAGGAGGCGGAGGAGGAGGAGGTCAGCAGACGCGCGGCGCTGCGGAGAAAAAGCGAGGACCCAACAACCGAGGAAAGTTGAGAAATACAAGTTTGAATGGCACCCAGGATGGCCCAAAGTACTTCCAAGGTTGCCGCGAGACGACCCAGAAGGGACCCAAGACGGTTCTAGACGCCTCAAGAGAGTTCCAGGAGGGTCCTAGGATGCCTCCAAGAAGACCCCAAAAAGGCTGCAACAGGGCCCCAAGACAGCCGCCTGACGGCCGAAGAGGGCGCCACGAGGACCCGGCGTGGACCAACTTCGGAAGTTTGGAGCCATACGTCAGGAGCAACGTCAGGGGGGATGGGCTCAGTGGGGCAGCATCGACCCCCAATCGCCGATGCATCGCCGATTGAGGCCTGATGGCCGACTCCGCCCACGAACGCGAGGGTTCGCTAGCGGGGGCCCATCGCCGATCTAGCGGCGACGTATCGCCGATTCAAGCTCGGTGCTTCACCCCCGAGCCCGTCCCCACTTGACGCTGCCCCTCGAGAACTTTGCATTCCCCCACTCGCCCCTCCGCGTGGGGCAACCCGAGTGCACCTGTAGCCGAGCAAGTTTTATGAATGGGCGATTGGGGATCGACGTTTCCCCCCCGAGCCCGTCCCCCCTCGACGCTGCCCCTCAACACGTTTCTGTTTCCCCACTCGCCTCTCCGCGTGGGGCAACCCGAGTGCACCGGCAGCCGAGCAAGTTTTTTATGAATGGGCGATTGGGGGTCGACGTTTCCCCCCCCCCCGAGCCCGTCCCCCCTTGACGCTGCCCCTCAATAGGTTTGTATTTCCCCATTCGTCCCTCCGCGTGGGGCAACCAGAGCGCACCGGCAGCCGAGCAAGTTTTATGAATGGGCGATTGGGGGTCGACGTTTCTTCCCCGAGCCCGTCCCCCCTCGACGCTGCCCCTCAAGAGGTTTGTCTTTCCCCACTCGCCTCTCCGCGTGGGGCAACCCGAGTGCACCGGCAGCCGAGCAAGTTTTTTATGAATGGGCGATTGGGGGTCGACGTTTCCCCCCCCCGAGCCCGTCCCCCCTTGACGCTGCCCCTCAATAGGTTTGTCTTTCCCCATTCGTCCCTCCGCGTGGGGCAACCAGAGCGCACCGGCAGCCGAGCAAGTTTTATGAATGGGCGATTGGGGGTCGACGTTTCTTCCCCGAGCCCGTCCCCCCTCGACGCTGCCCCTCAAGAGTTTGTCTTTCCCCACTCGCCTCTCCGCGTGGGGCAACCCGAGTGCACCGGCAGCCGAGCAAGTTTTTTATGAATGGGCGATTGGGGGTCGACGTTTCCCCCCCCCGAGCCCGTCCCCCCTTGACGCTGCCCCTCAATAGGGTTGTCTTTCCCCCTTCGTCCCTCCGCGTGGGGCAACCAGAATGCACCGGCAGCCGAGCAAGTTTTATGAATGGGCGATTGGGGGTCGACGTTTCTTCCCCGAGCCCGTCCCCCCTTGACGCTGCCCGCAAAAAGGTTTGTCTTTCCCCACTCGCCTCTCCGCGTGGGGCGCGTGGGGCACCCGATGCATGCACCGGCAGCCGAGCAAGGTTTATGAATGGGCGATTGGGGGTCGACGTTTTCAAACCCCCCCGAGCCCGTCCCCCCCTTGACGTGCCCCCTCAATAGGGTTGTCTTTCCCCCTTCGTCCCTCCGCGTGGGGCAACCAGAGCGCACCGGCAGCCGAGCAAGTTTTATGAATGGGCGATTGGGGGTCGACGTTTCTTCCCCGAGCCCGTCCCCCCTTGACGCTGCCCCTCAAGAGGTTTGTCTTTCCCCACTCGCCTCTCCGCGTGGGGCAACCCGAGTGCACCGGCAGCCGAGCAAGTTTTTTATGAATGGGCGATTGGGGGTCGACGTTTCCCCCCCCCGAGCCCGTCCCCCCTTGACGCTGCCCCTCAACACGTTTCCATGTTTTCCCACTGCCTCTCCGCGTGGGGGAGATCCCGAGTGCACCAGCCGAGCCAGTTTTATATTAGAATGGCGATTTGGGTCGACGTTTCCGCCCCCCGAGCCCGTCCCCCCTTGACGCTGCCCCTCAATAGGTTTGTATTTCCCCACTCGCCTCTCCGCGTGGGGCAACCAGAGTGCACCGGTAGCCGAGCAAGTTTTATGACTGGGCGATTGGGGGTCGACGTTTCCCCCCCCCGAGCCCGTCCCCCCTTGACGCTGCCCCTCAAGAGGTTGTATTTCCCCACTCGCCTCTCCGCGTGGGGCAACCCGAGTGCACTGGCAGCCGAGCAAGTTTTTTTATGAATGGGCGATTGGGGGTCGACGTTTCCCCCCCGAGCCCGTCCCCCCTCGACG
>CAUYUJ010020223.1:0-25000 GCA_963575745.1 Prorocentrum cordatum
GGGGGGAGGAGGGAGGGGGGAGGAGGGAGGAGGGAGGATGGAGGAGGGTGGAGGGTGGAGGGAGGCCCGCGAGAGGCCCCTGGGGGGCCCGGGAAGGGGCCGAGAGGCGCTCGAGAGCCCGCACTTCCGAGCCGCCGCCGCCGCCGCGGCCCTCCTCCCGCTGCGGCGGAGGCCCCTCTGGCGGCCCCCCACGGCGGGAGCCCGGCTGCTGCTGCGGCGCTGCGCGAGCCCGAGATCGGTCTCCGAGGGCCCAAGAGGGGGGGCCCGACGCCGGCCGAGAGCGCCTGGTGCGAGAATCGGGCCGGACGAAGGGGGGGGATTGGGGTTCCGAGGTCACCGCACGGTCTGTCACCGCACCGTTTCGGGACTCCAAAGTCTTCTGGTGCATGCTCGGTGGTGGGCGCCCTCTTCGGGCCGGACGAAAGGGGGGAATTGGGAAAGGGGGGGTTGCGAACTCTGCCGCATGCAGCTGGTTTCGGCCCCACCGAGGGGCCCATTCCTCGATCCATGGGCGCCTCCCGGCGCCGGGAGGCGCTGGGAAAAACAGCTCCGTGAGCTGATTCTCCCCCCCCCCCCCTTTGCTATCCCCCCCTTTCGCCCGACCCGACACGAGACCCGGAGGCCGACACATCCGGGAAAACACGCGCCGGACTGAAACTGCGGTGGGGGGGGGGGCCTTCGTGGAGGACCGTGCCCGAGAGGCTGCTGACCCTGGGGGGTTCCCTCGCCCACTGGGGGCGGCGGTGATGCTCGTGGCCGAGCCGCGATCGGAGTCCCACTGTCCCCCGGGCCCCGGCTTCCTCCTCTCTGAGGGTTCCCTGTCCCATGAATGCCCCCACCGTGTCGAGTCTTCGGATCTCTGGGCCTGCGCCCAGAGAGCTCCGCCCCGGGGCGATTCTGGGATTCCCTCCGTGAGCTGATTCTAGGGGGCCACATGCGAACCCTACCCCTACCCCCCACGATTTCTGAGGGGGAGGGTGGGGTTCACTTCGCTCGAGAGCTCCCGAACGAAGTGAACCCCACCCTCCCTCTCAGAAATCGTGGGGGATAGGGGTAGGGTTCGCACGTGGCCCCCTAGATTCTCAACCCCAACCCTTTGCTATCCCCCCCTTTCGCCCAGTCCGGCCTCTGGTCATGCCGCCCGGGCAGCGCTGTGCCGCACATAGGATGCCTGCGCTGCACGTGTGGCTCGGGCTGTGCGCCTCTCCACGGGCGGAGCAGCGTGCGGTGGGCGTGGCGTCGGTGAATGTGCAGTCAACGCCCCTCACATGTTTCGTGGCCCATGGGGAGCTCCGCCGAAGGCCCCAGTGGCCAAGTTAGCATGCGTCTCCCAGTCCACTTTGGCACACCCTTCACACGTTTCGAGGTTCCCATCCGCGTTGCCCCGTGCTCCGTCCCTCTCGCGGCGCGCTGCTACGTGACTCGCAGCTGTCGGGCCCGTCCCTCTACAGGAAATTCAACAATAGCCAAACAATATTCTGGGGACGATTTTGTGAACATTTTTTTGCAATTTTGGAGCATGTTTGGGGTATGTTTGATGTTTCGTCGAAAATCCCCCTGTAGGGGGACACGCCCGACTTCAACTCAATGAGGAGTGTGCCCAGGGGGGGCTTCAGATCCCGGGACACACCTGCCCTGAAGTCGAGCGTGTCCCTCGACGGGAGGCATCTTCAAGCGTATGTTTGCTTCTTGCTTCTTCCTTGTTCTTTCTCCTGCAAGATCCGCCTGCAGGATTGTGGAGGGCGGTCAGTGGAGAGGAAACATGCTGTTAACTAATGTCAAGATGTCTGAAACATGTGTTAAACATGTTCTAAACATGTGAAGCAAACATGTCTAAAACATGTTTATACCATAGGCCTGTTAGGGTGTCCATTGTCGTGGCATCCACAACTGTAGGAGGACACGCCCGACCTAAACTTACCCCGCAAGCTGGGCTGCAGCGACAGAGGGCCACAGGAAAACCTCCCAGGCCACCCGTCGGGCCATGCAACAATCATGCTGGGCGGTTTTTTGGCTGCTTCGGCCTTTGGGGGCCCTCGCCGGGCCCCGGAGCCGTCAAGGAACGATTCGGGATGAAAAACTGGATGCCACGAGGTGTGAAGGCGACGCGTGATTGTTCAGACAGCTTCCGTGCCGCTGGCGATGCGGTGCGATGAGAAACAGGTCCCAGAGAATGGGGGCCGACGGTATGAAAGAATCACGATGTCGGGGGTCTGGGTTGTCAGGGGGCGACAGGGACATCGCGAAGGCGGGCCGCAGCCATTTTGGCACCGAGCAGATGTTTTTTTAGCACCGGTACCGCAGTGCTGTGGCTGCGGGCAGGCGGGCGTTGGATCATCTACCATGTCACGATTGTCGTTTTTTCGGGCGACGGCAGTGGATAGATATTGCTGTCCTGTTCGGTCTAGCTTCGAACGCGTGGGCGAGACTCCTTCCCACCACGTCCTTGGTTGAGTAGTATCGTTTAGGAGGTTTGGGGTGAGTTGCTTTATGCTGTGTACGATGAAGAAGGTAACGCTAGTGACACAATGTCGACAGGAGTTGTCTGCGTTACAGGACCACGGTTCGAGCATCCATTGCTAAGATGGGAGGTCCCCCCCCGGGCGAAGTGAGTCGACCCCTATCCTCCTCTCTTCTCCCGCATTCTCCCCTCATCTCGCTCCTCCCTCCTCCCTTCTCGCATCCTCCTCCCTCCTCCCTCCTCCCAACGGCCTGCTCCACCCTCCCTCCTCGCATCCTCCTCCTCCTCCTCCTCCCTCCTCGCATCCTCCTCCTCTCTCCCCCTGACGGCCTCCTCCTCCCTCCTCGCATCCTCCTCCCCTCCTCGCATCCTCCTCCTCTCTCTCCCTGACGGCCTCCTCCTCCCTCCTCGCATCCTCCTCCCACCCTCGCGCGGGCCCACGGCTCGTGTAGGCACTCTCACTTGCAGCAGGACCGAAAAAAAGCACCCGTCGGGGGCGCGCCGTCGCGTGCTCTCTGCTTCGGGTGTTGCCAGAAGTGCGCCCTGGCCCAAGGTGCCCCTACAAGCCTCGTCAAAAATATCCAGAAATGGAAGTTGAAATCCTGGGGCACGATACTTCCGGGCACTTGTCAGAAAGCGCGTTCTTCAATGCTGAGAGGGTGGGGTCGGTTTTTGGACAACACCGCGTCCGAGTCAACAGGAATCCGTCAGCATTGGAGTGGCGCTGATCCCACAATCACCGAATTCAGATGTCTTCTGTTTGATTTTGACGAGGCTTGTAGGATGAAATCGGGCGTGTCCCTCTACAGGAGGAACATTCAGAAGTAGTAGACAAATGGTCGGGGGACGTTGTTTTTTTTCAGACTTTTTGGGTCTATTCTGAATATTTGTTTCCGTATTTTTTTCGCACACTCCGCCTGCAGGAGGACATGCCAACCTATCCCTAGGATTTTCAAGGAGGCCCCCACGGCCTCCAGAGCACCCCTCACGAGGCCCAGGTGGCCCCAGGGGCTCCAAGATTGAGCGAAAAGCTGGGGGCACCCTGGGCCAGGGGCACCTTTGGCAACCGCCGGCTGTAATGTGGTGTGGTTTGCTTGTTGGACCTTGCCCGCTAGTCGACGTGAGCCTCACAGTGGGCCATGAGGTTTCGCGCATGTGCCCTAAGCACATCTTGAAGTCGCCGGCAGCGCTGTTTTCCGCAAGGCCATGCGCCCGTGCTGCCTTCAAGAGACACCCGCTGCCAAGGCATCGCTCGCTCGCTCGCTACCTCCTCCCCCTCCTCCCCTCTATTCCCCTCGCTTGCCTGCGCTTCGCCACCTGCACGCTCAGAGACCCCGGAGGCCTCCAGGTCCCCAGATGCGTCCAGGGGCCTCTCTCCTCCCTCCTCCTTCCTCCTTCCTTCGTCCTCTTTCCTCTTTCCTCCTTCCTTCTTCCTTCCTTCCTCCTCCTCTTCCTCCACCTTGTCCTCTCCCCTCATCCCACCTCCTGCTCCTTTATCATGTCTCACCCCTTTCCATTATCTTCCATCTCTTCCTCATCATCAGGATCGTCGTTGTCGTCATCATCATTAGCAGCATCATCAAGGCCATCATCATCATCATCATCATCATCATCATCATCATCACCATCATCATAATCATCATCGTCATCACCATCATCATCATCATCACCACCACCATCATCATCATCATCATCATCATCATCATCATCATCATCATCATCATTATCATCATCACCATCATGCTCATCATCATCCTCCTCATACTCATCATCATCATCACCACCATCATCAGCAGCAGCACCATCATCATCATCATCATCATCATCATCATCATCATCATCGTATCATCATCATCATCATCATCATCGTCACCATCATCATCATTACCAGCATCATCATCATCATCATCATCATCATCATCATCATCATCATCATCATCATCATTGTCATCATCATCGTCACCGTCACCTTCATAAACATAATCATCACCATCACCATCGTCAGGATTAGCATCACCAGCATCATCGACATCACCATCAACATCATGACCACCATCACATCACCATCACTATCACCATCACCATCACCATCACCATCACCATCACCATCACCATCACCATCACCATCACCACCATCACCACCACTGTCATCACCATCACTATCAGCATCAGTAGCGGCAGCATCATCACCCTCTCTCCTCCTCCCTCCTCCTCCTCCCTCCTCCTCCTGCCTTCTCTTCCTTCTCCTCCCCCTCCTGCCTTCTCCTCCTCCTCCTGCCTTCTCCTCCTCCGCCTTCTCCTCCCTCCTTGTTTACCCAAGGGCAGGCCACCGCGGCGAAAACCCGCCCTTGGGCGCAAGTCAAGGACCCTGTTGCAGCTCTGATCCTCACTGCTGCCAGAGTAGGGATGATGTTTGCTGACCCCTGGACCTTGCGCGAAGCCTCGGGTGAGGTTTGGTCCCTGGCTTCTGTCTCGCCTGCGTTCGTGGCTCGCCGTGCCCGCTGTGCCGCTAGGCGCCTGTCGGACCACCGTGGCCTTAGCAAACTTGGACACGGCAGAGGTTGGATAGGCGAATTTTTTGACGGCCCCTCAACGAGAGGCTGCACTGTGAGGTGCTAGACGGCGGCGACGGGGTGGAGTCGGGTACTGGTGGAGCTTGGGGGGTGCGGGGGCAGAGGACCTTGCGAGGCCTTGTCATGGGCTCGCACTGGTGCCAGCACAGGCTGCATCAGCACGACCCTCAGCCGGAGGCAGACTGCCTCATCTGTCACGGTGCTTGTGGCACCCTTTTTCACAGGCATTTTGAGTGCCTTGCCCGTGCAGCTTGGCGCCGAGATAACCTCCCGCATGAGCTCCAGGCATCGGCGGCTCGACTCCCCCGCTGCTCGGTCGATCTGCAGGAGCGTTTCGCTCCCTGCATCCTCCCTGACCCCTGTCAGCTCCTGGCGCGGAGGCCCTGGGACCCAGCGTGGGAGTTCAAGGCGGAAGGAGTTGGTGCCAGCCTTGCGGTGGAGGAAGCTCACGTTTTTTTTTTTGTGACGGCTCGGCTCAGGATGGGATGCTTTCCCCGCTTTGCGCTCTGCAGGCTGGGGAGTGGCCATTTATGACAGCGAGCGCCGCTGGATCACAGGCTGGTATGGGTCTGTCCCGCCAGCCACGCTTCCAGACCAAGTCGCCCGCGACGGCGAAGGTTTCGCAGTTTTTATGGCCACCAGTTTTTTGGGTTGGCACTTTCACGCTCTACTCAGATTGTAAAGGCACGCTTGCTTGCTGCAGCCAGCGCAGCTGGGCCGAGAGTCCAGCTAACACTCGCATGCACCTGTGGAAAGGGCTGCACGACAGGAATGATTTCTCCCGTATCGCTTTCTGCCAGGTCAAGACCCACTCGAGCATGGATGATGTTCGGGAGGGCAGGGCCAGCCACTTTGAGAAGACGGGCAGCGATACCGCCGACCGCCTGGCCAAGCTAGGTGCAGAGCTCAGCAGACATGACCTGCAAGGTATGCTAGTCGCGAGAGGTCTCCTGTATCTGGCCCGCCAGCTCATTACGCTCATAACCCGAGCCGAGGTGCATTACTCGGACCTAGGCCTTTACGACAATGTGGGCGCCCAGGGGCTCACCCTTATTTCGCTTGAGGGCGGCGAAGGCCTGGAGGAGGACCTGGAGGATCCTGCCCCAGAGGACCCCTCCCAGCACCTGCCCGCGGTGCCCCTGGGCCCCGACCTGGTCAGCCTGGCCAGTGACGCCCGCCAGGCCCCCTGGACCCAGGGGGGCCACCAGCTCCTTGAGTTCCCCGTGCTCGGCCAAGAGCTCGCCCCCAGAAGTGGTTGTTCCACCTGCGGGGGTTACGCGACGGTCTCGGGTGGAGCTAGAGGCCTTAAGTCTGCCTGCCCTGGGGCCCAAGCGAGTTTACTCGACCCTGGCCGCAAGAACGCTCGAGCCGTGCTCCGTTCTAAGCAACCCAATCGCCCCTTTCAGCTAGGCCCCTGGAGGTCGCCTGGGGAGCGGGCTCGGGAGGTTTTCGGGGGCTTGAACGGCGGCCCAGGGGTCCAGCGGCAAGGCCAGCGAAGCGCGGGGGTTGCTAGTTTGATCCCCGATCCCCTCAGCTCGGCTGATTGTTTGCAGGCTTTCGGCTTGAATGAAGCGGAGGCCCGAGTGGGTCAAGCTCCGAGAAAAGTGCACTTGCACTGATTTCCAATTTGAAGACGGTTAGCTTTTTGCCCAGGGGGGCCCTGTCGCTGGCCTCTGACAGGTCTTTGGCCTTCCTGTCAGGGTGGCAAAAAGGCCCTCTCCGATGGGCCCCCTGGGGCTTATTCGGCCGACTGTCGGATTCTTTGTCTCTTCTTCCCCCCTTTGGTGGCGTGCGATCCTCACTCCTCCTCCCTTTTCGGGTTGGGGGAGGCGGGAGGATCGGGAGGCAAGGTGGTCCGGCCCCCCTGACAGGGCCAGGGAAACCTTAACAATCGGACAGACCCCCTTCCAGAGGTAAGAGACAGCCAATGCTGCCAGAGCGCCATAGATCCTGATCGTTTCCCGGCCTCTGGAGGCCACGCTCGATCATTCTTTTCTTCCAAGCGATGCTCTGCCCAGGGGGTTCTAGCCTATTTTGTGCAAGAGGGTCGTGCATGAGGGTAGTGCGCTATATGTAATTCCCGCAGGGCTGCCCAGAGGTTATCAGGTTTCCTCTGGGGTCCCTATCTTTTTCTGGGGTGTTTATTTCGTGCTGCTTTACTTTGCTTTCGCATGTTTGTTTTAAAATTACATTGCCTTACGTTGCTTTTGCTCACTTTTCTTAGCTCTCCGATGCGATGCTATGCTGAGACATTCAATGCTGTGCATAGTGTTGCCACGCCATGTGACACAATTTAATGCTAAACTGTGCTGCGATGTTTCATGAAGCGCGATGATATCCAGAACAGTACATCTGCTGCACCATCTTTTACAGCGTATCGTTCTGCTATGCCATGCTATCTTTTGTGCTGCTATGGGTTTTGCTGTTCAAGCCCGTGCCATGGTTTGCAGTCCTAACGCAGTGCTATGCAGTACCATAATGTACACTGATGCTAAGTCTGAAAACACTGCTACCCGATATCTTGCAACACAGTGCTTCAGGTGGAACGTACTCGTAATCGGGGTCGCGCCAGGTTCGATTGGCCGCACTGCCTCCTTAGAAGGGGCAGGGCTGCCACCATGAGGCCATGAAACCGCCCTCCTGGAAGGCAGGGGGGCCTCTCAGAGCGGGGAGGCCTCCGAACAAAAGCATGAGGAGGAGGTGGAGGACGTTGCAGGGAGGAGGAGACAGATGATGACGCTGATGCTGATGAAGATGACGATGATGATAATGATGCTGATGATCACGATGCTGTTGCTGCTAATGATGATGGTGATAATGATGCTGATGATGGCAGTGATAACCACGATGCTGATGCTGCTGATGATGCCAATTCTGATTTTGCCGCTGATGTTGATAGCGATGTTGATGATCATTATGATGATGCTGCTGCTTATGACGATGACGGTGGCGATGTTGATACTGATGATGATGATGACGCTGATGATGATGATGATGATGATACTGATTATGATGATGCTGATGATGGAACTGATGATGCTGCTGGTGCTGCTGATGATGATAACGATCATGGTGCTAACGGTGGTAATGATGATGAACTTGACGATGACGATGCTGCTGCTGATGGTGATTCTGATGATGCTGCTACTGATGATGATGGTGCTGTTGACGATGATGATGATGATGATGATGATGATGATGATGATGATGATGATGATGATGATGATGCTGATGCTGCTGATGCTGCTGATGATGCCGATGATGATGATACGGAGGTGATAATGATGATGCTGGTGATTAGGTGAATGATGAAGGTGATAATGATGAAGAACAGGATGACGATGATGATGTTGATGCTGCTTATGATGATAATGATGCTGATGCTGATGCTGATGATGATGCTGATGCTGATGCTGATGATGCTGATGATGGGTGCTGGCGATGTTGACGATTCTGATGGTGATGATGCTGATGCTGATGGTGATGATGATGATGATGATGATGATGATGATGATGATGCTGATGATGGCGATGATGATGATGATGATGCTGCTGCTTCTGTCGATGATGATGTCGCTGCTGCTGCTGATGCTTATGATGCTGTTGATGATGATGATCATGAGGAGGAGGAGGAGGAGGATGAGGTAGCCGCTGCTGCTGCTGCTGATGAAGCTGATGCTGATGGTGCTGATGATGATGATGCCGACGATCATGATGCTGATGATGAAGATGATAATGATGATGATGATGATGATGATGATGATGATGATGACGATGATGATAAGGATGGTGATGCTGATGATGATATTGATGCTGCTGATGATGCTGATGATGATGCGTATGGTGATGATGATGCTGCTGATGGTGATGCCGATGAGGTTGCTAAAGATGATGCTGCTGCTGATGCTGATGCTGACGGTGATGGTGGTGATGATGATGTTGATAATGATGATGCTGCTGCTGATGATGAGGATGCTGATGATGATGATGATGATGATGATGGTGATGATGCCGATGATGATGATACGGAGGTGATAATGATGATGCTGGTGATTAGGTGAATGATGAAGGTGATAATGATGAAGAACAGGATGACGATGATGATGCTGATGCTGCTTATGATGATAATGATGCTGATGCTGATGCTGATGATGATGCTGATGCTGATGCTGATGATGCTGATGATGGGTGCTGGCGATGTTGACGATTCTGATGGTGATGATGCTGATGCTGATGGTGCTGATGATGATGATGATGATGATGATGATGATGATGGCGATGATGATGATGATGCTGCTTCTGTCGATGATGATGTCGCTGCTGCTGCTGATGCTTATGATGCTGTTGATGATGATGATGATCATGAGGAGGAGGAGGAGGATGAGGTAGCCGCTGCTGCTGCTGCTGATGAAGCTGATGCTGATGGTGCTGATGATGATGATGCCGACGATCATGATGATGATGATGAAGATGATAATGATGATGATGATGATGATGATGATGATGATGATGATGATGATGCCGATGATGACGATGATGATGAGGATGGTGATGCTGATGATGATATTGATGCTGCTGATGATGCTGATGATGATGCGTATGGTGATGATGATGCTGCTGATGGTGATGCCGATGAGGTTGCTAAAGATGATGCTGCTGCTGATGCTGATGCTGACGGTGATGGTGGTGATGATGATGTTGATAATGATGATGCTGCTGCTGATGATGAGGATGCTGATGATGATGATGATGATGATGATGATGATGATCATGATTATTATTATTATTATTATTATTATTATTATTATGTTGATGCTGAACCTGATGCTGATGCTGATGAGTCTGATTCTGACTATAATGTGATGATGATGATGAGGAGGAGGAGGAAGAGGAGGAGGAGGAGAAGGAGGAGGAGGAGGAGGAGGGGGGGGTGGCAGGGCGGGAGGAGGAGGCGGATGAGGAGGATAAGGAGGATGAGGAGTATGAGGAGGAGGAGGAGCAGGAGGAGTGGGAGCAGGAGAAGGAGGAGGGGGAGGAGGAGGGAGGAGGAGGAGGAGGAGGGAGGGGGAGGAGGAGGAGGAGGAGGAGGAGGAGGAGGAGGAGGAGGAGGAGGAGGAGGAGGAGGAGGAGGAGAAGGAGGAGGAGGAGGAGGAGGAGGAGGAGGAGGAGGACGGATCTAGGGTTTTTGGCAACAGTAGCCCTTCTCGTCAGAGCCTCCAGGGGTCTCCAATGGCCTCCGCAGACCCCGGCCCCACGCGCTCTGAGCGCCCTAGTAAGCAGTGCTCTTCAAGCAACGACTCTGCCAGATCGGGCGGGGGAGAGCGAAGAGAGGAGAATGGTTCGACTCGCGGCTGTGGTTTTCTTGGGTGCGCCAACGTATCGACTTTAAAGTTGCCGTTTGCGGGGCTCTTGACCACGTCGAAACCACGTCGAAAATCTCGGTACGGGCTTCTGCCACGGCCGGGGCACTTTGGTCGGGAGGAGCCGCAACCCCCGAACCCCTCCTCCCCTCCTCCTCCTCCTCCTCCTCCTCCCTCCTCCTCCTCCTCCTCCCCCTCCTCCTCCTCCTCCCCCCTCCTCCTCCTCCCTCCTCCTCCTCCTCCTCCTCCTCCTCCTCCTCCTCCTTCCTCCTCCCCTTTTTGGCCCGCACTCCGTGCGCTGAGATCGGGTGGTGGTGCTCCAGCTCCCGCCTGCCCGACCCCGACCCCCAGGCGCTCCGCAGATGTGGCAGTGGGCGGCCCCCGCGCGGCTGGCGGGGCGCCCAGCGGCGCCGGGATCCGCTTCTCGTGGCTCGGCTCGCTCCGTCGCGCCTGGCGAGGCGGCCTCGGCCACGACGAAGACGACGCCGACGCCGACGCCGACGCCGACGCCGACGCCGACGCCGACGCCGACGCCGACGCCGACGCCGACGCCGACGCCGACGCCGACGCCGACGCCGACGCCGACGCCGACGACGACGACGACGACGACGACGACGACGACGACGACGACGACGACGACGATCGGTCACCGACAGGGCTGGTACGACTGCTTGTTGCGCACAGACAGCTCCCGAGGTAGTCCCAGCTTCTCGACACTGCTCGGACGTGTGCAGTGTTTGTCGGCGAGGCCAGCGCCAGAGAGTCTGGACCATGTTGGAGTATATCACCCAGAAGAAGGAAACACGCCTGTAACCAAACAGTGCACGGGGAATGTACGTCCGAGCGATGGTAAGGTGGCCTCAAAAGGGCCCCACCAGTAGTCCCAGCTGGCCTTAACACGCTCCCCGCGTAGTAGTCAGGGACGGTCTCAGCACCCTAGTGCCGTGCGGGGCCTTTTGAGGCCGGCTGGGATTACTCGGGGGGCCCGTTGAGGCCAGTCGGGTCTGCCTGGGGGGCCTGTCAGTGCGCAGCCCGAAGCCTCACCAGGCAGGGCTTCCTTCTTCTGATGTGCGCTTTCAGGGGCAACGTTGCGGGGGGTTACGGGGAAAGCTCAGGGGGGGGAATGCGTCGACCCCAATTGATGGGCGTGTTTTCCGCCACCACCACCACCATAAGTTGGAGTTGGGAAGGAGGAGGAGGACGAGGAGGAGGAGGACGAAGAAGGAGGAGGAGGAGGAGGAGGAGGAGGAGGAGGAGGAGGAGGAGGAGGGCACCCTCCCCCTCCAACTTATGGTGGTGGTGGTGGTGGTGGAAAACAGGCCCATCACCAATCGCCCACTCATCGCCGAGAGGGGCCAGATATCCCACCCCGCCCAGGATCGTGCGGCATCGCTCTCGGGGGCCTCTCTCCGATCCGTCGGCGACGCGCCGCCGTTCCCAGGGCCGAGACATCCCCCCCCCGCGAGCTGTGGTCCTCCCTATCGCTGCCCCTCACAGTTGTCCTTCCCGTTTTCCTGTCTTGCGCCATGCCGGGAAGGGAGGAGGAGGAGGAGGAGGAGGAGGAGGAGGAGGAGGAGGAGGAGGAGGAGGAGGAGGAGGAGGAGGAGGGCCCCGAGGGAGGCGGGCCCTCTCGGTGTTCTCTCCGACTTCGGGCGCTCGCGGGACCTCCCCGTGCCCCCCTGGACCGTCGGCAGGCCTCTCGAGGCTAAAAGCGCTGGCCCTGGGGGGAGGCCCTCCCCCCCAGAGCCCGGCTGCTTCCTGCGGCCAGAGCCCGTGGCCTGCACGGCAGCGCTCTGGCCCTCCTCGTCCACATTGCGCTGGAGCTGCTCCGACCGCGGGTGTTGCAGCGTGTCTCCTCGTCCTCCCCTGCGTTCTCTCTCCTCTCCTCCCCTCCCTCCTGCTCCTCCCCTCCCCCCCTCCCGCCTCCTCCTTCCCCCTCCTCCTCCCTCCTCCTCCTCCTCTCCTCCTCCTCTCTCCTCCTCCTCCTCCCCTCCTCCTCCCTTCCTCCTCCGCCTCCTCCTCCGCCTCCTTCCTTCTTTCCCTTCCCTTCCTTCCTCCTCCTCCCTCCTCCTCCTCCTCCTCCTCCTCCTCCTCCTCCTCCTCCTCCTCCTCCCCTCCTCCCCCTCCTCCCTCCTACCACTTGCCTCCTTGTCGTTGCGCCGCCAGGCGCGTCGGCAGGGCGGGCCCGGCATTGCGCCCGAGGCTTTCCTCGCGGCTTGGGGCCCTGAGGCCTGGGAACTCCGAGCAGAAACTCGGCCGATTGGCTTGTTGTCTAAGCTTATGTCGGGCGTGTCCCCCTACAGGGGGGTTTTCGACGAACAATAATGCAATTCAAAAATACCCCAAACGGGTCAAAAAATACAAGAAAAATAGCCCCCAGATTATTTTTTTGAGTTTTTAAAGCATTTTCGCGTTTTTTTTATTTTTCATTGAAAATCCCCCTGTAGGGGGACAGGCCCGACATAAGTCTAAGCTTGAGGAGGACGACCAATGGAGAGGAAGCATGTTGCCAAATAACTTCCAGATGTCTAACGCAGGTGAAACACATGTTTTAAACATGTAGAGCACAGGCTTAACACATGTTTAGGACATTTTCCGACATTTTAGACACAGTTTAAATTCAAGGATAGGACTGTTAGGGTGTCTGTCGTGGCATCCAGTAGTCTAAGCAGATACCTGGCAAGTGGTTTGGGCTGTTCGCTGGCTGGCTGATGGGGCGCGTCTGCAAGGATTCAGGTAGGATGTTGGCCTCGGGAGCGCGCGCCCGATTCAATCTACAAGGGTTCGAGGCTTCGGCTGTTTACCAGGGCTCGCGACTCCGAACCCCGGCTCGAATTCTCATGCAAGCACGGGGGGGCCGAACAAGCGCCACCCGAACACACAGCTCAATCCAGAAACATGTATGGGCTTGTGGCCTCGGGAGCCAGCATTGGAATACATTTGAGAGTGGGCGTGGCTTCGGGGACGCAAGCCTCTCGAGCGCGAATTCGGCGTAATGTGCAACGAATCGTGGCTTGAGGAGCGCGAGCCTGGTATAATTTACGAGGGATTGTGGTCTTGGGAGCGCCAAACTCGTGGTAGGTTGCAATGGGGAGTTGGTTTTGGGGACGCCAGCTTGTCGCACTGTGCTGAGGAATGTTACCTCGGCATTGCGAATCTGTAGTACATTCCAAGCAGTTGTGGCATGGGGAACGCGGTTCTGGTGTAATTTCCGAGTGCTTGTGGCCTCGGGAGCGCCAATATGTAACCTACTACAAGGGGTTCTGGTTTCGTGACCCAGCCTGTTCGTTTTTTTATGAATGGTTGTGGCCTTGGGAGCGCGAATCCAGAGTACCATACAGAGGGCTTTGGCGTGGGAAATGCGAGCCTGGCGTAATACATGTGGGGTTGAGGCCACGGCGGCGCAAATCCGTCATACTGTACGAAGGATTGTAGCTTCGGGGGCGCAGGCGTGTAGTCATTCACTTCGGGTTATATGGCCTCTCGGGAGCGCGAGCTGCCTACGGCAAATTTACAAAAGGGATTATGGCCCAGGGGCACGCGAGTCTGGCGTAACTCACGTGGGATTGAGGCCTCGGGAGCGCGAGCGCGCGGTAATTTGCGAGGGCTCTGGCCTCGATAAGAAGAACACGTGTACGAGGGATTGTGTCCTCGAGGGCGCGAAGCTGTGGTCGGAGGTTGGGGGGTGAGATCGAAGTGGAACGGAGAGCCCCGCTACTGGGAAATCGATTTCGGTTTCGTGTTCGTGGCGTGCGTGCGGGCGAGGCGAAGCTGCGTGGGCGGGGGAGAAGAAACTCTCCTGAGGCTGGGCCGCGGCTGGACCAAAAGGTTCTCCGCCTGGCAACCGGTGACGCGCGGTGTCCCGCCGGTGTCCCGCCGGTGTCCCGCTGGTGTCCCGCCGGTGTCCCATCGTGGCTGGGCCGCGGCCGGACCAAAAGGTTCTCCGCCTGGCAACCGGTGGCGCGCGGTGTCCCGCCGGTGTCCCGCTGGTGTCCCGCTGGTGTCCCGCCGGTGTCCCGCCGGTGTCCCGCCAGTGTCCCGCCGGTGTCCCGTCGTTGTCCCGTGGTGTCCCGTGGTGAGATCGACAGTGAGATCGATAGTGAGATCGATAGTGAGATCCATAATGAGATCGATAGTGAGATCGATAGTGAGATCTATAGTGAGATATCGATAATGAGATCGAAAGCGAGATCGATCGTGATATCGATAGTGAGATCGATAGTGAGATCGAAAGCGAGATCGATAGTGATAGTGATAGCGAGATCGATAGTGAGATCGATAATTGGATGGATAGTGAGATCGACAGTGAGATCGACAGTGAGATCGATTGTGTCCCGTCGGTGTCCCATCGGTGTCCCGTCGGTGAGATCACAGTCAGAACAACAATCACCGCAATTGCCCATTGCTGGCCCCCTCCCCCCCCAACCTCCTTATTACCCGCAGGGTGGTCGTATAGGTATTCTGCGTGTCCCAGTGCACCCGCATAAGTTCCGAGGATGTGATTCTGGGAGGGGGACTTGCCGATTTTCGGGCTGCCCGACTTGCGCGGACTTCAACCACTAACGACAGTGGAACTAGGACAGATAACGTTCCTAAGTATAGCTTGGGCGCCTGAACTGGCGCAGGGCACTGGAACACCTCCGCCTCGCAGCCAATTGCCCTCCCCAAGGAGACCTGCGGATCTTTCAACACATGTCCATTGTTACAGTCAGATTTTTTTTTGAAATGGTGCTCTCTGTCGTGGGGCGTCCTCCGTCGAGATTGCGGCCAGCAGTTTTAACATTCTAGAACAGCCACGATGGATGACGCCTCATTCTCAAGATGTGCCTCTTGAGTGACACCGTCGTTTTTACTAACCATCCTGTGGTGTTGGGTCCTCGTTTTGAAGAGACAGCGCGCCGCGATCCTTCTCCTTCCTCCTCCTCCCCGTCCCTCCTCCGAGCCTTGCCTCTGCCCTTCGTATGTCAACCTGTTCACACGCTTCGTGGCTCCACAGGGAGCTCCACCGAAGGCCCCAGTGGCAAAGCTCGCATGCGGTTCCCCGCCCATGTCGGCACACCCGTTACACGTCTCGTGGCCCCACAGGGAGCTCCACCGAAGGCCCCAGTGGCAAAGTTCGCATGCGGTTCCCCGCCCGTATCGGCAGACCTGTCGCACGTGTCGTGGCCCCATAGAGAGCTCCACCGAAGGCCCCAGTGACAAAGTTCGCATGCGGTTCCCCGCCCATGTCAGCACACCTGTCACACGTGTCGTGGTCCCGTGGGGTGCTCCAGCCAAGGCCCAAACGACAGGATTCGCGTGCAGTTCCACGCGCACTTCGGCACACCCCTCACAGGTGTGGTGGCTCCGTAGGGAGCTCCACCGACGACCCCAGTGGCGAAGTTCGCATGCGGTTCCCCGCCAATGTTGGCACATCTGTCACACGTCTCGTGGCCCCATAGGAAGCTCCACCGAAGGCCTCAGTGGCAAAGTTCGCATGCAGTTCCCTGCTACTGTCGGCACAGCCGTCACACGTGTAGTTGCTCCAAAGGGAGCGCCACCGAAGGCCCCAGTGGTAAAGTTCGCATGCGGTTCCCCGCCCGTTTCGGCACACCCGTCACACGTGTCGTGGCCCCATCGGGAGCTCCACCGGAGGCCTCCGTAGCAAAGTTCGCGTGCGGTTCCCCGCGCACTTCACCCCTTACACGTCTCGTGGCCCCACAGGGAGCTCTACCGAAGCCCCTAGAGGTAATGCTCGCATGCGGTTCCCCGCGCACTTCGGCAAACCCCTCACACGCTTCGTGGCCCCATAGAGAGCTCCACCGAAGGCCCCAGTGACAAAGTTCGCATGCAGTTCCCCGCCCATGTCAGCACACCTGTCACACGTGTCGTGGTCCCGTGGGGTGCTCCAGCCAAGGCCCAAACGACAGGATTCGCGTGCCGTTCCCCGCGCACTTCGGCACACCCCTCACGAGCTTCGCGGCCCCGTAAAGGGGGTTCCACCTAAGGCCCCAGTGTCAGGGTTCTCGTGCGGTTCCCCGCGCACTTCGGTACACCATTTACATTGGCCCCATAGGGAGCTTCACCGAATGGGTGCCACAGCGCGGTATTCACAACTGCATATGGTTGGGTCCTTCGCTTATGCGTTGCTGAAGGATGGAGGCCGCCTCCATTTCAAAACGGGGCTCTCGCTTGATCGGCATGCTGATGTGGCGGGTGCTCGTCTCTGAAGCGGGTGCCTCCCGTGATGACAACGAGTGCGTCTAAAAACAAAAAACTCCAACTTCACACAACGAGTGCGTCTAAAGACTTTGTGTACTTGGGGCGGGAGAGTGTGCCGCAGCGTCGTCGATGCATCCTGGCTCTACTCTGGCCCTCCTGTCTGGGCACCGGCCTCCCTCGTGCGGGCTTTTGATCCTGAGTCGTTTTTCGATTGCCTCCAGACTCTGACAAAAAGTGGCTCCCCCCCTCCCCCTGGTGTGAGTCTTAGAGGCGCCAGAGGTGTGGGAAGCCTGCCCTCGGCATCACCCTCTGAAGGGGGCGCCTCCCGCGACGACAGCGAGTGCGTCTGAAGGATCCTCCTTGGGGCGGGAGGGTGTGCTGCAGCATCGCATTACCCCAGTATACTTATACTTTCGGAGGTGGACAGGCCTCCCACCCTGACAGGTCGATTAGTGAATGGGCCGTTTTCGGTTGGCGAGAGGGCGTCGCGGCCGTTATTTTGCGGGTCTAGGTCCGTCAGTTTCGGTCCTAGGCCGTTTTCACTAAAGGGAGGTTTACTAAAGGGAGGTTTGTCCACCGCCGATACTTGCCATGTGCTGGAAGTTTTTGGCCATCGGCGGAGACTTGCATAGCTGGTCCCGCGTGCCGCGGACGGCCGATGAAGATGCAGACGTGCCCTGCTGCGGAGCCGCGAGCCTTTGTGAGCTCTCCGGGATGGCCGGCCAGCAAAGCCATAGCGACGGCGTTGGAGAAGCATTCCCAGGGCCACGCTGCGTCAAAGCGAGCACGCATACAACGGAGCATCGCGCTGACTCCTGGTACATGCCCGGCGGCGGGCGCTTTCTGGCCACGCCGCCGGGGCAACGCTGTGCTGCAGCACGCCGTGTGCTGTACATGTTGGGCTCGGCCCTGCGCCTCCTCCACGGGGGGCGCACAAAGCACTGTGGCGGCAGCGCTGCTGGTGAGCACCGGCGCGTGCCAAGAGGGCCTGGCCGCCCCCCTGCCCGCGCCGCGAGAGGTCCCCTACAGACCGGCCCCCCTGGTACTACACTTCGGCCTCGCGAAACGGCCCCGACCTATCTGTCCCCCCCCCCCCAGCCTGCACAGCGGAGCTTGTGAAGCCGGCCCCGGGGGCCGATTCAGAAGGGATCTGGAGTGCCCCTTTCTGTCGGCGGCGAGCCCGGGGGGAATTGAGAAGGGGCGGGCCTTCTCAGAAGGCTCGGAAGTCTTCGGAACTTGCCCTTACGGCTCTGGGCGTCGCGCAGTGGTGGGGCGAAGAGAACTAGGCACATGCGCCGATCCCGACAGCGTCCATCCTTGACCCAGGATCGGCGCACGTACCCTCCTGGCCAGGGTAGGAGAGCGTATGCGCCGATCCTGGGCGCAGGATGGGCCCGGCCAGAATCGGGGTATGTGCACAGCCCTCGTTCCCCGAAGCGGGGGGGCGGGAAACGGGGGGGGGGTAGCGAGGGCTGCAGACGAGGGCCCCCCATGGCGCCCCCCCTCCGCGGCGTGGCGGCGCCCCAGAGCCCCAGAATTTCGGTGCTCGCGCCGACACTCGGCGACCGCAGGCCCACAGATCGGACCCCCGTGGGCCAGGTTTTGGCGTCTGCAGTCGCCAGTGTTTCGGCGCGGGCGTTGAAATTCTGGGGTGCTGGGGCGCCGCCACGCCGTGTGAAAAACTTGCGTTTGATTTCGAGGGGGGATGTAGGGCCCCCAAATGGGGCCTGCAGGGCCGAAACGGGGATCTGTAGGGCCCGAAAAGGGCACCTGTCCCTTCTCCCCCCCATACATCGCCCCTCCAGTAAGCGACGCCCACAATCTTCAGCTGTGGGCCGAGACAGGGCCAGAGGCGGCAGGTAAGACCGACATGCCAGACTCCTCGATTGATTTTTAGCGAGGATCGATGTAGGAGGAGGAGGAGGAAGAGGAGGAGGAGGAGGAGAAAGAGGAGGAGGAGGAGGATGAGGAGGAGGAGGAGGAGGAGGAAGGGGAGGAGGAGCAGGAGGAGGAGGGGGAGGAGGAGGAGAGGAGGAGGAGGAGGAGGAGGAGGAGGGATGGGGGGCGAGGAGGAGGAGGAGGAGGAGGAGGAGGAGGAGGAGAAGGGGGAGGAGGAGGAGGACGAGGAGGAGCAGGAGAGGACCAGTGTAAACCCAAGACTCGTCAGCGATATTGCCATAACCGCTCCCTCCAAGTTCCCTCTTTGTAGGCCCCTGCAAGGGTTCATTTTCACTTAGGGTAGTGCCCCGTTGGAAGTCAATCGTTTGAAAATCTTGAACTGTGCCCGAGCACCATTCCTGGGGTCTCGAATTACCTTTTTATTGTTGCGTCTCGATGATCCTGAACTGTGCCAGAGCACCATTCCTTGGATCAGCGGATGTTCGCGGCGCTGAGGCGAGAGCCACATTTTGAAACTCAACCGCCCTCAATCCGTGAAGCTCTTGCATGTGTTGTAAGACGACTGTGCGCGGCGTAAAGGCGAGAGCCACATTTTGAAAACGAGCTGCCCACCACGCGCGAAACCTGTGTGTGCGCGGCGCTCAGGCGAGAGCCACATTTTCAGAACGACCCGCCCTCCATTTGTATTTTGAAAGCGGCCCGCATTCCGTCCGGGAAGCTCTTGCAAATGTCTAGCTTCAGGGCCATCAATGGTGAGGTCGTCTCAGTCGAAACGTTGCCCGCCCTACTTCGACACGCCTCGGTGTGCGACACGCCTCGGGGTGCGACAGGACAGACAGCAAACGACACGTCTGGTGGCGTGACGAGGAGGAGGAGGAGGAGGAGGAGGAGGAGGAGGAGGAGGAGGAGGAGGAGGAGGAGGAGGAGGAGGAGGAGGAGGAGGAGGAGGAGGAGGTCTGGGGTGGAGGAGCCCGGGGCGGATCGGCGTGGTGCTGCCGAGGCGAGGCAGCCGGTGCTGACGGGTCGAGGCGCGCACGGGGGAGCCTGCTGGCCTGGAAGCTGGCCTGGGACGCTGGCGCAGCGTCGGGGCTCGCGTGACGAGTACCGTCGGGCCGAGGTATCCGATTCCAGCAGTGGCGAAGCGTCCCGGCGTGCCTGTGCAGTGGAAGCCCATGCCAGGAGACGCCCTGCTTGCCTCCAGGGTGCCCTGGGTTTCTTGGGCTTCGATGGTGTCGCTGTGGAGTGCGTGAGGTTCCCGGGCCAAGAACCCATGGACGCTGGTGTCTCAGGGTTGGGCTTCTTGTGGACTGGCCTCCACTGTAGGTTCACCACAAAAAGTTTAAAACACATTGCTTCTGTTCTTAGAACATCTGTGGGTTCTAAGAGTATGTCGTGGTAGGCCTATACGAAGGCCAGGGCGGTCGGTCCCTGCTCAAAAGATAGAGGTCGGTTCGGGGAGGGTGCCCTGGTGTTCTTCGTGTTTGTTGGATGTTCTTGCGCATCCTGGGGAAGGGCACCCTTGGATGTTTTTCGGTTTGGGTCGGCGGAGGGTCCCATGTTCGGGAGGGATGTTCTTCTGGCCCAGGTCCGACTGTGCACTCTTCAGGGGCAACGTGGGAGGGGGAAGGCTCAGGGAGGGTTCAGCGACCCCCAATAGCCCATTCATCGCGGCGATAGGGGCCTGATAGCCAGCGCCGCCCGTGAACGTGCGGATTTGCAATCGGGGGCCTGTCGCTGATCTATCGGCGATGTATCGCCGATTCGAGCTAGCTGTCCCCCCCCGAGCTGGTCCTCCCCTCACGTTGCCTTTTAAGTCTAGGCGCCTTCCTACTTCAATCGTCGAGTGGTTCACTTTGTATCTTCCTCTTGCGGGGGCGGGCGGGAATCGGCGTTACTAGTCGCGAGTAGAGGCATTGATAGACACTAATGGGCGCTAGTACAGTCGAGCATCTGATTCACAAACTTCTGTTTAAGCATTTGGGCCAGCGTTTCTTACCACACATGGCAGCACGCTGGCCCAGTTTCTTGAGCACGTTCGCCCCTCTATCGTGAACGGCAGACTTGGCCCAGGCCTATTTTCAGAAGCCTCCGAGAAGCTGGCCCAGGTTTCTTACATGATGCCTCTCTTGATATTGCTTTTGTTCGGCTGCCATCGCAAAAAGGGGCGTTGATAGACACTACTGGACGCTGACAGGGTGGCACGTGTTCCGACACCGTTCTCGCACGCGTACTGCACATCACCCCCTTCGCGCCCCTCTGCTGCTCTGGGTTGGTCTGAGAGCTACCTCGCGGCTGCCTCACGGCCACCACCCCAGACAACTGCCATTATCGGGCCAGACGAAAGGGGGGGATTGGGAAAGGGGGGTGACGAAATTTGCTGCATGCAGCTGGTTTCGGCCTCACCGAGGGGCCCATGCCTCGATACATAGCCGCCTCTGGCGCCGGGAGGCGCTGGGAAAATCAGCTACGTGAGCCGATTCTCAACCCCCCCCTTTGCTATCCCCCCTTCCGCCCGGCGCGACATATCCGCAGCGCGGGGGTCTCCCGTGGGGGGGGGCGGATCCTGCGCCGCTCGGCCAGAAGCTAACACGTCCGCGCGCGGCAGGGGGGGCCGCTGCCCCCTCCCCCCCTCCCTTCCGCCCCCGGCGTCCCGCTCCTGCCTCCGCTCCTGCGCTCGCGTGGCCCACGACTTCTTCCCCCCCCCCCCCCCCCCTCGGTCTGGACGCCCGAAATGGGTACAGTGCAGTTTTTCATACATGCTCCGTGTGCGGATCATGTATTCAACAAAACATGCAGGGATTTCGTATTAACAGCAACGATGCGTTCATGCATAGATTTACCCATGCGTTGATCATGTGTTCAAAACCCTATATTTCTAAACATCCGATGTATTACAAACTGCCCTGTGCGGAAAAATGGTTACAGTGCCCAACAACACATGTTGCCCCACACCAACAGCGGCCGCTGTTGGGCAGGCGGCCTTCTGTCTCAGATGGGCACAGGCCGCGGCGGCGCGGACAGCGAGTCCTGTTCAGAATAAATTGGAACTGCTGTTGGGCATTGCACCCATTCTTTCCGTACCCATTTCGTTCGTGCAGACTCGGTGGCCACATGTGAACCCTAACCCCACCCCCCACGATTTCTAACGGGGGGGGTGGGGGTTCACTTCGTCCGGGAGCTCCCGGGCGAAATGACCCCCCTTAGAAACTGTGGGGGGCGGGGGTAGGGTTCACATGTGGTCACCTCCCCCCCCCCGCCCTGGCCAGAAGCCGGTGGGGAAGGGAGGCAAGCCAGGCAGACACAAGGACGAAAGGGAGGGAACGGCCGAACGGCGGGCGAAGCCCCCCCCCACCCACCGCTCCCGCTCCTCCTGCTCTCCACCCTCTTCTCCTGCTTCCTCTTCGGGGCCCCGCATCCTTCGGTCTGCCGCGTCGTGGCCTCAACGAATGTGCCGCTCGGCGCCCCTCGAGCCATCGAGGCCTGCTCCTCGCGTGCTCGGGCCTCTTTGTCTGGTCCCCCGTGGCAGTCAGAGACCTCCGCCCTGTCTCTCCTCCTCTTCCTCGCCCTACTCCTCCACCTCTCTCTCTCTCTCTCCTCGTTCTCGCGTCGGTGGGGGACGGGGGGGGGCGTTGAGGCCTGCTCCTCCTCGAGGAGCGATGCTCGTGATCTCCTCAGTCGTCGTTCTGCTGCTTTCCTCTGGCCTCTCTATGGCCTTCAGCGGCCTCCGCCTTGCCCCTCAGTCTTTCCCCTCCCTCCCCCTCCGCGCCTGCCAGAGGAGGACGAGGAGGAGGAAGCAGCAGCAGGAGGAGGAGAAAAGAGGAAAAAGAGGGAGAGATGAGGTAGAGAGGAGGAAGAGAGGAGGGAGAGATGAGGGAGGGAGGGAGGGAGGGAGGGAGGGAGGGAGGGAGGGAGAGAGGGAGGAGGGAGGAGGGAGGGAGGGAGGGAGGGAGGGGGGAGGAGGGAAGAGGAGGAGGAGGAGGAGGAGGAGGAGGAGGAGGAGGAGGAGGAGGAGGAGGATGGCCAGGGTTTGGGGGGGCAACGGCGCGGCAGAGACGAGGCAGCGCGAGGGCCAGTGCTGAACGAGCGCGCGCCGTGCCCCCACCGACCTTGGGTGCAGTCGCCCCCCCCTGGGGTCGCTACGAGGGCCCGGGCCCCCTGCCCCAGGAGGAGGAGGAAGAGGAGGAGGAGAAGGAGGAAGGAAAGGAGGAGGAGGAGGAGGAGGAGGATGAGGATGAGGATGAGGAGGAGGAGGAGGAGGAGGAGGAGGAGGAGGAGGAGGAGGAGAAGGAGGAGGGGGAGGGGGAGGAGGGGGAGAAGGAGGGGGGGGCGGAGGAGGAGGAGGAGGGGAGGAGGATGAGGAGGAGGAGG
The DNA here is from genome assembly GCA_963575745.1 of Prorocentrum cordatum. NCBI lineage: Eukaryota > Dinophyceae > Prorocentrales > Prorocentraceae > Prorocentrum > Prorocentrum cordatum. Next base: position 22,863 of record CAUYUJ010020223.1, read on the forward strand.
AGGAGGAGGAGGAGGAGGAGGAGGAGGGGGAGGAGGAGAAGGAGGAGGAGGAGGAGGAGGAGGAAGATGAGGAGGAGGAGGAGGGGGAGGGGGAGGAGACTCTGCAGACTCTGCTTGATCGCGTAGCGGTATGATTATAACACCTGTCGCCACCCCTGAGCTTCTCCAGGCACGCGAGGAACGGGAAGCCCATGAGGTCGCCATGGTAGGTGGACACCACGCCCCAGAACTGGCAGATTGGGCCGAGAAGCACGAGGAACATGACGATACCTCGTACGAGTACCTCAGTCCAGATACAGAAAACAGCGTTCGTGCAGGAATTTCACCCCTTCCCTCCATTCAGCCAGAACAAGGAACGTGGACTGTTGCAATCGAATAGGTAAAATAAGGTTCACAAGTACGTGAAACAACCAACGGCACTGAGAAAATCACATTTGCTTGCAGTCTTGCTCTTCGTTCTGTGGAGCAGCACTGGACCAATCAATCACAGCCGTGCCACTGGGAATGAACGAGGTTGACGGCCCAACACGAAGGATATCAGCATCGCGTAGAAGTCTCGCACGGTCTTCGCAGGATTCCCAGCTTGGGGCAGCTGTCGCAGGCCGAACCGCCACGGTGGCCCTCTCGGTCGACACCTGCGGCTGTTCGGCAGTGCCCTCAACAGGGGCTGGATCTGCAAGCCAGGCACGAGAGACAAGAGCACGAGCTTCCCACCACGCTGCTCCTGCTGAGCGGCGCTCGGCCGAGGCGTCCGAGGGGTCTTGATGATCAGTGCCCCTTTCGCCTGCGCGGCGCGCGGCCACGGCGTCCGGGGGGGTCTTGATGATCAGTGCCCCATTCGCCTGCGCGGCGCGCGGCCACGGCGTCCGAGGGGCCTTGTTGACCAGTGCCCCCTGGCCCATCGGCATTATGGGAAACTTCTGTGTTCTGACTTGATTTCTTGGAAATGCATGTCCGTGCATTGACCACCCAATCTGGCAAACTGAATTGTCGTCTCCTGTGGCCTGAGAGAACAAGTGCACCGCAGGTGCATGGCGCTCCTGGCGTGGGCGGCTGCTCCCAGCACCCTGCGGCAGGATCGAAGACTTCCGCGTCCGTGCGCAGGCCCAGGGCGTCGTTCACCTCCGCCGCGCATGCCTTGCCCACGAAGCACTCCAGGACTGAGGAGTACCACACGTTGCCCTTCGACATGTTCAGGGCTGGTCCCGTCTCCACGCTGTGCAGCAGCGTGGTCACCATCGGGTGCAGCGGCTTGCCGGCAACGGGAAAGGCGGCCTGGCCGCGCAGCGCCCGCCGCAGCCCACGCTCGCAAGAATCGCCCACGCTCGCAAGAATCGCGAGCGCGCCGTTGGGCGGCCCGCCGCTCGGCGTGCGACCGCCTGCACGACGTCTGGCCAGCCATCCAAGGGCCGACCTCCCGTAGCACACTATGAATTTTCGTTTGCCCTGCTTCGTCGTCAAGAAAAGAACCGCCAGATGTGCGGACAGCCTTGAAGTCCCTCAAGCGCCACGCGGAGGCGCAGGGCGCGACCATGACCCAGCGATAAGCCAAAAAGGGGGCCTACGGATGGGACGGAGCCACATGTGCTTGAGGGGGGAGGGGGAGGAGGAGGAGGGGGAGGGGGGGGAGGGGGAGGAGGAGGAGGAGGGGGAGGAGGAGGAGGAGAATGAGGAGGAGAAGGAGGAGGAGAAGGAGGAGGGGGAGGGAGGGAGGAGGGGGAGGAGGAGGGGGAGGAGGAGGAGGAGGAGGAGGAGGAGGAGGAGGAGGAGGAGGAGGAGGAGGAGGAGGAGGAGGAGGAGGAGGAGGAGGGGGAAAGTTCTGTTTCTGGGGCCGGTGGCGGCAGGGGGGGGAGGTGCAGACGCGGGCAGTGCCGGTGACGATCGAGGCTGGTACGGAAGCACAGCGGCGGGCAGCATTTTCTGTTCATGCTGAACAGGGCTCGTTGTCGGTGTCTCCGTGGACATGGTCCGTTTGAGGCAGGGGGGAGGTGCAGACGCAGGCAGTGCTCGTGACGATCGAAGCTGGTACGGAAGCACAGAGACCGACATCATTTTCTGTTCATGCTGAACAGGGCTCGTTGTCGGTGTCTCCGTGGACATGGTCCATTTGAGGCAGGGGGGAGGTGCAGACTCTAGGC
>CAUYUJ010020223.1:27500-42500 GCA_963575745.1 Prorocentrum cordatum
CAGTCCAAGACAGCCCCAAAACGGCACAACAGGGGTCCAAGATGGCCCTAAGAGTGCCCCATGGCGGCCCAAGATGGCCCGAAGACACGCTCTGAAGCATTCCAAATCGTGATCCAGTCATTCAGGGAGACCGCGATTGGAGGCAGGGTGGCCCGATGAAGCCCCCAGAGGACCCCAGAACACGCCCAGGAGGCCTCCAAAAGGCCTTGAGAAAGCATGAGAAATTTTGTGAGGCCCCCAGAGGCTCTCCAAGGAGGAGCCTCCGCAAAAAAGAACTGAGGAAGATGGTGAGAATGCGCAGGGTATGGCGAAAATGAAGAAACAGAAGCATTGAGGAAGGAACACGAATAACATTATGAAAACGACGATGCCGGAAAAGGCAACAAGGAGTTATCGCTAAATTGCCGGCTTGACCTTCTTGCCATCTCGCCTGCATGCCGAACTTTATGCGCCAAGGTGGATGGCGCGAAGCGCCAATGCAGTCTTGTGTATATATATATATATATATGTGTGTGTATATATATATATATATATATATACATGCCAGCGGAAGAGGATCGGGGCCGCCTGGCCGGTACCTGCGCCCCCCATGGCCGCTCGGGGGCTCCGGGAGCGCTCCTGTCCGGGCCGAGAGGCGGCCAAGACGTGCCCAGGGAGGCGCAAGTGGCCCCTAAACCGGTCCTAGACGTCCCTGGGGCGCTCAAAAATTGCCCCTGGACGCTCAAGATGGCTCCCATTGAGCCCAACAAGCCGCTACAACGCCCCAAGTTGCTTTCCAAGAGAGCCCCAAGCGGCCAAAATCATTGATTTTGCATAGGAGAACGTGCATTTTTAGCATCTACGTCTTTTCGGTCTTCACGGCGTGCACGAGGGTACAAGAGGCCCCCACGACGGCCCCAAGACGGCCCAAGAGGCTCCGAACACGGCCCAAGAGGAGCCCAAGGCAGCCCCAGAGGCGGCCAAGGCGTGCTCAAGAGGCGGCCCAGACGTGTCCACGGAGGCCCAAGAGGCTCCCAAATCGTTCCAAGACGGCCCCAGGGCTTTCAAAGATCGCCCCTGGACACCCGAGATGGCTCCCATAGAGCCCAAGAGGCCGCTACGACGCCCCAAGAAGCTTTCCAAGGGAGCCCCAAGCGGCCACAATTATTGATTTTGCATGGGAAAACGTACATTTCTAGTATCTGCGACTTTTCGGTCTTCACGGCGTGCACGACGGTACAAGAGCCCCAAAGACGGCCCCAAGAGGCTACCAACACGGCCCAAGACAGCCCGAGGGGCGGCCAAGGCGTGGCCAGAGGGCCCCATCAGGCTCCCAAAACGTTCCATGGCGGCCCCGGAGCGCTCAAAGCTAGCCCTTGGACGCCCAAGACGGTTCTCACAGTGCCCAAGAGACCATGAAGACGCCCCAAGAGGCCCCCAAGAGGCTTTCCAAGAGGGCCCCACGAGGCCAACATCATTGATTTTGCATAGGAGAAAATACATGATTAGCATCTACGACTTGTCGGTCTTCACAGCGGTGGCGACGGCACAAGAGGCCCCCAAGAGAGTCCCAGAACGGCCCAAGAGGCTCCAAAGACGTCCCGAGAGCCCCAAGAGGTCCCCAATACGACCTCAGAGAGCCCCAAGACGGCTCCAAGAGGAGCCCAAGAGGGGGGGCCCGAACCGAAAATCCGGCCCTTCCGCCCCAAGAAGGTCCCAGGAGGCTCCTGGAGGCCCCTAAGAGGCTCCAAGAGGCCCCAAAGAGATCCCCCCAATAGGTCAAACCCAGCGGGGGCTTATGGAGGGGAAAATTCTGATACGCCAGAAGACCCTACAAGGGGTCGGCGGGCTCAGGCCAGCTCGGTGCAAGTGTGAGCGGGCAGGTGAGTCATGGCGGGTAAAAGGGGTGCCTCCCCCCCTTCCCCTCCCTCCACCTCGTCGCCGCGGTTGGATTCGCTTCGAAATTCTGGTTTTAGGGGGGGGGTCTTACCCCTGGTAGGCGTAGGCGGCGAGGCCCGGCCACCAACCCCTTGACCGTTGTTGGGCTCGGGGACGCCAGGCCCAGCCCACAACCTCCCATGGGGGTTCCGGGGCTCAGGACCCCCTCGGGGGGCTTCAGAAACCCGAAGAGGGCCGCAAGACGGCTCCAAGAAGCACCCAAGAGGCGGACCACGGACCGAAATTTTAGCCTTCCGCCCCAAGAGGCCCCCAGGAGGCCCCAGGAGGCCCCAAGAAACGCCCAAGAGGCCCCTCATTTGAAGGCTTCTAATTATAATGGCGGAACTATCAGTGAACTGTATAGGGTCCTGACGCACCTTCAGGTCGGCGATTGGATTATCCCAAGCGCGCACGTTCGCAATATCCCGCAAGTATGATATTTGATGACCATTGCAAGAAGGAGTCAAAACCTGAGTATATCGGCTTTGTTTTGAAGCTCCCCATTTCATGTGGCTTATCGCCATGAATGAGGACGCCAACGCCTATGCTCGTCAACTCACACATGCACCTGTGACTATGCACGCTTCTGCGATTTCTTGTCAGCCCGCAGCATCTTGAGGAGTCTCTCGCGCTCACGGCATAGTGGATTTCGGTCTTTCTGACGACACTTGCATTGAAACGACGAGGATGGGCGCTGACGAAAAAATGATTTTCATGACGGGAACTAAAATTGAGTTTGAGGCGAAGAAGTCGAAGAGGATGAATAATCAGATTGCTCTCGCCTTCGGCGACCCTTGTGGCAATAAAGAGGTGGGTTGCATTAGCGACGATTCGAAGCTAGCGATGGCCCGACCTTCTTTGTTCATCCCAGGCCCTCACCTGCACCTGCTCGGAAACCTGATGCAGTTTACGGACATAAAATGTTCGGGCCAGGGCTACTGCGTCAGGACTCCCGGTTGGTATCAAGTCCAAGTGCGCAGCGCCGGCCGAGGGTCGCAACGCTGTTTGCGTGGACGATTCTGGGTCCACCGGCACCTGCACCATACCCATTGATGAGCTGGCCGACGATTGTTCTCTCGCAGAATCAGATATTAACAGGCGCGTCCGCACCTCCTTCGGGAGTGCTACGACTGGTGAAATGCCCGCGACAGAAGGGAAAGTTGCCATCCCCGCGTGGTCAGCAATCGCGATTTCGATGTTCACTTCATGTGCCCCAAGCCTGATACTTCCTCAGCGTCGTGATTTGGCCGAGGCCTTACTTTAAGGGCGCCATGCACACACTTTCAGTAGTGATCTTTGTGATGATGTCTTTCTACCTTTTCGGGCTCGCAACAATGTTTTGGGCGACGCCTTATTATTTAGGTTGTTTGATTTGCAGCCATGACACCAATAACTTAGCTAGCAGGCTTTCCATGGTACTACTTGCCTTGACTACAACGTTTTGCCCGTGGCCTGCCACATGGTGCATTATTATCGTAGTGCGTGCCTGTTGTTCTTTTTTACCCCGGTGTAATTGGCTCCTCTAAGGCAGTGATTGATTCCTTAGCGCATGGGGCGCTCATGGGCAAGGGCGCGGGCCCTTACCTCTGGGCCCCCGCCGTTGATTCTATGCCGGCTGATGCATGCGATAGCCGCCGCTTGCATGATGGGACCTCGGACATTCATTTGCTTTTTGTGCACCACATACGCGCTTGAATTAGGTTCGGGCGAGGCGTCATGCGCTGTCGACGCCGTCGCCTCTACCATTTCTCCACGCCGCTAACAGCTACCATTCGGGCCGCCCCTCAACGAGTTCGATGCAGGAGTGACCATATGGGGCCTGCGCCATGGCGTCGTCGCCGGCCATGTTCATGATCTGTGTGGTGGATGGGGTCAGCAACTTGATTGAGATCTTTTCCTTCTTCCACATATTTAAATATTTCCTGCTTTCTCAGACTGGCTCCATCGCTGTTTCGACCCAGTTCTCTAGGTCCGTGGCAGTGGCCATTGCTACGTTCACCGCGTTTTCTGTGATCAATGACGAATTATGCATCGTCATGACCGTCATCTACGCCACATTGTCGTCAATCAACGCAGGAAGAGCAAGGCCTCATTCGCTCGCCGAGAAGCGCGCGCGGAGGGCGCTGCCCACTTTGGCTGCCCTTGAGGAGAGGCGCAACCGAGTCAACCGTCCAATCGCCACCGACCCACAGCCTATGCATTACCAGGTTCTGGAGAGGATCGCCAATACCATGGATGACTGTACCGCATCCGTCGAGGAGACGCTGGCTGCCCATGCTGCACCGATTTCCCTCGATGCGACTCAGGGGAACATGGCGACTTCGCTCCCAGACATGCTCGAGAAGGCCGTCGCCGATGATTCAGTCGTCTCTGAGCTCGCGGGGTGGAACGCCGACGCGCCTGTCGGTGCTGTCGATGCGCAGTCAACGATCACTGACTGCGTGGCCGCGACCCAAGTTATTTCAGGGGCACCTAACACGCTCGCGACTAACACTCTCATCAGCACGGACTTTGAGACTGGCCGCGAGACTTTCACGGCACATGTCTTGGTGAGCGATATCACCAAGGAGACCCCGGAGTCGTTGAAGACGCAGTATACCATCGTATACTCGATGAGGAGAGGCGCGAAGGTGGTCGAGGAGACGGCCGTATTCAGCGCGACGAGCGTCCATCGCGTCACCATCCCGAACGCTGCGCAGCTCATCGATTACCTCATCACCGGCACGCTCAGCGCATCCTCGGCTCTCCAGGCGACGGCGCTTCCTTCTGTCTCGGACGACGCGCAGGCGCAGCACAAGGTCGCGACAATGGCCTTCATCAAACAGAGGATGGTCGCCTCAAGTAACGGCGTCACGCCCGCCGTCGCGGTTCGTCTTACCGGCGCGCCCACAACAGACACCACCACCCCAGCTTGTACACTGGATACTACTACAGCCAAGGGCATGAGCAACGGCTCAGTCCTGAAAGTGCATGGGTACTCCGAGGGCTCGGCGGAGAAGCGCGCGCGTCGCCGTTCTTTACGGCAAAGTGGGGTCCAAGCCCTACTTGATTGCCCTGCAGTAGCCGTCGCGGGAGTTGCCCGCTCGACGCTGCTGCGTCTTTTTCCTGCCGCCTCGCCACGCGGCAGTCATTGTTTTCGCAGCTTTTACCGGCTCGAGCGAACGACGTCACGAGCCGTGCTCGTCTCTCTTTCGCTCTCTGAGCGGTCAGGCTATGCCTGATAATTCGCATTTCCTACTTCACTGTACACCACCGCGCCCCAGGGCGCACCAGCTTGTGATATTTCCTTGACAATGCGCAACGCATTGCTGCTTCAGACAAATTGGTACAATTTATGCTGGTCTCCCGCTATCACCTCTACAGCGCTACTGCGCGGCTCTAGCTCCGGCCTCCGCACCGAAACGCACTGCAGAAGACGCCTGCCGCTGCCTCGCCACCGAGCGTGCCCTGGCGCCTGTCAGAATGCTGTCCGCCATGCATGCTTGGACTAACGTCAGAAAAAAGAAGCGCCCAAGAGGCCCCCAAGAGGCCTTCGCAGGCCCCCGCGAGCCCCCCAATGGCCCACATGAGGCCCCATAAGGACCCAAAGCGGTTCCCACGACTTCAAACCGACCTCCAAGAGAGGCCCCAGACAGACAACCGCAAGACCCTTTGCAAACTTGTTCCCCTCGCATCACGGCCTCAAGCGCTCCCCCAACGCTCTGATGCCCACATCCGTGGTCGATCTTACGGCCAAGGGCCACTCAGCCAGCGTGCTCCAGAAACGCTCTCCCGGAACACGTTCCCGCAATTCCCCCGCGTCGGACCCCCCCCTCCCCCTTCCGACTTTTCCTCCTCATCCTCCTCCTCCGCCTTCTCCTGCCCAGACTTACCTCGGGCCCCGACCCGCGTCGCGAGAGCCTCCTGACGAGAGGTTCACCACCACCTACGGCCCCCAGGAGCTCTCGAAGGGCCTTGAAACCGTTAAAAAGAACCCCCCCGCGGCCCGCCCCCCGCGCAGGGGCGGCGACGACCTCGACGGCGACGGCGGCGGCGGCGCCGTCGTCGTCGTCGTCGTCGTCGTCGTCGTCGCCCTTGCCGTCGTCAGCGCCGCCGCCGTCGTCGTCATCATCATCGCCGCCGTCGTCGTCGCCGCTTCCGCCGTCGTCGCGCTCGTCGTCGCAGGCGCCAGTCGAGGACCGATCAATCGAGGGTCGAGGTTCGACGAGGTGGGACTTTATTCGATCACAGAGCAGCGCGAACGCCAAGGGCGCTAAGCAGCGCGAGCGCTGAGGACGAGCTCTGTTATGTTTGTTTCGACGAAATTTGATTCGATTTGTCTTTGACCTCTGGTAGAACCAAAGCGCGCGCGAAGCGCGCGCGATGGTTCTAGTGTATATATGCGTACATGTCAGTCTACAGATAGGGTGGTGCGTGTATTTCTGCGTGTACGTATGTACATACGTATGTATGCATGTATGTATGCCTGCGTGTATGTATGTATGGATGTTTATGCATATTTAGGTGTGTGTGTACATGTAGACATGTACGTACGTATGTATGTTCTATAGACGTACGCGCGCATGTATGTATGTACGTATGTATGCGTGCGTGTGTGTAGGTATGTGTGGTTGTGTATGCGTGTGCGCATATATGTGTGCATGCGCGTGTGCGTTCCGGTTTGTCTGTCTGATTGTCAGTGTGTGCATGTATGTATGTTTGTATGCATGCATGCATACATGTACGTATGTATGTACGTACGTACGACGGATGATGCATGCATGCATGCAAACTTCGGCTTGCGTATGCACCTGCAGGCCCGTCCCGCCACCGTCCCTGGGTTGTGGGTCAGAGGTTCCCTGGATGCGTGTGAGCGTTATCGATATGCCTCTTGGTAGCTTCTCGTGTGCATTTCTGGGGCCTCCTCGGGGTGGATGGGACCTCTCCGGCGCCCCGTGCGCCACGAACATTTCGAACAACCAAGAACTTTCGTTTTGGGAACTTCTTATGCATATGTGTATCGCAACAATAACACCTCGAGACAACGAGGTCGACAGATATACCAGCTGGCCAGACGGTGAGATAAGGTGGATTGCGAAACCGGCGCGCGAATGGAGGAGGAAGTGGAGGATAATGATTGAAGCGGGTGGGGTAGGGAGGACGAGGAGGAGGAGGAGGAGGAGAACAAGGAGGAGGAGGAGGTGATGCCGCGAGCTGCACGGAGTCGGCGTGGCCCTCGTGTCTAGTCAAGACAACGCCCCCAGCGCCGCGCCTTCGCCACGGGCGCGCCGAAGGGTCTGGCCCTGCGTCTTCAGCAGTCCAGTGGCGGTGCGAGCGCGAGCAGCACGGGCCACGGCGCTGCCGCCGCTCGCGGCCACGGGGGCGCCGCAGGCCGCTGCGGGGATCTCTCGGCGCTCGAGGTCTTCCTGTGGTGTCCGCCGCCCATCCGCCAGCCCTGTCCCTGGATGGGGGGTCATGGAGAGGACGGGGAGGAGGAGGAGGAGGACGAGGAGGAGGAGGAGGAGGAGGAGGAGGAGGACGAGGACGAGGAGGAGGAGGAGGAGGAGGAGGAGGAGGAGGAGGAGGCGGAGGAGGAGGAGGAGGAGGAGGAGGAGGACGAGGAGGACGAGGACGAGGAGGAGGAGGAGGAGGAGGAGGAGGAGGAGGAGGAGGAGGAGGAGGAGGGGAGGAGGAGGAGGAGGAGGAGGAGGAGGAGGAAAGAGGAGGAGGAGGAGGAGGAGGTGGAGGAGGAGGAGGAGGAAGAAGAAAGATAATAATAAGAAGAATAATAAGAAGAATAATAATAAGAAGAAGAATAGGAAGAATAATAAGAATAATAAGAAGAATAATAGTAATAAGAAGAAGAATAATAATAAGACTAATAATAATAAGAAGAATAACGCTAATAAGAAGAATACTAATAATAATAATAATAATAAGAATAATAATAATAAGAAGAAACATAATAAGAAGAAGAAGAAGAGGAGGAGGAGGAGGAGGAGGAGGAGGACCAGTGCAAACCCAAGGCGTTTTTATCGATCTTGTAATACAGCCTGCCGTCAAGCGATCCCTGCGTAGGTCCCTGAAGGAACTTATGTTCATTGCGGGAAGTGGCCCACTAGAAGAAAACCGTCTGAGAATCCCTCATCGTGCCAAATCCCAGATCCTGGGGCTGCAGCGCTTGGGATCCACTTGACTGTTGCGCCCTGGCCGAAACCCTGTCATAATGCAGCTCCTGAGACTTCAACACCGCGAAGCAACAGAATTGTTCGGTCCGAGCGGTCCCTACTTGTGCCAGAGCGCCATCCGTGGGACCTCGAACATACGAATCCTTGAAACTGCTGCCAACGTTTAAGACGACGGTGTGCGGCGCTAAGGCGAGAGCCACACATAGAAAACCAATCGCACTCCATCCTTGAAGCTCCAGCAAACGTTTCAGGAGGGACAAAAGAACACAGACACAAATAATCGTCGATTCCCTTGAACATATGGGACAATATGGGAAGTGGAAGGGAACACAGAAACCCAGAAAATATGAGAAAATATAGGGAATCCTGTTATTTGTGTGTATGTATTAGTGTGCCTTTGGCCCCCTTGAACGTTTAAGACGGGCGATTGTGCGCTGCGCTAGGGCGAGCGTCACATCTTGGAAACCACCATGCCTCCATCCGTGAAGCTGTTGCGAAACTTTAGGACGAACGCGCGCGGCGCTAGAGCGAGAGCTGCATGTTGAAACCTACCCGCCCTCCAGATGCGAAGCGGTTGAAAACGTTTAGGGCGAATGTGCGCGGCGCAAGCGCGAGAGTCACTTGTTAGCCAGCGTGGGCCCCAAGCAGCGTGTTCCTAACAATATATGCCTTGCAACCTAGGTGGTGCCCTCTGTGTGGTGCGATTTATGCTGTGCAATCTAGGTGACGCATTTGTTGGGCCAGTACATGTTGTGCAGGCTATGTGGTGCAGCCTGAGAGGTGCAATCTATTCGGTGCAGCCCATGTTGTGCAATCTACGTGCTGCAATCTGTGTGGTGCAATATAAGTTGTGCTCTCTATGTGATGCAATATATGTTGTGCAATGCATGTGGTGCAATCTATGCGGTACAAGCTATGTTGTGCAAGCTAGGTGGTGCAATCTAAGTGGTGCAACACATTTGGTGCCATCTATGTTGTGAAGCGTCTTTGGTGCAATGTAGGTGTTGCACTCTGTGTGGTGCAATATAGGTTGTGCTCCCTATGTGGTGCAACCTATGTTGTGCAACGCGTTGTTGTGCAATCCATGTGGTGCAATCTATGTTGTGCAAGATACGTGGTGCAATACATGTTGTGCAATCCATGTGGTGCAATCTTTGTGGTGCAATCTATGCGGTACAATTCACTTTGACCGTCTTGAAGCTGTCCTCCCCACTGCTCGTGCAAACATCTCACCCTCCCACCCGCAACTTGGTCGCACGACCTCTTAAGACAAGACCGTGAAGGTAGGTACCAGATGGCACTTGGCCACGACACCGACGCCGACGACGACAGCGACAACGGCGACGACGGCGCCGCCGACACCAGCGACGACGACACCGACGACGTCTCCAAAGACTTCGACGACGACAGCGACCACGACGACGACGACGCCGACGTCGACGACGACGCCGACGACGACGACGACAACGACGACGACGACGCTGACGACGACGACGCCGACGACGACGACGAAGACAACGACGACGACGACGACGACAACGACGTCGCCAACGAAGACGACGACGAGGGAGGAGGGAGGACGACGACGGCGACAACGATGACAACGACGACAACGACGAGGGTGGAGGGAGGACGACGACGCGAACGACGAAGAAGGAGGAAGGACGGCGACGCCGACGACGACAACGACGAGGGAGGAAGGACGACGACGACGACGACGACGACGACGACGACGACGACGACGACGGCGGCGACGACGGCGACGCAATCGGAGGGACGACGACGAGACGCCGACGACGGACGACGACGACGACGAGGGAGGAGGAGGAAGGACGACCACGGCGACAACGACGACGGAAACTACCACGACGCCACCGAGGACGACGACGACGAACACGAGGAAAGACAGGACGACGTAGGCGACGACGACGACGCGGGAGGAGGGAGGACGGCGACGACGACGACGACGACGCAAGAGCGCGCGCGCACGCTTTTGTTGAAAATCCGTGTTGCGAAACCTTTGGTTTTTGTAGGTTTGTTTGGACACACGATTTTGAAATCCTTCCGAAACCGATGGGTTTTGAAGGATTTCGGCATACGCGCGCGACAACGCGCGCGTCTGCACTTCGTTCCGTTTTCTTGCAGAGGATTCTCGAGACGGCACACGCGCAAGGGCGTTCGGCAGATTTGAAAGAGCGTGTTCTACCGCTGCTGGCGGAAAACTGGGGCCCCCCCCTCTGGAAAACCGGGGGGGGGGTCACTACCGGTTCGAACCCCTCCCCCCCCCCCCCCAGTTCATCATGAAAAGGGGGGGGGGTCACTACCGGTTCGAACCCCTCCCCTCCCCCCCCCCCTCCTCGAAAACCGGGGGGGGTCACTACCGGTTCGAACCCCCCCCCCCCCTCGAAAACCGAGGGGGGGTGCGGACAGTGGTGGGGACGGTGGTGGTGGGGACAGTGGTGAGGGGACAACGGGACAGTGGTGGGGACAGTGGGACAGTGGTGGGGACGGTAGTGGTGGGGACAATGGTGAGGACAATGGTGGGAACAGTGGGGACAGTGGGAAAGTGGTGGGGACGGTGGTGGTGGGGACAGTGGTGTGGGGACAGTGGGAATGTGGTGGAAACATTGGGACAGTGGAGGGTACAGTGGTGGTGGGGACAGTGGTGAAGGCGGTGGCGAGGACGGCGGTGGGAAAATGGGACAGAGGTACAGCGGGGACAGTGGTGGGGATAGTGGGGACAGTGGTGGGAACAGTGGGACAGCTCAGTGGGACAGAGGAGGGGTCAGTGGGACAGTGGGGACAGTGGGGATAGTCGTGGAGACAGTGGGGAGAGTGGAACCGTGGTGGGAACAGTGGTGGGGACAGCGGGGACAGTGCGACATTGGTGGAGGCACTGGTCGGGACAGTAGGGACGGTGGTGGAACCAGTGGGGACAGTGGTGGTGAGGACAGTGGTGCTGGGAACAACAAAAGTGGGGGATGTGATGCGGACGGTGGTAGGGACCGGGAGTTGTTTGCTGGCGGTGCGTTTGGGGGGGGGGTTCGAACCGGTAGTGACCCCCCCTCCGGTTTTCGAGGGGGGGGGGGGAGGGTTTCGAACCGGTAGTGGCCCCCTCCCGGTTTTCCGGATCCGGAGGGGGGGGGGGAGGGGTTACAACTGGTAGTGACCCCCCCCGGTTTTCGAGTTCGAGGGGGGGGGGGGGGGTTAGGGGAGGGGGGGGGGTTGCCGGGGGAAGGGGGGGGGGGAGGTATTCCAGCAGGGGGGGGGGATTTTCGGGAGGGGGGGGGGACACCCGGGTTCCGGAGGAAAAGGGTTGCAATTTTCTACAGTAAAGCGGCGGTGGATCACGCTCTCTCACAGATTTCGACATGCGCGCGCGAAGCCCGTTTAATAGCATTTTGTGAAAATCTTGAAAAACCATGTTTTTTTTTTCAAGATTTCGCAAGAGCTCGCGCGGAAGCTTTTTTAGCAAATGAGTGTTGCGAAACCCTGTGTTTTTGTATGTTTTTTTTGAAGCTCGATTGCGAAATCTTTCCGGCACCGAAGGTTTTTGAAGGAGTTCGGCATGCGCGCGCGACGACGCGCGCGTGCGCACTTCGTCTTTTTTTGTTTGCGAGGGATTCGCGAACAAGTGTTATGTTAGAACGGGAAAACATGTCACCGCATAGTGTTTTTTACAAGGGAACCTCAGGGGGGGATACCGGTTGGCCTGGGACATTGCGATTTCATATTTAGGACGGACATGTGGTCATAAGCATATATGATTTACATACCCGAAAGGTGACGTGATAACGCCGGGGGGGGGTTGAGTCTATTCTGTTTTTGGACAGGAGAATCAATCACTTGCTCAACTTGAAGCGGTCCTCTCCACTGCTTGTGCAAACATCCCACCCTCCCACCCGCAACTTAGTCGCACGACCTCTTACGACCGTGACGGTAGGTACCAAATGGCACTTGGCAGCGCCACCGACGCCGATGACGGCAGCGACAACGACGACGACGCCGCCGACAACGACTACGACGACACCGACGACGTCTCCAATGACTTCGGCGACGACGACAACGACGACGACACCGACGCCGACGACGACGACGCCGATGCCGATGACGACGACGACGACGCCGGCGACGACGCCGACGACGACGACGACGAAGACGTCGACGACGACGACGACGTCGCCAACGAAGACGACGACGACGACGAGGGAGGGGGGAGGAGGGAGGACGACAACGGCGACAACGACGACGGCGACGAGGGAGGAGGGAAGACGGCGACGACGCGAACGACGAAGAAGGAGGGAGGACGGCGACGCAGACGACGACAACGACGAGGGAGGAAGGAAGACGACGACGACGACGACGGCGACGAAATAGGAGGGACGACGACGAGGCGCCGACGACGGACGACGACGACCTCGACGAGGAAGGAGGAAGGACGACCACGGCGACAACGACGACGGAAACGACGACGACGCCAAAGAGGGACGACGACGACGACGACGAGGAAAGACAGAGGGCGACGACGGCGACGACGACGACGACGACGAGGGAGGAGGGAGGGCGGCGGCGACGATGACGACGACGACGCAAGAGCGCGCGCGCGCACGCTTTTGTTGAAGATCCGTGTTGCGAAACCTTTGGTTTTTGTAGGTTTGTTGGACACACGATTTTGAAATCCTTCCGAAACCGATGGGTTTTGAAGGATTTCGGCATACGCGCGCGCGACAACGCGCGCGTCTGCACTTCGTCCCGTTTTTTTGCAGAGGATTCTCGAGACGGCACACGCGCAAGGACGTTCGACAGATTTCGACATGCGCGCGCGAAGCCCGTTTAATAGCATTTTGTGAAAATCTCGAAAAAAACCATGGTTTTTTTCAAGATTTCGCTAGAGCTCGCGCGGAAGCTTTTTTAGCAAATCAGTGTTGCGAAACCCTGTGTTTTTGTATGTTTTTTTTGAAGCTCGATTGCGAAATCTTTCCGGCACCGAAGGTTTTTGAAGGAGTTCGGCATGCGCGCGCGACGACGCGCGCGTGCGCACTCCGTCTTTTTTTGGTTTGCGAGGGATTCGCGAACAAGTGTTATGTTAGAACGGAAAAAATGTCACCGCATAGTGTTTTTTACAAGGGAACCTCAGGGGGGGATACCGGTTGGCCTGGGACATTGCGATTTCATATTTAGGACGGACATGTGGTCATAAGCATATATGGTTTACATACCCGAAAGGTGACGTGATAACGCCAGGGGGGGTAGAGTCTATTTTGTTTCTGGACAGGAGAATCAATCACTTGCTCAACTTGAAGCGGTCCTCTCCACTGCTTGTGCAAACATCCCACCCTCCCACCCGCAACTTAGTCGCACGACCTCTTACGACCGTGACGGTAGGTACCAAATGGCACTTGGCAGCGTCACCGACGCCGATGACGGCAGCGACAACGACGACGACGCCGCCGACAACGACTACGACGACACCGACGACGTCTCCAATGACTTCGGCGACGACGACAACGACGACGACGCCGACACCGACGACGACGACGCCGATGCCGATGACGACGACGACGACGCCGGCGACGACGCCGACGACGACGACGACGAAGACGCCGACGACGACGACGACGTCGCCAACGAAGACGACGACGACGACGAGGGAGGGGGGAGGACGACGACGGCGACAACGACGACGGCGACGAGGGAGGAGGGAAGACGGCGACGACGCGAACGACGAAGAAGGAGGGAGGACGGCGACGCAGACGACGACAACGACGAGGGAGGAAGGAAGACGACGACGACGACGACGACGGCGACGAAATAGGAGGGACGACGACGAGACGCCGACGACGGACGACGACGACCTCGACGAGGGAGGAGGAAGGACGACCACGGCGACAACGACGACGGAGACGACGACGACGCCAAAGAGGGACGACGACGACGACGAGGAAAGACAGAGGGCGACGACGGCGACGACGACGACGAGGGAGGAGGGAGGGCGGCGGCGACGATGACGACGACGACGACGCAAGAGCGCGCGCGCACGCTTTTGTTGAAGATCCGTGTTGCGAAACCGTGTGTTGCTTGTATATTTTTGGGGCACTCGATGGTGAAATCCGTCCGAAGCCGGAGGTTTTTGAATGGTTTTGGCATGCGCGCGCGACGACGCGCGCGCGCGCACTTCGTCAAATCTTTTGCAGAGGATTCTCGCGCCGAGCTTGAAGGTGTCGACTCCACTGCTCGCGCAATCATGCCACCCACTCACCAGCAACTTGGTTTGCAAATCCCATGCGGCGGCGATTGTGATGAGTGCTTGGTGTTGGCTGGTGCATCTCTGCGGCCGCGCTGGCCCGCGCATGCTCGCGCGCACAGCGGGTAGCTAATTTGGTGCGACCGACGCGGCCGCGGGGGCGCTGACCACAGGGCACATCCCAGCGGGCACTTCGGTGCGAATCGGCGACTTGGGCGGCCTCGGTATCATGGCAACGTCGACAGCGGTAGCAACGATTATGATAGTAGCGGTGCTGGTGACGATGATGACAGCGGCGACGGTACGGCCAGTGACGGCGCGGATGCTGATCACGCCGATAATGCTGGGCCGCTGGGGGGGGGGGGTCGAATTCGATCTTGTAGCAAAGGATAATATATGTTGTGCAATCTAGGGCGGCCACGGCGACGGGGCGGCGACGGCGACAACATAGCCGCCAGACCGCCATCAGGCCCATATGACAGGCGGCGGCGAGGCGGCGAGGGGGCGGAGACGGCGACAACATAGCCACCAGACCGACATACAGGTCCAGCCACGGGTTGCGACGAGGCGGCGACGGGGCGGCGACGTCGACAGCACGGCCGCCAGATCGACAGACAGGCCCAGTTTCTTAGTTTGAAGCAATTTCCCCTACGTGAGAGCACTGCGTGGGGA
>CAUYUJ010020223.1:47500-118298 GCA_963575745.1 Prorocentrum cordatum
TACTACATGGAGTAACCCCGTTCTTTCACGGCATCTCGCAGAGTTACAAGCTCACATTTCCGACCCGTGTCGCTGCGAAGACGTCCCAACAGAGGTGCAATGAGGGTGGAGGCCACGACTATGTGGACGGCCGTGCGCAGAAGTCGTCGTCGATTCGTTGCCGTGCCGATCTGCCCGTGGATGTGCGCATGAGCCAGAGAGAATTCAACGGCATCTACGAGCCCTTCCTGAACGAGCTGAAGAAGAGCCCCAAATGGGGTCCGTCCTGCCGCTTGGGGGTGAACGGGTTCAAAGGTGTCTTTCTCGTTCGTGATGAAGAAGACATATGGGGGATCGTTGCTGCAAAAGATATGTCGAGGACCCACGTGGAGTTCTTTCCAATTCATGAGGAGCTCGCCGAATGGGGGATCAGCGCGGAAGCGGCGTCTGCCATCATCGAGCGGGTTCGTGAGCAGCTTTAGGATGTACAACAAGGGCATCTTCGTGATGTGCGCAGGGATGCAGTACACGGTGGTCTTGCCGAAGCGGAGGGGTCGCTTCCTGAGGCCAGCAGTTCTGTTTTTGCAGCCCCCCCTAGGGGGCTCAGAGTTGAGTAGTTGTAATATTTGCTGTAGCAGCAGCAGTTGCAGCAGTCAGTTTTCTCTGTCAGGCAGTCAGTCCCCTTCTCCTCCCCGCCTCTCCCGTCCTCTCGCAGTGGGTCAGAGGCTCAGCGTGTGCTCCTGGAATGTTCAAACCCTGCTGGGATCGGTGTTCACGGACCAGAAGGTTATTCGGGAAAAGCTCAGACGCCTGAGAGATTTGCTCGAGAAAAACGATGTTGTGCGTATTCAGGAGTCCCACGGTACTGCAGAAGACCTTGATCAGTTGGAAAAAGACCATAGGTCCCACAAGCCCTTCGGAACCTTCTGTGCCGCTGGAGGCCTGCTGTTCTTCGTCTCACGCCGTCTGCTGGCAAAGTTTACTGTTGCGCGTCTTGACCCGATCGTTGATGGTCGTATTGCTTCTCTCCGTCTCCTGGGTTATCATGGGAGTTGCCAGATCATTAATGTGCATATCGTGCATGACTGGCTTGAATGGGTGGCGAGGGGATCTTCACTCGTAGCCATCGTGCTCTTCTTCCCTCTGATGTTTCTCTTGGACTTGTCGTGGGCGATTGGATTTTTATGGCGACAGGGGGATCGAGGCTTCACACCGACGCTGGCTTGGATGGCCCTGTCGGTTCGCGTCTGGCTAACCATTTTCTTGCCACGCTCGGCCAGCTTGGGGAGGTCATGCAGGAGCGCGATGCGCACAGAGTTATCAGGCGCTGCGAAGGAGACGGAGAGTCTCAAGATCAGGTCTCATTTGCTCGCCATGACCGTATTTACACTACGCTTGCTACGCAGGATATACTTGATCTCCGCCCTAGGACTGGGACAGGGTGGCCTATTGCAGATCTCGGAGCCCCGTCAGACCACTGTCCAGTGTTCCTCTCGGTTGCTTCTTGGACGCCCACGGACTGCGCGAGAATGCCTAGTTGGGTGAGCAAGCATGCGCAGTTCAGTATTATGCTCCAGGATATTCTTGATCCCGACGCTCTCCCGGAGGTGCCGGCTGTCCGGCCTCTGGAAATTAAAGAAGTTATGAGGTACGCCTCGCAGCGCGTCAAGGATTGGGCGTTAAAAAAGGGGCCCGTGCCATTGAAGAAAAGTTAGCCTGTATGCTGCGTGTCCTTAGGGGGGGCTCGTGGGGGGGGCTCCCGTCAGATCTCCAAGGGCCTCGGTGGGTTTCCCGATCTCTGCAGGCATCTTAGTCCCCAGGAGGTGCGGTGGACCGATCGCCCTGGCTTCGGCTCGCTTTTTTCGGACCTGATGCGCCAGAACCTTCGTGCGCGCGAAACCACTGCTCGCGCGGGGGCTGAAGATGGCGACGGCGGGGCCCGCGCCGCGCAAGCTCTTGCTCGCGCCCGTCGTCTCTGCCAGGCCTGGAGGAAATCTGGGCGCCAGGTTTTTCTCCAGCAGGTCACGGGCGCTGACGGCGTTGCCCACGGCGATCCGAATGGGTGCCCCCGATTGCTGGCGGGCCATTGGAACGGCATCTTCCGTGCTCGGGAGGCGGATATGTCGGTGGTTGAGTCGCTTGCGTCCATGATCACCCCCATTCCTGATGACCCGCATCAGTATGTTTCCGATTCTGCTTCGATATATCCCCGGGTCATCGCTGAGGTGGTCTTCGCTGAGCTTCTGGGCAAAAAATCTGATTCGTGTCCTGGGCTTGATGGCATGCCCTACTCTGCCTGGAAAGCGTCGGGGGATATAGGACGGGAGTGCTTATATACTATCTATCGGGAGCTGGTGGAGCACCAGATTCTGCCGCCCAACTTTAACGACAGCGCCGCTGCTTTCTTGCCGAAGGGCCAATCGCTGGAGGGCGAAATCGCTGCCCGAACTGCCGATGAAACTAGGCCGCTTTCGCTTTCTAATACGGGCAACAAGCTGGTGAGTGCAAGCATCGGTTGGGCTCTGTCTCAGGTTGCCAGTGGTAGGGTCCTGGGCGCCCAGAAAGGTTTCCTTAAAGGCAGGCAGATGATCGGCAACATTATAGAGGTAGACGCCAATCTGATGATAGCGCACCCCATCTGTGATTGCCGTCGTGCAGGCTCGGCCCTGTTCGACCTGAAGGCAGCTTTCCCCAGCATTAATCACTGCTATATTTGGGCGATTCTACGGGCTCTTGGCATTCCTGAGCTTATCATCATGAGTATTACGGCGTTCTATGGTAGCAGTCGCATGGTAGTGCAATTCAATAACTCGGATCCGTACTATATACAAGTGTGTCGCGGTATCAAACAGGGTCGCCCATTAAGTGGTCTGCTGTTCAGCCTCTGCTTCGACCCAGTCGCTCGCAGATTGCAGCGTGTCTCTCTCTTCAGGCTGCCGTCACTTTTAATGTCTTCGTGGACGACCTGGCCGCGACAGCAGCTGATCGGGTCGCGGTTCTTCCGTGCACGTGTAAGATCATGGTGCTGAGTGGGAGCGCCACTGGTATGTTCATGAACCGTAAGAAGTGCCCATTAGTTTTCCCAGATAAGGATACCTACCTTGGGGCGATCGATCTTGTTAGAGAAGCTGGGGTTCGAATTCGGAAGTTCGAGGTCTCTCGATGTTGGTGGTGCCTGGGAGTGGGAGTGGGCTTTGATGCTGCTGAAAAATCATGGGCCCCCGTCTTGGCTAAGCTGAAAGAGAGGTGTTTGAGGATCAAATCCATGGGTCTTGGTTTATCAAGTAGCTTAGCTGCGTGCAACGTTTACGGTTTGCCAGTAACATCGCATGTTACACAAGTACATGCACCTCCTCCGAGGGCGAGAACGTTGGAAAAAAACGGGCTTCAGCTCCTCACTTGCTCCCCCAGGCACAGCTCCCCCCCAATGTCTCCCTTCGACATGCGTGTTCTGGGGCATCATGTGCAAGCGGGGCGGCTGGAGATATTTGCCCGTGCTTGTATGATTCGGGCGGCTACTCGTAGCGCGTGTTTCCTTCACTATTCCAGACTGATCGACCTCTGGGCACAGTCTGTTGAGTGCTGCGTGACGTGGAGATATAAGCGTATGACGAAACATTGGATGGTTATGCAGAAGAAGTCCGCGGATGAAGATTTTTATCGTATACATCCCCAGCCTGGGGATATCCCTGCCAATCTAGTACACTCATATATTCATAAACAACTGAACATGTCCAACCCCATGCCATCCGTTGCAGCTATCCTATACCCACGTATTGCGAAGTGGATCCCTCATTGTCCTATGGAGTATGCTGTATGTGCAGGTAGGCGTCTGTGTACTCTTGGTTTTCAGCTTCCTGGGTTCGTTGCCGCGGCCTGCCTCGAACGCCTTTTCAACTCTTGGAATACGACCAGACGTTGCAGATGTGCTGCTGTTGGGTGGCGTTTCGGATGCCAAGCAATGGGTGGGGATGATACACTTGACTATATGGTGTGCCATATTGCTATTGGTGCCGTGACAAGCAGCTATCGTCTTCTCCCAGTTGAGTACGGAGATGCCCCATATGCGTCTTTCCTCCCCCACCTTCTCCCCCCTGACAGTGAAGCATTTCTGTCCGCCTGCCTGGCCGTTGACTGTCTGCACTCTGCATTCCAATCCATTCGGTCCGCTGGCGCCCTGCCCTCCCCTGCGCGCACCACTGGCCTCATTCGAGCTCGTGTCCGTGCCCAGGTTCGTCGATCGAAGGTCGCCGAGGCCCTGGCTAGGGCTGGTTCGGGCGGTCGTGATGTGCGCGGCCCTCGCCCAGGCGCGCCCCGCGCGCGAGGCGAGCCTGCTCTCTGGGCAGCAGCAGTGGACTGGGACCTCCCTCTCTCCCCCTCTGAACGCGGGTCGCTCCTCCTCCTCCTCCTCCTCCTCCTCCTCCTCCTCCTCCTCCTCCTCCTCCTCCTCCTCCCTCTCCCCCCCTCCTCCAACCATGCCCGACGGACTGCCCTGCCGAGGCCAGCTTCCAGTCTCCCTCCCCCTCCTCGTCCTCCTCGCCGTCGCTCTCCTCCCCTCTGGCCTCCTCTTCTTCCTCGTCCTCGCCGTGCAGCCTTCGAGCCCTCGGCAACGTCTGCGCAGGCGTGCTGGCTGCTGGGGCGGCCGCGCTGGCTTGGAGGGGCCGGCGGCGCCGGTCGCGAGTGGCGGGGCGAAACGCTGCTCGCCCCGGGCCCCCCCACGTCGGAGATCCGGCCAAGGGTTATGATGCTCCAGCCGACTTCAGCCTTGAGCACCCAAATGAAAAATAATTTCGAGCGCCCCAACAAAGTACCGAATCTCAAGGGTTTTCACGTGCCGGGCCCTTGGATACACTGTTTCGACACTGTTTCGACACTCTTTTGACACTTTTCTGGGTGCTCGAAGTCATTTCTGGGATGCGGTCCTTACGTAGGACGGGAGCAGCGTAAGCCAAGGGCGACGTTTTAGTCAAGACGCTGATGCAAGGACCGTTTTGAGTTCGGAAGGGGCTCGGCGTTCCTTGGGTCGTTCCGAGGCTCTTCCCCCTTCCTCATGCACCGAGGCGGTCCTGGCGCCCCAAGGGGGCTTCGTTCCCTATTTAGCGTTCCTGATGTCAGCAGCCCAGATGTTGGGGGGGGCTCAGGGGAGGATGCGTCGACGCCCAATCGCTCATTCATAACTGATAAAGGGGCCCGATAATCCCCACCTGCCCAGGAGCGGGCGGATTCGTTATCGGAGGCCTATCGACGTCCTGCCAGCGATGTATCGCCGACGGCTCCGCTCGATGTCACCCCGCCTGAGCCAATCCTCCCCCCCAACGCTGCGCCTGAGGCCCCCCCCCCGCCGGAGACCCGGGAGGGGGATGGTGGCCGAGAGGCCGACGTTCCAGGAGGGAGTTTGTCGGAGGTTTTCTGGAGGTTTCTCCAGGCTTCCTTGCAGGTTTTGCGCGCACCCTGGTGCTTTCCGTTGACGAACACGAGCTTTTGGCGCTCCGCGCGGATTTCTTGGATCCGCACTAGGCCGCCCCTGGCGGCGCCTTCAGGCAGCCCCTAGCGCGCTCCGCGCGCCAGGGAGGGGGGCCCAGCGCAGATCCAAGAAATCCGCGCGGAGCGCCCAAAATTTATGTCAGAGTGAGGGGGCCGAACGGTCATTCACTGTCCTTGGGTGAGTGGCTGCAGTGGGATTCCTCGGTGCGGATTATCGTTGTTGTTTGTTGTTGTTGTTGTTGTTGTTGTTGTTGTTGTTGTTGTTGTTGTTGTCGTCGTCGTCGTCGTCGTCGTCGTCGTCGTCGTCGTTGTTGTTTGTTGTCGTCGTCCCACCCGCAACACGCCCCGCGACACACCCGCGACCCACCCCGCGACCCACCCCGCGACCCACCCGCGACCCACCCGCGACCCACCCCGCGACCCACTCCGCGACCCACCCCGCGACCCACCCCGCGACCCACCCGCGACCCACCCGCGACCCACCCGCGACCCACCCCGCGACCCACCCCACGACCCACCCCACGACCCACCCGCGACCCACCCGCGACCCACCCGCGACCCACCCCGCGACCCGCCCGCGGCCCACCCCGCGACCCACCCGCGACCCACCCAGCGACCCACCCGCGACCCACCCGCGACCCACCCGCGACCCACCCCGCGACCCACCCGCGACCCACCTTCGACCCAAACCACGTTCAAGGTACAAACCACCATTTTCGGCGCCTGCGGCGGGTTTTGTTTTGCATTCCTTCCAGGTGGAGAGCCCGCGACCCACCCCGCGACCAACTCGCGACCAACCCGCGACCCAAACCACGTTCAGGGTACAAACCACATTTTTCGGCGCCTGCGGCGGGCATCTTTTGCATTCGTTTCAGGTGGAGAGCCCGCGGCCCACCCGCGACCACGTTCAGGGTACAAACCAAATTTTTCGGCGCCTGCGGCGGGCATCTTTTGCATTCGTTCCCGGTGGAGAACCCGCGGCCCACCCGCGACCCATTCCACGTTCAGTGTGCAAACCAAATTTTTCGGCGCCTGCGGCGGGCTGCTTTTGCATTACTTCCAGGTGGAGGTGGAGAGCCCGCGACCCACCCGCGACCCAAACCACATTCACTGAACAAACCAATTCCGCACAAGCGCGGCGGCGGATTTTTGCATGCCGTCTGAGCCCGCAACGACCTCTTCAAGCCCCGCGCATCCACACCAGCCCGTCCAGCAACTTCGCCCTGGCGAGTTGCCTTGATCAGAGAAGTCGGGGAGCATAAAGTGGACAAAAAGGATTGCGTTGCCGTTATCTTGGGAAAGGAGGGGGAGACAGGAGGAGTAAACAGGGGACGAGGAGGACGAGAAAGAAGAGAGGATGTAAGGAGAATGTGGAGGAGGAGGAGGAGGAGGAGGAGGAGGAGGAGGAGCAGGAGGACGAGGAGGGAGAGGAGGGGGAGGAGGGGGGAGGAGGAGGACGAGGAGGGAGGGGAGGAGGGGGAGGAGGGGGAGGAGGATGATGATGGACGATAATGGGAGGACGATGATGGAGGCCGATGAGGGGGTGGACGACAATGGGAGGACGATGGTGAAAGGACGAGGGGGGAAGAGGGAGGACGAGGAAGAAGAGGAGGAGGACGAGGTGGAGGAGGAGGAGGATGACGATGACGATGACGACGAGGACGAGGACGAGGAAGAGGAGGAGGAGGAGGAGGAGGAGGAGGACGAGGAGGAGGAGGATGAGGAGGAGGAGGTGGAGGAGGAGGAGGAGGAGAGCGCCATCGACAGGGAAGGTGGGGGCCAGGAGGTCCGCCGGCTCGACGACGCCCGCGTCGCCCGCGCCCGCCCCCTCACTCTTATCAGAAATTGCAGGGTGCTACGTTTATGGCGTTTTTTATTTTTCTATGACTGCGTCCTGGTGATCCCTGCATCGTCCCGAACGGTTGCCTCCAGCGACGCCTGGGAAAACCCTGATCCTCGACGCTCGATCCTTCTCTCTCACCCTCCCCGACCCCTGCAGCAGGACAAGGTTGGCGTCGATTCTAGTCAAGGTGGCCCCCAGAGGGGAGAGAATGGGGCGGGGACCTTCGACAACGAGGCGGGCGCCCAGGATCGGCGAGAGGAAGTCTCAGGCGAAATGCCCAGCCCGCCCGAACGACACGTCTGTTGGTGCGACGAGGGAGGAGGAGGAGGAGGACGAGGAGGAGGAGGAGGAGGAGGAGGAGGAGGAGGAGGAGGAGAAGAAGCAGCATGAGTCATCGATTCGACCACAGTCCGCCGGCGTCAGCGTCAAGAGGAGGGTGAGGAGGAGAAGGACAGTGATGAGAAGGATGTCATTCAGGAGGACAATCATGAGGTGAGGGAGTGGAGGGCAATACGTATGGAGGTTGAGGATGAGAAGGAGGTGGAGGGGGAGACGGGGCGGAGGAGGCGCGGAATCCCACACTTCCGATTTGTTCAATTTTTCCATAATCAGATTATTTAATCGCTTCGCTCATTCCGCCGGCCCTGGAGCGCTATTTGGGGCCTCTTGGGGCCGTCTTGGGTGCTTCTTGGGGGCTTCTTGGGAGCGTCTTGGGGCTCCTTGGCGGCGTATTGGGCTCCCCTGGGGCCTCTAGGGGGGCTCTCGGGGGCCCCTTGGGCGGGAGGGGAGGTAGTCGTTGGCAGCCCCCCCCTCGGAGGCCACGATCCTGATGAGGGTTGGCGAAAAATAGCCTCCCCCTGGGGATCGCCCGGGGATCAGCCGTGGATCGGCCGGGGTACTTTTCGTCCGGGGCCCCCCAGGGGCCGCCCCGCGCGCGCGAACTAGAAATATTGTTAAGTAGTTACAGGAGATCTTAGCACGCCTCTGGCCCGTTGGGCCGGCGAATTGGGTTCTTGTCATCCGTGTTACTCCTCCGCTTCACTCGCCTGACTCTTTCACCTGCTTCCGCCCACTCTTTCACGCATTTTCATTTTTACTCACACTCAGGTCAGAATCACACTCAATCAGACTCGCTCATGCTCGCGCTCACACATACTTACATTCGTTCACACTCAGATTTGTTCCCACTCAACTTCAGCTCAGACTTCCTCGCTCGTTGATCGTTTTATGCGCATGTTATTCCGTGTATCTACATCGATATACCATCGTAAGTGGTATCATACTGATACTTGCCCGTGCTCTGACATATTTCCCATATCCTAAGTGTGAGTTCTTGTTATTCGTGGGACCCCTCCGCGTCACTCGCGCATCCTCCCTTCCATACCTAAACGCGCTCACACTCAGATTCACTCATACCCAGCCAGATTCGCTCATGCTTGGATATTCATATTCGCTCATTTGTAAACACACTCACGCTCCGACGCACTCGCACTCAGATTTCTCATGCTCAAACTAATCCATATTCGCATTCCCATGCGCGACGTAGCAGGCATGGCGTTTGGGCCTCCCAAACGGGCCCACTCGTGGTTCAATGGTGACACCACCAGGTAGACTGGCTGGTTTGGCGCGGTAGAGGTGTTTCTTTTCATCGACCACAGACCATCGCAATGTAGCAGGCATGACCTTTGGGCGACCGAAAGGAGAGCCGACCAGAAGGTTATCGCGGGTCCGTTCGCGCCAGTATTACGGGAGCGTCTCAGGTAGGACGTGCGCTTTCACGGAGTAGACGTATATCTTAGCAACGTTCCCAAACCGCGACGTATCATGCATTGCTCTTGGGCACCCCAGGGGGGAGCCATCCGACCAGGGTGTTATCACGGGTCAGTTCGCGCCTAGATTGTGTGGTTGCCTTCGGTTGAGTGGCTGTTTTCGAAGGGTAGACGCGTCTCTTGTCAGGGCTCCAAGATCATGCTGTATCAGACATGACCTCTCGGAGCCCAACCAGGCAGGGGCAGGTTTCTGCTCTCGGTGTTTGTTGACCCTGGGTGGACACATCGATCGCTTCGGAGGTCTGTCAGGCGTTGCCATCATGGCTCGAAGCTCCTCGCGAGCACCTGTGTGAAACCGGCGGCAACCCGGGCAGAGACCGACGGCTTGACGACGACGTATCAAGCGAATACTTGGATTCTGATGTTGGGCCTCTGAAGAAACGTATAGTGAAATACGCGGAAGCCGCGTAAACTCGCAGAAGCCTTCAGGACCCTGGACCCTGCCGGGAACCGCGCGGGAAACCGCTCGTCTTTGAGGCAGTCCCCCCCGCTCGACCCCGCCAGCCAGGCCCACTTGGCGTCTTTACACAGAAGGGGGGTCTCGTCCACATCATCCCGCAATGGCTGGCGCCGACAAACGTTCTCAACATGACACTGCCTCCCATCACCATCGCCGCCACCGCTGACGCATTCATAGCTACCCTCCTCACCGCCGTCACCATCATTCCAGTCATCCTTTTCGCTCTCTTTGCGATTGCTGCCTGCACTGAGGCCCTTCAAAGGCACGCAATCAAACTCGAAAGCACCACTCTCCCCTGCCTGAAAGGGGGAGCCGACCAGGGTTTGATAGCCAGCCCGTTGGCGTCTCGGGTAGAATTGCCGCTTCGGTTGGCTAGACGTGTCTACAGTGGAGACCCAGGCCAAGAAACACCCTGCTCACCCTGCTTGCCTCCATGGTGCCCTGGGTTTCTTCGATTTCGATGGTGGTGCGACGGAAAGCGCGACGTGCCCACACCAAAAATCGATGGACGTCCTGGGGTCTCAGGGTTGTGTTTCTTGTGGACGGTTTCCTGTGGTCGGGCCCCTCCTGTAGACGTGTCTATGTTCAGAGCCCCAAGACCGCTGCATCATCGCGACGTAACGGGCAAGGCATGTGGGAACCCGGGGCGGGGGCCGACCAGGGTCTTATCACGGACCCGTTCGCGCCCAGTTGCGTGGACATCTCGAGTAGAATGCTGTTCCTGGCGGGGTAGACGTTCAGGCCTCGGAAAAAATAGCGAACACGCATGCCTCATTCATCGGTCAACGCCTCCCCCTCTCCCCAGTGATCAAAGTTGGCGGGGGGTCTGAGTCTCCCCCACGCGTGCCAACTTTGAATTTGGAGGAGCGGGGGAGTGTCCACTAATTGTTTCCCCCTACCGTATCTCTAGCCAGAGCCCTAATCTCATCGCGATGTGTGGCCAGTGTGCCGCTCTAGCTAGGGGAAGCCACAAGGGGGATTGCCCGGGCCCGTTCGCGCCCAACTCGCTGGGACCTCTCAGGCAGGATTACCCGCTTGGGGAAGGCTATATTTTCACGTCGCCATGGCCTCCGCGATGTAGCAGGCATTGAATTCGGGCCGTGGGGGAGAATGCAACGCAAGGGAATGCACATATGGGGATTTCCGCGTCGAGAGGTTGAGTTTCCATCGTGGTGGGCCCCTAGATGTCTGGGAGAAAGAGGAGGAGGCGGATGGGGGGGTGATCATGATGATGATGATGATGATGATGATGATGATGATGATGATGATGATGATGATGATGATGATGATGATGCTGATGCTGATGCTGATGCTGATGATGATGATGATGACGATGATGATGCTGATGCTGATGCTGATGCTGATGCTGATGATGATGATGATGATGATGATGATGATGATGATGATGATGATGATGATGATGATGATGAGGCTGATGCTGATGATGATGGTGATGATGATGATGAGGAGGAGGATGAGGGGAATGCACAGCTGCGCCGATCATCAGGGAGCCTCTCGTCGTCGCCCTGGCCCAGCGGTTCTTCTGCGGCCCTGGCTCACCTGGCCCAGCTCCCCAGCCTCCCGGAAGAACGTGCACGGGGGGCCTCCTCGTCCTCCTCCTTCTCCTCCCCCTCCTCCTCCTCCGCCTCCTTTTCCTCCTCCTCCTCCTCCTCCTCCTCCTCCTCCTTGGACCAATGGAAAGGAGGAATACTGCTAACCAATTTCCAGATGTCTAATGCATGTTTAGAACATATGCTTTTAAACCACATGTATTTTCACATGTTCCGAACATGTGTAAAGCAGGTAGAGGCAACTACAGCTTGAATTCAATTATTGAACGGTGAGAGTATCAATTGTGATGGCATCCAGAATGCCAGGTGAGACATCGTCGGTTCTCCCACGCGGTCCGAGTGCGCTCGGAATTGATCCCTGGACTCCTCCCGGGGCCCCTCCTGACCCGTTCTTCGAGTCCGAGCCGGCCGTGGCGACAAGACGCCTTCGGGAGGCCCGACAAGGCATCCGCCGACCCCGTCGGCGTCTGCGAGTCACGCCTGCCGAGTGAGACCCCTGCAGAGAGTCGAGCATGTCGGGGCTTTTCTGGGATATCTGCTCCCTGGTCACGGCCTTGGCGGTATATGGGGGAGGTCGGACGGGGCTAGGACGAGGGTGAACCCGTTGCAGGGCGTTCCAGGACGCTCTGGGAAGGCCGCGGCGCCCGGCACATACTCGAGAGCCGCCGGATCTCGGAGATTCTCGATGTACCCTCACCCGAAGTTGTCCTCGTCCTGGCTTCGTCTCAGGAGGGGAGCGCGCCGGGCCGCCCAGGCCGGGGCTCCAGCCGTGCGGCGGCAGGGCCCTGCACCAGAGCGCGAGGGGCGCGGGTCCGCAGCAAGGTCCCTGGGCGGCCGAGTCCGCAACCCTGTCCTGTCGCCGTCCTCCTCCTCCTCCTCCTCCTCCTCCTCCTCGTCCTGCTAGGGGAGGAGGAGGAGGAGGAGGAGGAGGAGGAGGAGGAGGAGGAGGAGGAGGAGGAGGAGGATGTCACGCGACCCCAGCAGGAGAAGGAGAGGGGGGCGGTCCACCAAGTCACTCCACCTCGCTGGTCTGCTCAGCGGCCAGCCAAAGCGAATCGTGGCTGAGCCCCGTGGCTCCGCTTACTAAAGCCCAACGCCATGGGGGCGTCTCGCAGTGCCACTCTTGGGCGCCGAGGAGGTCTATGAGGAGAGTCAGGTCGGCAGGCGGGTGGGCAGGCAGGTCTGGGTCAGCTTTGAGGGACAGGTAGCTAGGTCAAAGCAGACCCATACCTGCCTGCCTACCCACCTGCCTATGGAGGGTCGACAGGAGGGTCATGGAGGTACGCAGTCAGGTGGTAGGTCGTCGTCGTCGTCGTCCTCCTCCTCCTCCTCCTCCTCCTCCTCCTGCTCGACTTTCTCATTGGGGCGAATGAGGACGGCGGGTTCGTATCATGTCGACGCGGTGGTGACCCCTGTGCGGGCGTTCAAGGTTGAACGCCACCAGTGGCCCAGAATCGGCCGACATTCGTCACGACACGAGTGTGCGCAGGATGTGAGGTAGGGCCAGGTAGGTAGGTAAGTAGGTGGGTAGGGGTCACCGTTGAGCTCTTGTGCGCGTCTGAGCGTGCTCTGGTGCGCTCTGCTCGGCTTGACTCTGTGTCACCGTCGGCGTTGCTGTTTGGAATGGGGAGGCATGACGAGGGGGGGCGCCTGGACGCGTGTGTGACCAAACAATTGGGCCTGCCTTGTGGCCACCGCGGGCCCATGCAGGGTCTCTTGGGAGACCCTGGGGCTGCCGTGGGGTGCTCTTCGGGCTCCTGTGGGGCCTCCTGGGGCCACCTCGGCGTCCGTGGGGGGGTCTTGGGGCGTCTTGGGGGCCGCGTGGTGGGGAGTCTCGGGACCGTCTCGGAGCGGTCTGGGCCGGCCGGCTTGGCTGGGGGCTAGCTGGAAGCATGTGTGGCCACATCTTCGGGGCATCTTAGACCGCGAGGTGCCTTCTGGAGGGTACCCCTGATGGAGGCCTCTGAGACCCCCTTGAAGACGTATCGAGGTGACAACAAGTCTGATATTGCCAACATCGTTGACAAGTGTGAGTTGTTTGATGGTTCTGGCTGTATGGGCTCTCTCTTGGGACACATCTTTAGCCTTTTCTGGGTCTCTTAGGTCCTCCGGATTGTGCTTGAGACCTCTTGGGCGTGTTGGAGCTCTTCTTGAGCCGTCTTGGAGGGCATGTTGGAGGCTCTGATGGTCCAGGGGGGGCCTTGATGAGCTCAGGCTCCCCCCGCCCCTCGAACGGGATTTTGGACCTCTGGGGAGGCGGACCAGGGGGAGTGGGACAACCAACTATTTCACACGTCCTTCCAAGCGGGGGGCGGCGGATCCGTGAGCGTTCGATGGTAGGATTCGTCCCGAAGCGTTGTGTTCACCAGGGGTCCTGGGTGTCAGTTTCGAGCGGGTGCCAGGCAGGGCGAGAACGCAGTCGTTTCCGCTCACGAGGCCTGCGCGAGCAGGAAAGCTGCACTGGGCTCCGCCACGCCGGTACAGCTGCCAGAGGTGGCGTGCCATTCTCGGTCGCGCGTAAGAGTGACCCTTCGCCAGAGTGATCCGTGGTTGTGGGCCCACGGTCCCCCCCAGCACTGGCGCGCGCGCGTGGATTGGGCCCCCGACGGCCCCCTCTAGCTGCGCACTAGAGAGGTCGGTCTTGCCAAGGGCCACCCTTGCGTTTAGCATTTTGGAGGACGATCCATGGAGAGGAAGCATGTAGCCAAATATGTTCCAGATGTCTAAAACATGTGTCAAGCATACGTTGAGCATGCAAAACATGTTTTAACTATGTGTAGAACATGTGGTCCGACATTTTAAACACGCTCCAAATTCAATGATAGGAGTGTCAGCTTGTCCATTGTCGTGGCATCCACAAGCTCAGCAGGCCATCATAGACGCGCACCCCGCCCGCAGCCTTGGAGCAGCGTGTTGCCCCCCAGGCCCGCTCATTCGAGGAGGACGGCCTTGCGGTCTCTGTGGGCAGCTTGCCTCGGATGGGGACTTCGGTGAGCTTGGCATATTTTATTGTGCCACATGCGCGACTACCAGGGAACGGGCACGCCGACGCCGCGAAGGAGGCCACCGCCGTGTGCACATAGCGACTTTGAATTACAGTATGGCATGGTCGATTTGTTTGGCACCACGCCGGCCTGCGGTGTTCACAGTCGAAGTATCATACCATGGATGGCTCGTGGTGACTGGAAGCAGCGCGCGTGACTGAATCCGCATCGTGACCGTTTTCTCATTCATTGTTTTGCCTGTCGGCACGGGCCCTCGCAACCCCCCCTCCCCCCCGTGGAGTAGATCTTGGCTGTCTTTGGTGCCTGCTTCAAGCAGGTGGAGTCTCCCCCATAGGACGCACTGTTCCAAACAGTCGCACTGAGCAGAGGTCTGGAGCCAGACACCCCCCTCTCCCCCCCCCCTTCCGCCCAATGTCGAAACGTCGAATAAGAACACGCTCACAGTGAAGTCGCATCACGCTTGTGTCGCGGGCGGTAGACGGTCAACAATCTGGGTGCCCCGCGAGGAGCTGGTGCGTTGAGCGCTCTCACATCCAAGCGACGGCTTGTCGCATTTTGATCCGCATCCGTCATGGCGCTCCAGTCAGCCCCTTGCTGTCAGTGTTCAGTCAAGAGGAGGTTCCACCTGGAGGAGGAATAATAACGACAGAGAATAAAGGGCGGGAGGAGGAGGAGGAGAAGGAAAGGGAGAGGTGGATGATGATGATGATGATGATGATGATGATGATGATGATGATGATGATGATGATGATGATGATGATGATGATGATGATGATGAGGAGGAGGAGGAGGAGGAGGAGGAGGAGGAGGAGGAGGATGCGGAGGATTGATGATTGAGGCGGGCGGCGAGGAGGGCGATGGGGAAGGATGGATGAGGATGAGGATGAGGATGAGGATGAGGATGATGATGATGAGGAGGAGGAGGAGGAGAAGGAGGAGGAGGAGGAGGAGGAGGACGGCGAGAAGGAGGAGGAGGAGGAGGAGGACGGGGAGGAGGACGAGGAGGAGGAGGAGGAGGAGGTGGAGGAGGAGGAGGAGGTGGAGGAGGTGGAGGAGAAGTACGAGCAGAAGAAGGTGAGGACAATAAGTAAATCCAACACCAAGCGATGCAGAGATTTTGCTGCATCATGGCCTACGGCAGGCGCGCGCTGGACGGGCCGGGGCCGGGGCTTCGGGTGCCACTGCCGGGGGGGGAGGCCTTGGCCCCTGCACGGGTGGAGGGCCATCGGCCTCAAGGTGGGCACCAAGGATCGGGCGAGTTATCCGACCACATCGCGCGCTGCAAGTCGCCACCCGTGTGGGGGTAGGTAGAGGGTCTAACAAGGGCGCCCTCGAGGGCGCGAAGTGATTCGCGCTTCGCGCTTCGCGGTCCGGCTCCGATTCCTCCTCGTCCTCCTCTCCTCCCCCGGGAGGCGGCGCGAGAGCGCGAAACGATTCGCACTTCGCGCTTCGCGCAGCGCGACGCGCGAAGTTTGGGGCCCTTGAAGTCGCCAGGGCTGGTCGAGGGTTTAAAAGAAGCAGGCGTGCGCGGCGGCGAAGCGGCTGCCCGATTTTGGGAAGCAGCCGCCCCGGCGATCGGACGCCCCAGGTCGCTTTTCATTGGAGCGCGGGGAGGTCTCAGGCGGGAACACGATTTTGAAGAGGAACCGTCCATCACCAGTATGGGCGTCGGCGAGTCAACGCCTGAATGACACAGCGCTGACATCGATTTCGTGTGAGCTGGAACATGAGAAGCTACACATCGTCTCGCCCTCCGTCCGTGACGCTGATGGAAATGAAGACGGTCAGGAACTTTGGCTTAGCGTAGCGCGCCGCCGGGTGGGTCTTGCCCACCACGCTTCGGCGCTTCACGGTATCCACGTCTCCGTCCCCGAGCGTCAATGCTCCGAGCTCTTCTCAGCCCCCCGCCCGCGGAGCGGAGCGACACGCGCTCGCACGGCATGGCGTGTCGCCGGGGCCGCCGCCGCGACACGCTGGGCAACAGTTCTATGCAGCACGTTGTGCGGGTCAGACGTTAGAAACATCCCGCCTTGTATCTGTTCAGATATTTCAGGCGAATCGCATGGACTGTCTGGTCGCCCCTTCGGCACGCTTTGTGGTGCACATTGGAGGATCGGAGGAGGGCTTACCCATAAGGAAGAGAGGTGGCAGGATATGAGGCAGAGAAATAATAGAAGAGGAAGAGGGGCAGGACGATGATGAGGCATAGGTCGAGTGGGGTAATGAGGAGAGAGGACTATCTAGGAAAAGGAGAGGATATATGATGACAGCACAGCCCTTCCTATGTCGCTTAATCTTTTCATATCCACTCGCCAGGTTGTCCCAGGTGACCTTGAAGCCCACATGTCAGCTGCGTGGCCTGACATTTTCACAATCGGAAAAGGGGGCACTCGTACTTGGGAGGATGCGGAGCAGCAGGGTGCAGTTGAGCAGGCAGGAGGCGAAGGCTACAATTATCAGGGTGGAGGAGGACGTTCTGGAGGAACAGGAGGGGCAGGAACCAGAAAATACGGTTAGGAGCTTCGGCTTAGCGTGTCGCTCCGCTGATTCGCGCCAACCACGCTTCAGCGCGGCACGCTATCCACGGCCCCATTCCCAAGCGTCAGCGTCCCGAGCTGTTCCCAGCCTCCCGCCCCGCGGAGCGGAGCGGCACACGCCATCCGCTCGCCAGGCACAGCGTGTCGCCGGGGCCGCCGCCGCGACACGCTGTGCAACAGCTCCTGACCGCAAGCAGGGCATAGCAGGTGGGGCAGAAAGACTACACAGGGGAAGGTGGGCGTGGGTGGGGGGGTGGGCAACGACGGCACGCTGTGCAACAGTTCCTGACCGTAAGCAGGGCATCGCATGTGGAGCATGAAGACTACATAGGGAAAGGCGGGCGTGGGTGGGGGTGGGTGGGCAACGAAGGGGATTAGTTCGGATCCAGAACTGTGGCCCGCCGTCGACCACAGCGCCGTTCTGATCGACGGGGGCAGGGCACCGATCATGGAATGCTGGCAAGTGTTGATGGCTCGAGAACGCTCCGATCGATCAAGAACAAGAACAGCAATAACACCACCACCACCAACAGCAACAACAACATAACCAACAATAGCAACACCACCACCACCAACAACAACAACAACACCAACAACCTAAACCATACGGTTTCGACATCCTGTGTGCGGAAAAGCACTGCGCGAGAGAGGCGGGATCACGCTGGCACGCTGTCAGCGGAGAGAGGGGGCTGGTAACCGTACTGAGTTATTGTGGTGGAGGAGAAGAGGATGACGAGGAGAGGAGGAGGAGGAGGAGGTGGAGGAAGATGAAGAGGAGGAAGCAGAGGAGGATTCGGAATCTGATGAGGCGCAGCAGCCTGAGAGGAATAGCCAGGAGGATGAGGAGAAGCCTCTGCATTCATTCAGACCATGAAGGGAGGAAGAGCAGTGAGGTCGGAGAGGAGGAGCAGCAGCGGCAGCAGGCAGTGGAGGAGGCCGCCCTGCCCCCCCCCCCCCCCCCGTGCCGCACCCCGTCTGCCGCGCGCCTCCTCGACCCCGACCCCTCCCCTGCGAAGCGTGCGCTTGGCGACCCTCTGCGCCGCTGCTCCTCCTCTGCCTCGCCGCCCGCGCCTCCGCGCAGACAGCGGCGCCCGCCCCCCCCCCCCTTTGCAGGCGAAGCGGCCTCCTGGGCCGACGGGCTGGGCACCGGAGCGCTCGCGAGCTCCTGGGAGGCCTCCGTCTTCGCGCGGGCGGAGAGGAGCATCTCGGAGGGCGACATGCAGGCAGGGCGGCGAGATCGATGCGGATCCACCGCGTGGCTCGGTGCGGGCCCTCGCCCACCCCCCCGCCCTGGAGTAGATCTTGGCTGTTCTTGGCGCCCGTTTTCAGGCAGCTGGAGTCTCCCCCATAGGACGACGCCCTGTCGCAAGCGGTCGCGCTGAGCAGAGGTCCGGAGACAGACCCCCCTCCCCTCCCCCACCCCCCCATTCCGCCCAATGTCGAGACGCCGAAGAAGACAGCGCTCACCACTCCAGGCTGGGCCAGGACTCCGCGGCCCAGGAGCGGTGCACAGGCCCCCCTTTGGCCTGGGCAGGGAGGCACCTCTGCACCGCTCGGGGGCCCAGGATGCGCCTGGCCGGGCGCGGCGGCAATGCTCTGATCTCGTCGCCCCCTTCAGGGGCTCCGAGCCTGCGCGCACCTGCGGAGGGGTGGGGGGGTGGGGCTGGCAGCTCACGGAGCAGAGTAGCACCCTCCACTGTGAGTGTGTGTGTGTGTGTGTGTGTGTGTGTGTGTTGTGAGCGCGTGTGAGTGTGTGTGTGTGTGTGAGTGTGTGTATGTGTGTTTGTATTTTCCTCTTCCTATCTTTTTACAAGCCCGAGGGGGGGGGGAAAAACCGTCCCCCCCCCCAAAACTGGATCCCCGGGATCTGGGGTTCTCGGGCTCCCTTGGACGTCCTTGGAAAAGGTCACCCAGCTTTGCGGGTCACAAACGCCTTGCCAGCAGACCCAGAGCGATCAGAGGGGTCATCAGAAAGGTTCAAGGGAGGCCCCAGACAGCACAAGAGCGCTCCAAGAGGGACTCCAATTGCTTCAGGACGGCCCAAAAGACCCCCAAGGCACCCCAAAAAGCTTTCCAAGGGGCCTTCAAAACACACAAATCGTCCCATTCCTTTCGTAAAACTCAATTTTTGCATATTCGCCTTTCGGATTTCATCAACTTTCAAGACGGCTTCAAATCCCCCGAGATCGCCTCAAGACGCCCCAAAAGGCCACCAAGAAAGCTTCAAGACAGCCGAGCCGGGCCCCACGATCGCCCACCGGGCCCAAGCTCCCCAATACGGCCCAAGAAGGCCCCAGGACGGCCCATGAAGGCGCCAAAACGGCCCACGAGGGCCCCGAAAACACCCCCACGATGTTTCCGAATGCCAGCATTCATTGCGTTTGCTCCCATGACATTCCACATTGTGACCCAGTCGTTGAGGGTCTCGTGGCATGCAGCGAAGATGCCCGAGGATGCCCCCAACAGCTTTCACAAGATGATCGTGAGGCCTCCAGGGGTCCCAGAAGCCCCTGAGAGGCAACCGACTCCTACGCGCGCATTCCCTTGGATTGGCAATGCTTGGAATTATGCTGCACGGCTTCACATTGCGTTGCTGTGTTTGGCACTCACTCGCATGGCTTCCCATTGCTTTGCATTGCGCACCTCGGCGGCCCAGGCCACCAGCGGGCGCCCACGCGATTCATTGGGATGTTCTCTTCACCGGCCGGCAACTCAGGAGGAGGATGAGGAGGAGAGGAGGAGGAAGAGGATGTGGACCAGGAGAACGCGAATCAGAAAATGAAGAAGCAGGACGAGGGAATTATACGCAAGGGGAGTGCGGATAACGAGTGGCGAGTATCACCCAAACAGAAAACGAGGAGGGGGAGGAGGAAGAGGGAGTCATGAGATCCGCTTCGCCCGGGTATGCTCACAACTCCCACCTCGGAAACGCTTTGCCTCGCAGTGGTCCCGCCATTTTCGCCTGAGACATCCTTGCAACTCTGGAATCCGAGACGCCCCGAGGTGTTCAGGCCAATTTCGCCTGAGGCAGTCTCGCAAGTCTGACTTCGGAGGTGCCCTGCACCATGGTGGTTAGCCTACTTTCGCCTGCGACTTCTCGCAACTTTGAATTTCGGGATGCCCTAAGCTGAGGTGTTCAAACCATTCTTCGCTTGAGACTTCCTCGGAAGGCTGACTTCGGAGATGCCACGCCCCATAGTGCTCGGGCCAGTTGCGCCTAAGACATCCTCGCAACTCTGACCTCGGAGGTGCCCTACCCCAAGGTGGTCTGGCCACTTCCGCATGCGACACCCTCGCAACTCTGCGTCCGGGGATGTCCTAAGCTTCGGTGTTCTGGTCACTTTCGCCAGAGCCATCCTCGCAATTTTCGGTTCCGCGGTGCCCTGAGCTGAGGAAATCAGACCGCTGTGGCCTGAGACCTTCTCCGAGCTCTGACCTCGGAGAAGCCCTGTCCCAAGGTGGTCCAGCCACTTCCGCTTTGAGGCTTTCTCGCAACTCTACGTTTCAGGGCTCCTTGAGCTGAGGTGTTCGGGCCACTTTCGCCAGAAGCGTTCTCGCAGCTCTGGGTTCCGAGATGCCCTGCCCCATGGTATTCCGCCACTTTCGCTTCAGACATCCTCGCGTCACTGAGTTCCGGTCTTTCCTGAGCTGAGGTGTTCAGGCCGTTTTCGCTCGAGACATCCTCGCAATTCTGAGTTCCGGTATGTCCTGTGTCCTGAGCGGAAGTGTTCAGGCCATTTTCGCTTGAGACATCCTCGCGCACTGACCTCGGCGATGCATTGTCCCATGGTAATCTGGCCATTTTCGCTTCAGCCCCTCGCACCTTTCAGCTGCGAGATGCCCTGAGCAACTGGTCAGGCCACTACCGCCTGAGATACGCATGTTTATGCGAGCCCATAGCCATATACATATGTTTATGTATATATGTATATATATACATATGGGCGTGCACCGACAAAACGCGTACGAGTTGCATATGCATGCTCATACCCTTACACACGTAACTTTATATGTACATATGTACGCTGTATACATATACAGCAATGTAAGTATATTGTATACGCCTAGACATATATACGGAACGTGCATGCGCGTGCGCATATACATGCATGCGCGCATGTACGCACGCACGCATCCCGCTTTCGTGCGGAACTCAAAGGACCAAGTTGCATGGCACGCAGCGCCAATGCAGTCCTGTGTATATATATATATATGTGTATGTATGTATGTATATATATATATATATATATATATATATATGTCTGTGCCTGTGTGTGTGTGAACCTCGCCCCTCTCGCCTCCCCTCGCGGCGCACAGCGAGTAACCCGGCCCATCCCCTGTGGGCGGACCTCCGGTCCCTTCGCCGCGGGGATGTTGCCCGGCCGCGCGCGTTCTCCCGGACGACTGCCTGCGCCGAGCCGCTGCGCGCGTGGCCGCAAGCCAAAGAAATGCGCGCGCGTGTGTGTGTGTGTGTGTGTGTGTGTGCGTGTGTGTGGTTGTGTGTGTGTCCGTGTGTTTTGTTCTGGTGCTCAGCGAGCTCGTTTTGTTTTCCATGCCACTTTTGCCTGCTGCATCCTTCCTCGGTGTTCCTGTCTGTATATCTGCTTCGGGCATGCCCCGAGACTCTCGGGGGACCGTCCGTCTGCGCACGCCATGCTGAAGCCCGGGCAGGCGGCGGCCGTGTGCGGGGCGCTTGTTTCAGGAGGGGAAAAACACACGGACACAATTTATCGCCGGCTCCCAGGAAAGTATGGGAAAATGTGGGAAGTGGGGGGGGGCAGACGAAAGCCAAAGAATATGGAAATATATGGGGGATCCTGTTTTTTGTGTGTATTTATTTGTGTGTCCCAGGGCCCCTTCATTGCTTCTTGAAAATATGTTCCACGGGATTTATTGGACGGCTGAAGTATTGGTCGTCATCTTGGGGTACGTGCTGGCTGATCGCCAAGAGCCGCTTCACCTTCAGGAGCCCTACGAGCCCCAAGCTGGAACTCCACAGCTAAGCTCGCAAGGTGCTCCTGGAGGTCCGGAAGATCTCTTGGTCTGGAGATGCCTTCGTTCATACCGTACGAGATAGGCACATTTCTTTTTACAATCGTTTCAGAGTGTGTTCGCGACGGTGTGGAGGGGTCTGCTACCTGGGACACGTTACCGCAGTCGCGATCTACATGCACGTTCGAGCCAGCATCTTATCAGTATCTTAATTTTTTTCCATGTCTGCTTTTCTGCTTGTGTTTGTCATTGTCAATGTTTGGACTTCTGGCAGAGATATCCTTATTGAACGAACGGTTTCTGGGAAACCGATTCGGTGAACAAGGTGCCGACATGCATGTCCAGGTGATCGTATAAGACAGGATGTGCGACACTACCAAGCATGAAGGGCTTTGATGCTTTTCCTTTTGGGTGCTGCGCCAACACCCACGAAATGTGCTACCTCTCAAAACGTTTGCCAAGAGACGAGCAGGCACTTCCCGAATTCCTATGCACCGTTGAGCCTCGGATCTGCCCCATGCCGTGAGATTGCATCGAGGCTTCGGGCTCCCTTTGGTTTCCCATGCTGCCGTCCGTATCCATGTGCCATTACATCTTAGTCGGTTGTGTGTTGCCAGTCTTTGAGATGTACTCACGCCGACGCCGTCAAGCCATCTGCTATTTGCGCTGCGTTCCCTCCAGAAAGACATGCTTGATATACAAAAAACAGGGTATGCGCTGGGCACGGGGTTTCTGTCTCACGTGTATTTTGACACCTTCTGTACGAGTGTCATAAGGCTACGTGCACTTTGGGTTGCAAGGCGCCAGCTTCAGCAGCAATCACATCGGTTGTCTCTAGGCTTGTCACCACATCTTGAGCTTGTCTTTGCACGACAAGGAGTTGCCCAATTCAGTTAGTCCCTGGCCTTCTTTGAGTTTCTTGACTTACAACTGCGCGCACCTCAGGATGTAACTTCTTCAGTTGTTGTGCCAGCTTGGCAGCATCAGCTTTGGTACTGGCCAATGCGTCGTTGCTAGAAGCTCAGCGATGCGCTTTATAATCTTAAGCCGATTTCGGGAACACCTTCGATGCCTCAAATGTGCTAGCACGGGCCGCCCGCACCCTGGGCCTCATTGGTACCGATGCTTAGCGATTGACCTTATACCGACCGTCCGCGCCTGCAGCGTGGAGAGAACACGCGCTACCTTCCGCCGCCCGGGAGCGAATTACTTGCTCATTCCAGCTTCGATCCCCAAGGGCCGAGGCAACCGCGCGGCCGAGGGATAACTTCTGATCGGCAAAACACATCGGCGCAGGAAGTGATTTTGTTGCTTGGAGGAGACTTTTGGGGACCCTTCCTGGGATGCTGGAACATCGTGACTTGTTCGGTCAGGCACGCCTCAACCGTTTGTGCTGGAAGTTCGTAGGCTACCAGAAGTATCTGGCATTGCGGAAGCCTTGGCAGCGTATTCTTTTGCAGTGCTCCAGGGATGTGCGTGACGTCTCCCGTAGGAGGGCCCAGCGGGCTGGCCTAGGTGAAGGGCCCATTAGCGTATGCAGCAGTGGGCATGGGCTCATCTTGGTCCGCTGGGCTGCGGCACGTCCTGCACCGATTTGTTGGGCCCATGCATGCTCATAGTTTTGCGCGAGCAGTGACCTCGCGTGCGTCCTCTGGTTTGTGTGTACACTACAACCATATTGTCATGATAGATGATGTGTCCAAGGCGCTACCGCGATGAAAGTAAGGTTCGTTGAATTGTTCAGATGCGCGTCGCGCGGGGCAGGGGGGCTCTGCGCGAGCCTGGTGACGCGCGCTCATGTGCTCGTCGCTGCGGCCATGGTGCTAATATGATCGAGGTCAGCGGTGGTCGTCCCCATCGCGACCGTGGCGACGGCGTCGGCGAGCCTCGATTTGATGACGACGATCCCGATCGTGACAGTGATGCCGATCTCTTTAGGGAAGATCATGGCCATGACGATTGCTGTCATGCTGGTGATCATGAACAACGTGATGGTGATCATGATGCTGATCACTCCCCCCATCCCCCCTTGGACTCCTAGCGAAGACGCGCTGTCTGGGCGGGGCGGGACTTGGGCGCGCCATGGCAGTTTTTTAGCATTAATTGACCAACTCAGGAATTTCCAAGTCTCGTATGTAAAATAGGTCGGGGTCAAGTCCCACCCCCATGGCAAGTCCCGCCCCATCGAGCTTTCAAGTCTGGGAACTTTCCCGCGCGACCTCGCGCAACACAAGGAACATTTACTTCCCCTGATGTATGCGCGCATACTTGCAGGCGCTCCGATTGCCCCCCTCAGGCCCTCTGGTTTTTACGGTTCCGGTTGCTTCGCTGATTGCCACCGCCCGACGTTGGTTTCGACGGGTTGTTCAACGCGCCCGTTGTTTTTGACCTGCTAGGTTTCAATGTTTTCGGAAGGCCGCCAGGATCATCGCGAAACCTTGGGGGGGCCCTCGTAAAACAGTTCGTGACCTGGGGCGCCTTTCTGAAGGGCGCTGATTAACGATTCCTGGGCGCCGTGCACTTGGGCGGGCTCGACCAGGCCCCCCGCTGTGAAGACTTGCGCAGAGCATCGGTGGATGCGCGCGCTTCTCTTTCGACGGGGCCGAACCCGCGGGGTCAAGTCTCCCCGCGCGCGAAGTGGCGTGCTCGAGCCGGGGTGGATCCAGCCAGCTTGCCACTACCTCTCCAGCCAAGCGCTCGCCGGAGGTTGCGGCGGCAGCGGTTCCCTGGAGATTGCAGAGCCGTGCTCTGTCGCTTACCCGCCACAGCGCGGGCCGACGAGACTCGCCCGGGCCCGGAGACCCGGGATGACTCCTTGGCATGCTGGGCAGAGGACAAGGGCCCCAACGCTCTTTGGTTCTTCGGCCCCGCGTTCCACTTACTTCGTTGGCTGGCCTTGCTGGCCCGTGCAAAATCCCCATGGGGTCGCTGCCCGTCGCCGCCCCCCCAAGCGCCCGCCCTCTGCCGCTTCCTTTATGACGCCGCTACTCGAAACAGCTTGAGAGGTCGGTCCCAGGGTGATTTCGGTCTGAGCACTTATTTTTTATTTACCCTACCATCAAGCTGTTGGCGAGGAGATCCGACTTGCCCCACTGAGCGCCGACGCCGATGTCATGGCCCATCCAATTCACGCACGTGTATTACCTGCAGTTCCGATGGTTTGCCGCCCCGACATCTGCGTCGACAAACCGGGCGGGCTGTGCGCTTTCTTCGTGATTTGGCTTGGCCGGGATGGAGTTTCGAGCCCCTGGGGAAGGCCATTCCCCGACTCGCGCGCGCAGCTATGGCGTCGCCACCTCCCTGCAGCACTTCCTCTTGCTCGAGTTGCGGGGGGGGGGCGCGACGGGGCCTGGGGCGGTCGCGGCGATTGCGGGTCAGGCCCACGAGGGCACCCCGATTTTCTTAATCTAGAAGGGTTTGGACCAGCCCTGTCCGCGTTTTGGGGATATGTTTAAGCGCCGTGCTGCTTCTGTATTTCGCACTCGTCGTGCCCGCTGTCGTCTTGGAGTCCACTGTGATGCCCGTCTGTGAGATCGCGTCGAGTTTTGTTTTAGTAGCCTCCGAAGGGCCCTCGCGGGGCTTGCGAGCGCGCGTTGCTTTCGATCCGGTAGCATTTGCATGGGGCAGAAGAAGGGCATGTCTATCAGGGGCCTCCATTCGGAGGGGATCTTCCGAGTTGTGCCGGGCGAGCGAGAACGGCAGTGTGATTCGAGCTGGCGCAAGCGAAGACGCATGGTATGTTTGGGTAGGCATGGGAAAATATGTGATCAGATGTGCCAGTTTAATTGTCCATGAGTGCTTGACTTTGATGATGGCAGAATTTTTTCCGGGGGGTGTGCAGTTCAATATTGAGCCAGAGCGAGCGCCGTCAGCCTGTGGGGCAATAGCTATATCGCGTCTTAAGCGGGATCTACATAGATCTTATCCAGGGACACGCGCGATCAGGATGCGCACGGCCGAGGACTTCGCGCTCGCGGGTGATTTCACGCAACGCAAGAATGAGTCGCTCCCCCCGCCCCCGCCCCCTTCATAGTTTCACATGCTTCGCTTGCCGCCTCCGCACTAAGCCAGCTCCGAGGTGGGCGCGAGGGGCGCTTCCACCGGCGGGGCGCCTTCGATCTGACCCCCGACAATTGGATGGTTTGGATCCGCGTTGTCGCGTTTTTATTTTCCGCCTCGGCCATGACCCCGCCGCGCGAATCGTCAATGGTCCAATATATTATCTCCTGGATCGCGAACTGATTCAGCCGTGGTTTTTCCCCCGTAACATGCGCATGCCGACGCCTGGCACCTGGGCCAAAGCATGTTCTGGCTCGGCGCGACCAGGGCCGCGCTCGCCTCGCGCCGCCGGCCGAACCGCCGCGCCCGAACAAGCCGCGTGGGAAGGGCCAGCGCGGCGGCGAGCCACGGCGCGGCTGTTCAGGCGGAGGCGAGGGCGCCCGGGCCCCCAGATGTCGCGGACACCGCCGCCCCCAGAGTTGGGGCCGGCAGTTTCCCGCCGAGCCGCTCCCAGGGAGGCGCCGTGGACGTGGTGGGGCAGATGGGCGGCTTCGCGGACAGGGCGGCCGCGCTGGGCGCCGCGGCAAACTGGGGGCTACGCTCGCGCGAGCTCTTCAGCAGCGGCGGCAACGGCAGGCCCAGAAGCAGCAGCTGCAGATGGCGACGTCCGCGACCTCGGCCCCGCCCCCGACGAGATGGCAGAGGCCGTGATCGCCGTCCTGGAGAACCGCGAGCGGGGCCAACGGGGTGAGCGCCCCTCAGGGGGCAGCCGCCGCCGCGCCGCCCCAGGCCGCATCTCCTCCGCGGCGGGCGTCGAGAGCCGTGCTGGCGACTCCTTTGGGGCGGCGCTCGAGGCGAGCAGTGCCTCCAGGCGTCTGTGGGCGGAGATGGGCTCACTTTCGAAAACGGCGGACTCCC
This sequence comes from Prorocentrum cordatum, assembly GCA_963575745.1. Taxonomy (NCBI): domain Eukaryota; class Dinophyceae; order Prorocentrales; family Prorocentraceae; genus Prorocentrum; species Prorocentrum cordatum. The sequence continues at coordinate 74,118 of CAUYUJ010020223.1, forward strand.
AAGGTCGCCGGCTTGGGGGGCCCCAGCGGATGCCCGAGACCGCGGCCGAGGACCGCGGGGAGATCCGCGCCCTCCTGGAGGGGCGCCCCTCGCCGACAGGTCGCACCTCGACCCGCGGGGGTGTCTGAGGCTGTGGAGTCAAGCATGAGCATCCGGGCGAAGCCCTCGGTGGATCCGGCGCCAACCGCCGGCCGACGCTCTCGTGTCCAAGCAGATGCGCCTCGACCTGCTGAACCGCCTTGGACTTGGCCCCGCCCGCTCCGACATGGCCGAGCCTACTGCCGCTTTGCAGGGCGACCACAAGACCGCATATTGCGAGTGGTTGGGAGGTGTCAAATCGCGCAGGGGTATCAAGAAGTGGCGTAGCAAGCTGAACTCGCCGGGGGCCCCCTTAGGGGCCACCGCAAATTCGCGGTGCAAGGGCGTTCGGGAGATCATATTACGCGCAGTGGCAAATTGGGCACCGAGCCGGTCCAGTCGATCAGACTGGCCTGCGCTACGACTACCTCCGCCGACGGCGCCGCGGCTGCGACTCGGGGGCTTGAGGGCGCGCCTCCAACGCCAATTGCTCCACCGTGCATGCATAATCCTAGGCGCTTGTGTTCGCCGCCCTTTGTTCCTGAGCTCGTCTCTTGCATCGTGGTTTGTCTTGGCATGATTTTGCTGTGGGCTGCCTGCCATGTTCGTGGGGGTGATGGAATTTGATTGTGTGCGCACTGTCACCGCCGTGGTATCGTTTTTTTCCCGAGTGCAGCTGGAAGTTGGCTAGTCTTGTCGCCATTCGGACAGCGGCTGGGGCCTCGTTCGACAACTGGCCATGAGGCAGCCCTTCCGATGGCAGCAGCAACGTTTGCTGACTCTCTAGCAGCCGCGCCCGACCTTGCCTTCATGTCCAAAAATACGGGTACAGCTTCGCTCGCGCGGTGTGCTGTAAATTTCGCGTGGGTAGCCATGGCGCACCTCCCCCCCTTCTAGGCGACCGTCCTGAGAGCTCCTGGGGCCAAGGCCTGCTTGCGACGGCCAGTTTTGCTCCGTTGAGGTGCGATGGAAATCGTGGGCTCGGTTTAATTTGGGTCTGATGGGGGCTGCATGCGCTATCGTGGGTTGTGCCGCGCCCGCGCAAACCGCCACGCCGTCCTGTTCTGAACGCCTCTCCGCGAGGAATTCGGTTGGCTTCCAAGGAATCCAGTTGCCTCTGGGCCGTGGGGTTCTCTGTGGGCCGGAGCTTCTGCGAGGGCCCAGGGGCAAACTTCCGCGGGCCAGGGGGCCTGATGCGGCCTGCCCGCTACCCCCTGGTCCTGGATGCCTCTGGCTTCCAACGCCCTCGCTGCAATGGTTTTGGGGCGGTATGTGCGTTTGTGCGTGCGCGTGTTTGTGCGCGCGTTGTTTTCAGTGCTTTTGGCAGTTCAGAACTTTGACGACCGAGCGAACTCGTTTTGTTTTCCATGCCGCCATTGCCTGCTCCATGCTTTTTTTTGTGCTTCAGTTTGTAAATCTGTGTTTCTATGCAGCCTTCGGAGGCTTCGCGCATTCTCCGAGACCCTCGGGGGGTCACCTGTGGGCGCGCGCCGTGATAGAGCCCATGCAGGTGGTGGCCGTGCGCGGGGCTTCTGTTGTTGTTGTTGTTGTTGTTGTTGCTGTTGTTGTTGTTGTTGAACATTATTTATTATAAAGAATAATTATTGTTGGGCCCCCTGGTGCGCGCCCCCCCTGCGCCGCCTAGGCCGCAGCTACATTTTCATCATTTTCGTGGGGAAGCCTCAGAAAAGAGGGTGTGTACAGGATCCGGTTGTTTTGTTGTAATCCGCTTTCCCTTGCAAAAAACAATAGAAAATGACATTTCTTGTTCTAATATAATCAAATTTCAAGAATCCCTTGCAAAAAATAAGGTAAAGTGGACATTCGCGCGCGCAAGACGAAATCCTTCCAAAACCTTAGTGTTCGCAGCGATTTTAACATAAAAACATCAAAAAACCAATGGTTTTTCAACAAAAAATTGTCAAAATCTCATCCCGCGCGCTCTTGCGGATTCGTAGGAAACCCAACACTTTTTAAACATTTCTGTCAAACGGGCTTTTGCGAGCAACTTTTTCGAACTTCTGCGACAACGGTTGCGCACCTGCCAGGGCCATCATCCCTGTCAAATAATACCATGCGGGACACATTCGTTTTTTTCTTCGCGCGCGCACGCCGAAATCTCAAAAAACCATTGGGCTTCTTAAGAATTTTAGCACCGCGCATCATAACATCACACGAATCGCACCGTAGGTCCTCGAAAAACACCTGCACGACTTTTCAAAATTTCTACCCGCGCGCGCTGTCCGAATCCTAAAAAACCATCAGGACAACCATCAGGACAACCATCGGGACAATCATCGGGACAACGATCGGGACAACCACAACCATCAGGACAACCATCGGGACAACCATCGAGACAACCATCGGGACAACCATATCCTCTCTCTCTTGTGTATTCCCACATCCCTCAGGAATTTGCCCTAAAGATGTGATCAACTATCTTGTGAGTACGTATCATGTGTATCATGTGTATCATGTACCATATGCATCATATGCAACAGATGTTCTGTGGAAGGCTTAACAACTTCTGTGGGTTAACAAGGCTTAACAACTTCTGTGGGTGTACGAACGTAGGCTTAACAACTTCTGTGGGTGTGTACTCCACGCCAGTGTAGTAGCCACGGTCGTCCGCAGGCCACGAAGTGAAGTGTCCGAACGTCATAGGGCGGGAAGCTGGGTGTGGGTGGTGGCGAAGAGTCGTGTGGATATTTGGTAGAGCTTGCACTGCCCCCCCACAAAGTGGGGGTATTGGCTGGCGTCGCATGAAAACCCTGGCACTGGTGAGAACACTGAGCGTTCGGGTAAAGTGATTGTTGTTGTTGTTGTAAAACAAACAATGGGATGCATTCGACGTTTGAGATGTCTATCGCCATCTTTGGATACGTGCTGGCTGATCGCCGAGGGCCGCTACCCCCCTGGGGAGCCCTGGGGGCCTCAAGCTGGAGCCTCGCTGCCGAACTCGCAAGGTGCTCCTGGAGGTCCTGGATCTCTTGGCATTGACATGCCTTCGCGTGTGCCGTACGAGATATTCACGCATCCGGATACAATCATTTCACAGTGTGTGTGTGGGTGTTTGTGTGTGAATGTGTGTGTGTGTGCGTGCGTGCGTGCGTGCGTGCGTGCGTGCGTGGGTGTGGTTGTGTGTGTGTGTTGTGTGTGTTGTGTTGTGTTGTGTTGTGTTGTGTCGTGTTGTGTTGTGTTGTGTTGTGTTGTATTTTGCTGTGCTGTGTTGTGCTGTGTTGTGTTGTGTTGTGTTGTGTGTTGTGTGCTGTGTGTGTTGTGTGTGTGTGTTGTGTGTTGTGTGTGCTGTGTGTGTTTTGTGTTGTGTGTTGTGTGTGTTCTGTGTGCTCTGTGTGTTCTGTGTGTTCTGTGTGTTCTGTGTGTTGTGTGTTGTGTGTGTGTGTTGTGTGTGTTGTGTGTTGTGTGCATTGTGTGTGTTGTGTGTGTGTGTGTTGTGTGTGTGTGTGTGTTGTGTGTTTTGTGTGTGTGTGTTGAGTGTGTGTGCGCGCGCGTGCGTGCGTGCGTGCGTGCGTGTGTGTGTGTGTGTGTGTGCGTGTGTGTGTGTGTGTGTGCGTGTGTGTGTGTGTGTGCGCGCCCGTTTGGCGCCCCTCCTGCTCCCCCGCCGCCGCCTGCCGCCCGCTGCCCGCCGCCTCCCGTGGGGCCCTTTTCGCCGCCGCCCGCTTGGCGCCACTGCCCGCTGTTCCGCCACTGGCCGCTGCCCGCCGCCCCCCACCACTGCTCTATGAGGGCCCGGCGGTTCCCCCCTTTTCTTTTTCGGCTCCCGGGGCGTCCCTGGGTGCCTCACTGGGCCCGGCGTCAATTCGCTTCGCGGGGCCTGCGAGTTTGAGCGCTCGTGCGTCTTCCCGCTCCGGCTACGTGCGATCAATGTGTGTTGTGACTTGTGAGTTCTGTATTGTGCGTGTAAGTGTAAGTGCAAGTGTAGTTGCAAGTGTAACGGTAAGTGCAAGAGTAAGTTTAAGTGCAAGTGCAAGTGTAAGTGTGAGTGTGAGTTTGAGTGTGAGTGTGAGTGTGAGTGTGTGTGTGAGTGTATGTGTGTGTGTTTGCTTATGGCACAGCTTGGAGCATGGTCTCCTCCCACCCAAACAGTGCTGCCATTCGGTGGTTTAACGTGCGTGTGCTGGAGGTGCCTGCCCCGCTGAGCTGGGTCCTGGCCGTCGCCGCCATTGACGTCCCGCCGCCGCCGCCGCCACAAAGCTCGGCACACATGGGGTTCCACACGCAGGGTAGTAACCCGAGTTCTTTCCGCCGCCGCATAGATCAGATGAGTAAGAGGCATCCATACCGCTACCCTCGCCCAGTTTGCGCCTTATGGGGTCTCTTGGGAGGCCCTCGTCGCCACTGTTGGATTCACCCCGAAATTTTTGTCAGAACGCACCCAGAGCCGTGGAGTAGCGGTATCGGTACTATTTGATTTTCCCAGCAGTGTGTAGGATGGGGTCTGTGTGGGGTCAAGTAGTGGGCTGTGTGGCTGGGGTCAAGTTTGGGGATGGATGGGGTCTGTTATCGGTACCTTTCTATGGGTAGTGTGGCTGGGGTCAAGTTTGGGATGGAGGAAGGGCGGCGGGTAGGAAAGTGGGGGATGCGGGAGTGACGAGCGAAAGGGCGAAAAGGCAAGCTAGTCGAGCGCGCCGTATGTGCCATCCTAATACACCTTCCCGTTGCGAAGCTTTTTCCGTCCGCCGAGGGGAGAGGGCGGAGATGATAGGAGCGGCGGGGTCGGGGAGAGCACGGGCGGGGAGAATTGTTCAGAAGCGGTCGCTCTGAACCCGCCTTGGGGAGCTGCCCTGGGCTTCCTCCTGGCCGAGCGGAGAGATTCCCAAGATGTGCTTGCGCAAACATGCTCGGCATGTCCGATGTTGGCTGCGTGACATGGTGAGCACAGGAGGAATAGGATGAAGAAAGGAGGATGAGGATGAGGAGGAGGAGAAGGCGGATGAGGAGGACATAACGACGACGACGACGACGACGACGACGACGACGACGAGGAGGAGGAGGAGGAGGAGGAGGATGATGATGATGATGATGACGATGATGCTGAAGACGATGGTGATGAAACTTGTGTAGATGATGCTGCTGATGATGGTGGTGATAATGATGAGGAGGATGGCAGCAACGATGATGTGGACGACGATGATAATGCTGCTGATGATAATGATGCGGATGATGGTAATAATGCTGGTTCTGCTGCTGCTGATGATGATGGGTATGATGACGATCATGTCGACGACGTCGACGATCGCGACAACGACGACGACCACGAGACGACGATGATGATGATGGTGGTGGTGATGATGGTGATGGTGGTAGTGAGGATGGTGATGACAACGACGACGACGATGAATATTATGATGATGATGATGGTGATGGTGATGCTGATGCCGATGATAATGATGATAATGCTGATGATGATAACGATGCTGCTGATGATGCTGATGATGACGATGCTGCTGATGATGATGATGATGATGATGATGGTGATGATGATTATTATGCTGACTGGCTATGATGACTATGGTGATGATTATTGTGATGGTGGCGATTATGATGCTGATGGTGATGACGATGCCACCTATGATTATGATGGGTGTCGTGGTGATGATGATGGCGATGCTGATCGTAGAATAATATGATGATGACGAGGAGGAGGAGGAGGAGTAGGGGGACTTTTGATGAGACGGAGAATGAGAAAAGGAGCGATGACGATAATCATGGGAAGGAGACTTATGAGGATAGGGGCGCTGACGATGATGGTTGGAAGCAGGAGGAGGAATCAGGAAGAGGAGGAGGAGAAGGAGGAGGAGGAGAATGATCATGAGAAGGAGGAGAAGGGGGAGCAGGAAGAAGAGGAGGAGGAGCCGAGGTAGCTCCAGGCATGCGACATATGCATCATTCTGCAAACCGCCTGCTTGGCACCGGGTGGAGGCCGGCGATATGTGCCAAACGAGGCGCGGCTGACCGCACCCTGCTGCACTCGGCCGCCCTCGCCGGCAGCACCGAGGCCCTCCCCCGCCTCCCCTCTGCCGTGATCCTGCGTCCCGCCCCCCTGGCCTCCTTGGGCGACAAGCGTGTGCCCATATCCGCGGCCTCTCGCGGGCCGGGTCCCTGGGCCCCGACCCCGCTGATACGGGGCGTTTTTTTTGTTTTTGTTTTTGTTTTTTGTTTTTTACGTAAAAGAACACGTACCGGTGCGACCGCGTGTCTGCGGGATCGCGCCCTGAAATCCAGACGGCGAGGGCGCGGCTACGGACACGATCGCCGCTTGTGATCGTCGGGAGAGGGACGGTGCACACCACCTTCCGGGCATCCACGGGCGCACGCTGGGCCAGGTCCCAGTGTACAAAATTGTCCCCCGGCCTGGCTGGGAGCCTGTGTGGCGCCAGGGTAGATCGGTGGTCCCCAAACGGGGTGGTGACCACACCGTGCGGTGAGTCGGTGGGGATTCGGGGTCACCGCACGGTTTCGGGACTCGGGTCGTTCTCCGAGGATGTCTCGGGCGACAGGGGCCTCCAGGGTCCCAAGACCGTGCGGTGACGGACCGTGCGGTGAGGTCTTGGGGGATTTCGAGGTCACCGCACGGTCTGTCACCGCACCGTTTCGGGACTGTCGTGCGGATGCGTGCAGATGGTGGCACGTGCATTTCCCCTCTCCGTGGAGATGTTTTCACCCTCTGATCCTCTGGCGCGTAACTGTCGTTGCCGTTACCCAGGCCAAACCTTTCCCCCCCAATCTCTGTGGGGGTGACGGTAACGATCGTACGTGGGGGCGTGGGGGGTGGCAGAACGCCCCCCGCACATGCTGGTGCTCGCACGCGTACCCATCGGTCGTTGAAAGTATATCGGTATGTTTGGGTTTCCAGTTCCCAATCTACTTTAAGCGCCTTCCTACTTCAATGATCGAGTGGCCTCACCTTTTCCGTCCTCCGAAGGGGGCGGGCGGAGCCCAATCTGCTCTCGACGCCTTCCTGCTTCATGCCTCCACCCACTTCTTCCCACCGATGGGTTCATACGGTGATCGCAGCGCACCCCCGCCCCGACGCGACGTGGCCCACCCCGCCCAGGCGTTACCCTTACCTGAGTCGGGGGAGCGTAAGACCCGGGTTTGCCGGGACTCGGGTTCGCCATCGTTTTTTGACGACCGCGACTCGGATTTTGACGAGGAGGAGTTTCGTGGGATGTCTGCAGCGGGAGGCCTCGTCAAAATGCAGGCTCGGCCTCGTCATTTTTTTGACGATCTCGTCGGGGATTTCCGAGTCCCCCGTACCCGGGTCTTACGTCTCCCCGACTGGGGCCTCAGCCCCGTCCCGCGCCCGCCTGGGTCACGACCGCCACCAGAAGCAGCAGGAGAGCGGCCTCGTGCCCAGGGCGTGCCCCCGAGAGGGCCTCGCCTTCGGCGGGAGGCCGGCGGGAGCAAAAGGCGGCGCCGGGCCCGCCGGCGGCCGCGGGAGCAAGGCGTCCGCCGTTTTCTCGGTCCGCGGCCTCTGGAGTCGGCCAGGGCGGTCACACCGGAGGATATATATATATATATATATATATATAGATATGCTCGCCCCCCCCTGTGATCATACATTTCGCCTTCTTTCTCATCCTCCTCGTCGTCGTCCTCCTCCTCATCATCATCCTCATCGTCGTCGGCCATATATATATATATATATGTATATTAACCAAGCCTGGCCGCGAGGATGGCTTGGGCAAGCGAAAACAAACACAAGAGGGAGTCGGCCGGGGCGGCCCGAGCCCGCGGCCTCCTCGTCCGGAGCGGCTCTTCTTGCGGGAGGCCCGGTGGGCGGCGCGCGTTCCCCTGCGAGGGGCGGGCGTCGCAGCTGTTCTGTCCGCGCCGGGCGCTCTCGCCCGACGGGCCGATCTGGCCCAAGGGGGTGTAGGGCTCGGGCTGTGGAGGGCGATCCGTGGAGAGGAAGCGTGTTGCCAACTCAGTCCAGATGTCTACAGCATGTGTTGAGTATGTTTTAGGCATGTTGCGCACATGCTCAAAGCACGTCTAGAGCTTGTTTCCGACATCTGTAGCGCATTTCAGATGCAATGATAGGACTGTTAGGGCGTCCATCGTCGTGGCATCCGCACGGCTCGGGTCGTGCCTCTCGCCGGCTTCTTTCGGGAGGGAAAGCAACACACAGACACAATTCATCGTCGACATCCAGGAAGAGATGGGGAACTATGGGAAGTGTGTGTGTGTGTGTGGGGGGGGAAGGCAGAGACCCCGAACGCAGGGGAGAATCTATATGGGGAATCCTGCCACTCGTGTCTCTTTTCTCTGCGTGTCCCAGGGCCCCCTTCCTTTTTTGCCCTGGCGAGGCCGCATCGCAGGGCTCCGCCTGCCCGCCTGGAGCGGCCCGGGCCCACGGCCTTTTCCCTCCGCCGCCAGCTCGGCAGCCTGACCCGTGCAGGTTGGCCCGCCCGTCCAGGCCCTCCCCCGCCTCCCTTCTGGTTGGAAGCAGGAGGAGGAGGAGGAGGAGGAGGAGGAGGAGGAGGAGGAGGAGGAGGAGGTTGATAATGAGGAGGAGGAGGAGGAGGAGGGGGAGCAGGAAGAAGAGGACGAGGAGCCGAGGTAGCTCCAGGCATGCGACATATGCATCATTCTGCAAGCCGCTGGCTTGGCACCGGGTGGAGGCCGGCGATATGTGCCAAACGAGGCGCGGCTGACCGCACCCTGCTGCATTCGGCCGCTCTCGCTGGCAGCACCGAGGCCCTCCCCCGCCTCCCCTCTGCCGTGATCCTGCGTCCTGCTCCCCGTGTCTCCTTGAGCGACAAGCATGTGCCCATATCCGCTGCCTCTCGCGGGCCGGGTCCCTGGGCCCCGACCCCGCGGATACGGGGCGTTTTTTTTTTTTGCGTATCCGTGTGACCTCGTATCTGCGGGATCGCGCCCTGGAATCCAGCGAACGAAGGCGCGGCTACGAACACGAAGGATTGTCCGCCCGTTCAGGTTTTCCCGCCTGTCTAAGCCCGCTGCCCCCCGCGAAGAGGAATAATCCCCCCAAAGGGGGTGTGATCGAAGACAACAAAGGGCGGGTTCCGAGGGTGCGGGGAAGTTGTTTCGAATGGCACACGGGCAAGTGAGAGCGAACAGTCTTAGAATGATCGTTGCTGCTGTTGTTGTTGCTGCTGCTGCTGTTGTTGTTGTTGTTGTTGTTGTTGTTGTTGTTGTTGTTGTTGTTGTTGTTGAACTCCTGGCTTCTGAAGAATAATTATTGTTGGTCCCCCAGGTGCATGCTGCTTTTTCTCAATCGAAGTGTGCCCCTCGACGCTCGCACCCGGTTTTTTGACAGGGAAAGTCTTCCTGCTCAAGCTGCGCCCCTGGCCCCTGGGTTACAACAACAACGGCTCCCGCATGAGACTTCCTCACAATTTAGCCAGGTCCCCCGCTCCCGCCCGAGACAGCCTCGTATTTGTTTCAGGAATCGCGCTCTCGCTTGGGACTTCCTTGCACTTTATTCAGGAATCGCCCTCCCGGCGCTCTGGAGTCGCGCTTTCGCTGGAGACGTGCTTACAATTTACTCACGAATAGCGCCCTTGCGTTGGAATTTCTTGCTATTTACTCAAGCGCCGCGCTCCCGACACCCAGGCACCCAGGAGTCCCGCTCACGCTTGGGATTCCCTCACAGATTACCTAGGAATCGGGATCTCGCTGCCCTTCGTGGCCCCGTTGCAGCCCTTCGTGGCCCCCTCGTTTTGTTTCGTGGACCCGTTGCTGCCCTTCGTGGCCCCCATGCTGTGTTTCGTGGCCCCGTTGCAGCCCCTCGTGGCCTCCTCGCTGCGCTTCGTGGCCCCCATGTTTTGTTTCGTGGCCCCGTTGCAGCCCGTCGTGGCCCCCTCGCTGCGTTGCAGCCATTCGTGGCCCCCTCGCTCCCCTTTGTGGCCCCGTTGCAGCCCTTCGTGGCCCCCTCGCTGCCCTTCGTGGACCCATATATGTATGCCCTTCGTGGCCCCCGCTCGTTCGCGCCCGTGGTGGCCCCATATGCATGCCCTTCGTGGCCCCGCTGTCGCCCTTCGTGGCCCCCTCGCTGCCCTTCATGGCCCAGTTGCTGCTCTCAGTGGCCCCGTCCTTGCCCTCCGCGGCCCAACATACGTATGCCCTTCGTGGCCCCCGCTCGTTCGCGCCCGTTGTGGCCCCATGTGCATGCCCTTCGTGCCCCCGCTGTCGCCGTTTGTGGTCCCCTCATTGTCCTACGTGGCCCAGTTGCTACCCTCAGTGGCCCCATCGTTGCCTTCTGTGGCCCCGCATTATCTGCCCTTCGTGGCCCCCGCTCGTTCGCGTTCTTCGTGGCCCCATACGCATTCCCTTCGTGTCCCCGCTGTCGCCCTTCGTGGCCTACTTCGTGTCCTTCGTGGCCCTGCTGTCGTTTTCTCTCGCTCTCGCTTTCGCTCGTCGTCGTCGTCGTCGTCGTCGCCGTCGTCGTCGTCGTCGTCGTCGTCGTCGTCGTCGTCGCCGTCGTCGTCGACGTCGTCGTCGTCGTCGCCGTGGTCGGTCCCCTGTCCGTCCCTCTTGGGGTCGGGTCGACGGTCCGCGGCCGCCCCGCCGATCAGCGCTGCCGCTGGTCAGGCCGACGGTCCGCGGCCGCCCCGCCGCTTGCCAGGGCCCGGCCTGCAGGGAAGAAAGGTATACCCCCCAAAAGGGATTCGATCGAAGACGAAGAGGGCGGGTATCGAAGGTGTGGGAAATACGTGTTATTGGACACTCGAGCAGATAGGGACGAACATTCTTAAAATGATTGTTATTGTTGTTGCTGTTGAATTCTCACTTCTGAAGAATAATTATTGTTGATCCCCCCTCACCGGTGCATGCTGTTTTTTCTAAATCAAAGTGTGCCCCTCGACGCTCGCACCTGGTTTTTTTACAGGGAAAGACTTCCTGCTCAAACTGGGCCCCTGGCCCCCCCCATAGTACAACAACAACAACAACGGCTCCCGCTTGAGACTTCCCCAAAATTTACTCAGGACCCCTGCTCTTGATATTTTCCACAATTTGCTCAGGATCGGTGCTCCCGCCCATGACTTCCTCGCAATTTAGTCAGGACCCCCGCTCCCATCTGAGACTTCCTCATTATTTACTCAGGAACGGCGCTCCCGCTTGAGACTTCCTTGCGATTGGGTCAAGAATTCTTTGCAATTTTTATCAAGACCCCCACTCCCGCCAGAGAGCCCCTCACATTTAATGGAGGAATTGTGCTTTCGCTTGCGATTCCCATGCAATTTATCGAGAAATCGCGCGTTCGACGCTCAGGAAACGCTGCGCCAAGGACGCCGCTACAATGTACTTAGTAGTCGCGCTCTCGTCATACTCATGCATCCCGCTTGACCGCCCGACCCGCCCGTGAGGGGATCGCCCGCCCGTCGTGGGTTATCGCCCGAGATTTCCTTCAGGAACGGCGCTTTCGCTTAGGACTTCCTCGAACGTTGACGCTCTTACCTTCCTGCTCCTCCTCCCTCCTCCCTCTCCTCCCTTCTCTCTCCTTCCTCTCTTCCCTCATCCTTATGCCTCTCTGTCATATATCCTCTCCCTCCTCTCCCTCCTCCCTTATCCCTCCCCTCTCCTACCTCCTCCTTTTTTCTTTCTCTCTGTCTCTCTCTCCCCTCTCTCTCTCTTCCTCTACCTCTCTTATCAGTCGTTATTTCTCTCTCTCGCTCTCTTTCTTTTTTTTTTTTCTCTCTCTCTCTCTCTCTCTCCCTGTCTCTAATCAACCGCCCCCCTCTTCGCTCCTTCTCTCCTAGCGTTTTCTCTGTTCCTTCGTCCCTCCCCCTCCCGTCCTCCCACTCTCCCTCGTTCTCCCCCTCCTCTTTCTGCAGGGCCCACACCAATTCCAATGGCGGGCACATGTACGCCCACGAAGGATTGTCCGCCCGTTCAGGTTTGCCCGCCTGTCTAAACCCGCCGCCCCCCGCGAAGAGAAATAGTCCCCCCAAAGGGGGTGTGATCGAAGACAAAAAGGGCGGGTATCAAGGGTGTGGGGAATGTGTTTTGAATGACGCACAGGCAAGTAAGAGCGAACAATCTTATAATGATTGTTGTTGTAGTTGTTGCTGTTGTTGTTGTTGGGTATTCACTTCTGAATAATCACTATTGTTGATCCCTGGCAACGTGTTCCCTGGAAGCGCGACTCCCGCTCGAGCGTTGCTTTGAGCCTAAATTTGGGCCCCTGGAGGCCCAGTTGCGACAACAACGGCTCCAGCTGGTTCCTCACAATTTACCCCGAGACACCCTGGCCAGAGAGGCCCGAACTCATCAACGGCGCGCTCGCTCGAGAAGTCCTCGCAATTCAATTAAGTTGGCGGAGGCCCAGCCACGACGACAAGGGCTCATGCTCGATATTTCCTCGCGATTTACTCCGAGAGCCCCTGGCCAGCAGGGCCCCCGAACTCAGGAACTGCGCTCTCGTTCGAGACTTCCCGTAATTCAGGCAAGTTGGTGGAGGCTGAGACACGGCGACAAAGGGCTCCCCTTCGATATTTGCCCATAGGTATTCCGAGAGCCCCTGGCCAGAGAGAATTCAGGAACGGCGCTCTAGCTCGAGATTTCTTCGCGCTTCAGTCAGTGCCCTACAAGGAAAAGTTTCTTTCCGAAAGGGGGTGCAATCGAAGACGAAGTGGGCGGGTACCGAGGGTTGGGGTATACGGAATACAAGACACGCGTGCCAGTACGAACGAACAGTTTTAACATTGTTGTTACTGTTGTTGTTGTTGTTGTTGTTGTTGGTGTTGGTGTTGTTGTTGTTGCTGTTGCATGTTAAGTATTAAACAACTGTGATTGTTGGACACCGTAAAGGCGCTCTTGCGCTCTCGCCGAAGCGCCTGCTATTATTCATTGGAAATGGGGCTCACGCTCGAGCGGTTTGGGGGACCGCCCAAACCGGCCCCCAAACAACAACAACGCTCCCGCTCGAGACTTCCTCCTTTTTCCCAGCCAACCTGTGTTGTTGGGTCCTCGTTTTGAAGAGACGGTCCCCGCGTTCCTTCCTCCTTCCTCCTTCCTTCCTCCTTCCTCCTTCCTCCTCCTCCCCTTCCTCTCCCCTCCTCCCCCTCCCACACCCATTCTGGCACACCCCTCACACGTTTCGTGGCCCCATAGGGAGCTCCACCGAAGGCCCCAGTGGCTGCGCCCGCATGCGGTTCCACCCCCCATTCTGGCACACCCCTCACACGTTTCGTGGCCCCATAGGGAGCTCCACCGAAGGCCCCAGTGGCTGCGCCCGCATGCGGTTCCACCCCCCATTCTGGCACACCCCTCACACGTTTCGTGGCCCCATAGGGAGCTCCACCGAAGGCCCCAGTGGCTGCGCCCGCATGCGGTTCCACCCCCCATTCTGGCACACCCCTCACACGTTTCGTGGCCCCATAGGGAGCTCCACCGAAGGCCCCAGTGGCTGCGCCCGCATGCGGTTCCACCCCCATTCTGGCACACCCCTCACACGTTTCGTGGCCCCATAGGGAGCTCCACCGAAGGCCCCAGTGGCTGCGCCCGCATGCGGTTCCACCCCCCATTCTGGCACACCCCTCACACGTTTCGTGGCCCCATAGGGAGCTCCACCGAAGGCCCCAGTGGCTGCGCCCGCATGCGGTTCCACCCCCCATTCTGGCACACCCCTCACACGTTTCGTGGCCCCATAGGGAGCTCCACCGAAGGCCCCAGTGGCTGCGCCCGCATGCGGTTCCACCCCCCATTCTGGCACACCCCTCACACGTTTCGTGGCCCCATAGGGAACTCCACCGAGCGCCCCAGTGGCTGCGCTCGCATGCGGTTCCACCCCCCCATTTCGGCACACCCCTCACTCGTTTCGTGGCCCGGGGGCGCCACCGAGGAATATATCCACAACTGCGGTATTCACAACTACGTATGTTTGGGTCTTTCGTCAGGCTAATTTACTCAGGGCTGGTGTTCTTGCTCGCCGCCGAAAGCCGCCGTCCTAACAGAACCAGCGCTCCCGCTCGAGACTTCCTCCCGTTTTGCCTTGGACTGGCGCGCTAGTCTTTCTCGCATCGGCGCCGCCCCCAGCAAAAATAACGCTCCCGCTCGAGGTGTCCTCCCTTTTTTACTGAAGGCGGTGCACCCCTCGCCGCCGAAAACCGCCGCCCCGACAAAACCAGCGCTCCCGCCCGAGACTTCCTTCCGTTTTACGCTGAACTGGCGTCCAAGTCTTTTTTGAATTGGCGCCGCTCCCAGCAAGAACAACGATCCCGCTCGAGGCTTCCTCCCTTTTTCCCTGAAGAAGGTGCTGTTCCTCTCCGCCGACAGCCCCCGTCCCGACAAAACCACGGCTCCCGCTCGATGCTTCCTCCTATCTTACTCAAGGCGGTGTTCCTCCTCGCCGCCGAAAGCCGCCGCCCCGACAAAACCAACGCTCCCGCCCGAGACTTCCTTCCGTTTTACGCTGGGCTGGCGCTTTATTTTCTTTTGAATTGGTGCCGCTCCCAGCAAGAACAAAGCTCCCGCTCGAGATTTCCTCTCTTTTTCCTCGGGACGGTGCTGGTCCTCGCCGCCAACAGCCCCCGTCCCGACAAAACCACGGTTCCCGCTCAATGCTTCCTCTTTTCTTGCTCAAGGCGGTGTTCCTCCTCGCCGCCGAAAGCCGCCATCCCAACAAAGCTAGTGTTCCCGCTCGAGACTTCGTTTTGTTTTACGCTGGACTAGCGCCCTACTCTCTTCAGCACTGGCGCCGCTCCCACCAACAACAGCAGCCCTGCTCGAGACTTCCTCCCTTTCTATTCAGGGCCAGGTCCTTGCCTCACCGCCGACAGCCCCCATCTCCACCAAGACAATCCTGTCGTTCGATACTTCCTTGTGCTTTACCCTTCGCTGGGATTCCACTGGCAGTCTCGCATCGGCGCAGCAAGGCGCGGGCATATGTTTTCGAGGCGGGCTATGTTGAAATTCCCCGGAGGAGGTGTTTGCAAGACCTCATTGGGCGGGAGATTTGGGAATGGGAATAACGGACCCCGCTATAGAGCATGAGTTTCCCATTACGTGGATTGTTATCATGATGGTCGCATTCTTCGTGTGGAAATATCGCGCATGAGGGTAAAATGATTGTTGTTGTTGTTGTTGTTGTTGTTGTTGTTGTTGTTGTTGTTGTTGATTGCTCTCGGTACTGAAGAATAGTTGTTGTTGGTCTCTGGAAACGGTTCTGCGCGCTCTCGCCTCGACGCCGGCTGCAATTCCTCTGAAACGAGGCTCCCGCTCGAGCGCGGGCTTGATTGTAAAAATGTGCCCATGGAGGCCCAGCTACAACGATAGCGGCTCCCGCTCGATACTTCCTCACAATTTACCCCGAAACACCCTGGCCAGCCCCGAACTCAGGAACGGCGCTCTCGCTCGAGACGTCACCGCAATTCAGGCAAGTTGGCGGAGGCCCAGCCACGATGACAAGGGCTCCTGCTCGATACTTCCTTACGATTTACTCCGAGAGCTCCTGGCCAGGAAGGCCCCCGAATTTGGGAACGGCGTTCTCGCTCGAGACCTCCTCGCGATGCATTCAAATTGGTGGAGGCCCAACTACGACGACAAGGGCTCTCGTTCGATACTTCCTCAAGCTGTATTCGCAGAGGCCCTTGCCAGAGAGGCCCCCAAACTCAAGAATGGCGCTCTCGCTCGAGACTTTCTCGCAATTCAGGCAAATCGGTGGAGGCCCAGACACGGCGAGAAGGATTCCCGTTTGATACTTCTCAAAATGTATTCCGAGAGCCCCTGGCCAGAGAGGCCCCCGAACTCAGGAACGGCGCTCTCTCTCTCTCCTCGCTCTTCAGTCAGTGGCCGGCAGTGAAGGTTTTCCCCCCGAGAACGGGTGCGACAGAAGACAAGGTGGGCGGGTATCGAGGGTTGGGGTATACACGGTATACATATTGCAAGACACGCGCGCCAGTAAGAGCGAACAGTCTTAAAATGATAGGTGTTGTTGTTGTTTTTGTAGTAGTAGTTGTTGCTGTTGTTGTTGTTATTGTTGAAAGTTCGTGTCGAAACAATGATTGTTGTTGATCCTCCCTTTCCGGTAACCATCCTGTTGCTTCAACGGAAGAGATTATCCCAGGGTTCGCACCCTGTTTTTTATAAGGGAAAGCGACGTGTCACCAAACTGCGCCCTTGGATCCGGGTTTACAACAACAGCGGCTCCCGCCTGATACTTCCTCACAATGTATTCCCAAATCGCGTTCTCGCGCGGGACTTCCTCACAACTTATGCAGGAATCGTGTTGTCGCGTAAGATTTCTTCACAATTACATCAGAAGCCGCGTCCTCGACACTCAGGAATTACGCCCTCGCTGTGGGTTTCCACACGATTGATTTGGGAATCGCGCTGTTGCTGGAGACTTCTCGCGCTTTATGCAGGACGCACGCTTCAGCAACCCGCCTGCTCGACTTGGCCGCCTGGGCCCGCCTTCCCCAACCGCCTGTTGGGGTCTACCCGCCCGATTTGCTCGTCTGGTTCTGCCACGTGTTTTCTGCTCGTAGCCCCCCTCCTGCTATTTTCTCTCGTGCTCCATCCTCCTCCCTCCCCATTGTCTCTTCCTTCCATTCTTCCTCTCTTCCCCTGCTTTAGGAAATGCGCGAAATAAATTTAGCAGGTAAGAGACATATACACCCAAGGGGGCACGATCGAAGACGAAGTGGGTGGGTCCCGAGGGTGTGGGATATAGGTGTTGAATGGCACGCGAGCAGATAAGAGCGTGCAGTCTGAAAATGATTTTTGTTGTTGTTGTTGTGGTTGTTGTTATTGTTGCTGTTGTTGTTGTTGCTGTTGTTGTTGATGTTGTTGCTGCTGCTGTTGAGTGTTAATGACTAAACAATTATTGTTGTTGGACCCCCCAGGCACCCTGGCGCTCTCGCCTCGGTGCCGGCTACATTTTCATTGAAAATGAAGCTCACGCTCGAGCGGTTTGGGGGGGCACCAAAACCGGCCCCCCAACAACAGCAACATTCCCGCTCGAGACTTCCTCCTTTACTCAGGGCTAGTGCTCCTGCTCGCCGCTGAAGCCGCCGTCCCAACAAAACCATCGCTACCGCTCGAGACTTCCTCCCGTTTTTACCTTGGACTGGCGCGCTACTCCTTCTCTCATCGGCGCCGCCCCCAGCAAGCTCCTTCTCGCCGGCGAAAACCGCCGCCCCGACAAAACCAGCGCTCCCGCCCGAGACGTCCTCCTGTTTAACGCTGGACTGGCGCCCTACTCTCTTTTGAATTGGCGCCGCTCCCAGCAAGAACAACGCTCCCGCTTTAAGCTCCTTCCCTTTTTCCTTAGGACGGTGCTGTTCCTCGCCGCCGACAGCCCCCGTCCCGACAAAACCACGGCTCCCGCTCGAGACCTCTTCCTTTTTTAACTCAGGGCTGACGCTCCTGCTCGCTGCTGAAAGCCGCTTTCCCAACAAAACCAGCGCTACCGCTCGAGACTTCATTGTATTTTACGCAGGACTAGCGTCCTACTCTCTTCAGTACTGGCGCCGCTCCCAGCAACATCAGCGGCCCTGCTCGAGACTTCCTCCCTTTCTATCCAGGGCCAGGTCCTTGCCTCGCCGCCGACAGCCCCCATCCCCACCAAGGCAATCCTGTCGCTCGATACCTCCTTGTGCTTTACCCTTGGCTGGGGCTCCACAGGCGGTCTCGCATCGGCGTAGCCAGGCGCGGGCATGCGTCTTCGAGGTGGGATTTGTTGAAACTCCTCGGAGGAGGTAATTGCAAGACCTCATTGGGCGGGAGATCTGGGAATGGGAATAACGGACCCCGCTATAGAACAACAGTCCCCCATGATGGGGATGGTTATCATGATGGTCGCATGCTTCGTGTGGAAACATCTCGCATGAGGGTATCATGATTGTTGTTGAACTCTTTTTTTCTGAAGAGCGATTATTGTTGATCCCCCCCGCCCGGTGCACATTGTACTTTTTGATTGAAGTGCCCCTCCTGGGGCTCGCACTTTTTGTTTTTTATCAGGAAAGCTTGAAGGTCAAACTGTGTCGTTGGCCCCCGGTTTACAACAACAACGGCTCCCGCCTGATACATCCTCACAATTTATTGAAGAATCGCGCTCTAGTTTGGGACTTCCTTGCAATTTACTACCGAACCGCTTCGCTTGATATTTCCTTACAATTGATGCGGATGCCGGTTCTCGACACTCAGGAATCGCGCTCCCGTTACATATTGCCTGGCGGTTCAAGCAGGACTCACGCTTCAACGACCCGCCCGCTCGACCCGCCCGTCGGGGCCTGCCCGCCCGACCAGCCCGTTAATAACTGCAGTCGCCGCTCGTTGCCCTTAGCCCGCCTTCGATGCCCCTCGCTGCCCGTACTGGTTCCGCGGTCGCCTTGCTGCCATTTGTGGCCCCGCATTCTATATCCTTCGTGGCCCCCGCTCGCACGCGCCCGTCGTGGCCCCATACGCATGCCCTTCGTAGCCCCGCTGTCGCCCTTAGTGGCCCCCTCGCTGCCCTTCGTGGCCCCTTTGCTGCCCTCAGTGGCCCCGCTGTCGCCCTTTGTGACCCCGTATACGAGCTCTTCGTGGCCCCCGCTCGCTCGCGCCCGTCGTGGCCCCATATGCGTGCCCTTCGTGGCCCCGCTGTCGCCCTTTGCGGCCTCCTCGCTGCCCTTCGTGGCCCGGGTGCTGCCCTCAGCGGCCCCGTCGCTGCCCTCTGTGGCCTCGGATTTTATGCCCTTCGTGGCCCGCGCTGGCTTTTATCATGACTTACTTGGGAATCGCGCTGCCGCTCGAGACTTCCTCGCGATTCATGCAGGACCCACGCTTCAGCAACCCGCCTACTCGACCTCGTCGCCTGGGCCCGCCTTCCCGACCTGCCCGCTATGGATCT
This sequence comes from Prorocentrum cordatum, assembly GCA_963575745.1. Lineage (NCBI taxonomy): Eukaryota > Dinophyceae > Prorocentrales > Prorocentraceae > Prorocentrum > Prorocentrum cordatum. The sequence goes on from CAUYUJ010020223.1 coordinate 93,016, forward strand.
GCCCACCGTCTGGTTCTACGACTGTGTGCGGTCGCGCGCGCGCGCTGACTGCGAGGCCGTGGCGCTCTTGCTCGAGACCTTCAGTGCCGAGTACGGTCCGCACGTGGAGGTGGGTCAGAGCGTAGAGCTGTTCCAGGACGGTCATCGTGCCCGCCCTTTCTTTCTCCGCTACCTTTAAGTCGGGCCTGTCCCTCTACAGGGGAAATCTTCAAAAATAGTCAAAAAATAGTCGGGGGGACTATGTTTTGAGTATTGTTTGACCATCTTTTGATTATTTTTGGAGTATTTTTCATTCTTCGCCCAAAATCCCTCTGCAGGGGGACGTGCCCGACTTGACGCTGCCTCGGGCTGTCGTCCTGTCATGCTGCCCCTGGCCGAGAGGACGCCTCTCCAGGGCCGTTGCCGGGGCTCCCCGTGCCGTTGCCGCTGGCCTCTCCTGCAACCTCGGTCTGCCTGGCCGGGCAGGCCGTCTGGGGTACTTCATGCATGGGTATCCCTCCCTCTCTCGAGCTCGCAGGGCGCACGGCCACGCACACGAGCACCCCTGCGCTCATACACAGGCGCGCGCACGCTTACGCACACAGACGTGCATGCCTTCGTATACCCACTCGCGCGCACATAAACACACACACACACACTCGATTACACTTGCATGCCTACTGATGTGCACACACGAGGAACCACTCATCATACACACCTTGCTATCTGCACCCTATTGCGCGGCTCCTCGGGTACGAAGTCCTTTCCAGGTCGATCGGTATTTACCGAGAGCATGCAGTGATGACTTCAGCTGCGGACGCGCCTCAACAGCAACCATCTTACTGAGCGAAGAGCAAACATACGCACAGGCACACGCGTACGCACATGCGCACGCCAACTCTCACGTTCACGCATGCGCACACTGTTTTCTCCGCGCGCACTGTGGCATCACAGTCGCGATTGTACATGCACGGGGAGCGAGCACCTCAACTGCATTCTGGTCGAGGATGGAGCAGCAGAGCTCCGTGGAGCACGGCGTGCGGAAGGGAGGGACCCCCAGCGAGCAGCGGGCATGCAGCGCGAGGAGGACGCGTGACCCACGGAGGGTAAAAGCGTCCAGTGCCTGTGCGGCGTGCGGAAGGGAGGCAAAAGCGCCCAGTGCCTGTGGCAAGGGGGCGCACGCACCCGAGGCGGCGGCGGCTGCGCGCGCCAGCGACGGTGAATAGGAGGCTGCGAGGAGGCAGGGAGGCGGCGGTGCAGAGGAGGCGCGGTGCAAGGAGGCGGCGGTGCCGAGGAGGCGGCGGCGCAGGGAGGCGGCGGTGCGGAGGAGGCAAGGGGCGACGGTGCGACGGTGCAGGTGAGGCGGCGCGCGGGGGCAAGCAGGCGACAGGAGGGCGCGGAGCGCTCAGGAGCTGCAGGCCTGGAGGGTGCGCACTGGCCAGCCTGCCAGTGGCACGCAGGCCAGTCACAGGGGACGGGTGCCGAGCCAACGAGAAGCAGGTGCCTCATTCGCACCCGCACGCGCCCGCGCGCATGCGCACGCCCTTTTTCCCACCCGCGCTGAGCAGCGCGATAGCATCAAACGCACATATACACACACGCACCACCCACATGCACCCGTTTCCGCGCTTCACGACGCCAAGCTTCCACCCTTGCGCTCTTCCACACTGGCATACAGACGCACACACACAAACGCACACAGCACACGCACAACCACACACAACACACAGCACACACACATCACACACACGCAACACACACACAACCCACAACACACACCACAAACACGACACACAACACACACCACACACAACACACACACAACAGACAACACACAACACGCACAACCCACACACAACACACACACACACCACACACAGCATACAACACACCACACACAACACACACAACACACAACACGCACAACCCACACACAACACACACACACACCACACAACACACACACAACACACAACACACACAGCACACAACACACAACACACACCACACACACGCGCGCTTCCACGCGCGCGCGCGAACTCTTGCAGAATAAAGAGCGCGTGTCAAGCCCGCACGATGCGGGAAGCCATGCAACGATACACATGGACACCCACTACGTGCGAAACACATCCGCGCACACACGCTCGCATACACACAGGTGCACATGTAGTAGGCAGACTTGGACATGCTCGCGCGCACACATCGATACGAACACATACGCCGACACTTTTCCTACTTCGTGGCGATGCAGCGTCGGCGGGTCAATGAGCGACGGGTTGCGCCAACTCAAATTGCAGTCGCCCGCGTGTCGGTCGCGCCCAAGGCGGAGCCCCGTCCTCTCGTGGCAGGAGGAGGCCGAGAAGAGCCGTTGATACATACGCGCGCAAAGGAACACACACACACACACCAACGCACACGCACAACACACAGCGCACAACACACAAACACACCACAGCACGCAACACACGACACACAACACACAGCACACACAACACACACAACACACACCGCACTCAACATACAATACACAGCACACAGCACACGCCACACAACACACAGCACACACACAACACACAACACACACCACGCAACACATATCACACAGCACACGGCACATCACACACAACACACACGCACATGCCTTCGCTTGCGCACGCGCACGCGCACTTGCACGTGCACGCACGGGCAGACTCACACGCGCGCACACATTATAGATTGGGGGAGTATTTTAACTAACGCCACACCAGAGCCCAAACAACAACGAAAGACAAATGGCTGTTGCACATGCTAATTCTTGGGATCACGAGGTGTTCACGCAAAAAGTTGGATCCAGACGGCCGACACATGAGATCCACGTGGCTCTCGCACACAAGTGCCGATATCCACATTGATCCATGCTTGGTTACGCACGATGAAACAGCCTTCGGCCTTGGGATGTATCTGCTGCCAGCTATGCTATGTGCTGAAAGCTATGTGGTGTACGCTAGGCGGTGCAAGCCCACATCGCCTTGCCCTCACTAACATGTCACCGGCTGCAATCCGGCGTTGGCCCGTAGACCGGCGTTAGGAGACACTTCTCCCGAGCTTGTGGTATGTGACCGCAGTTGCAATCTCCACCGCGTTTTTTCACTCCCATGGCCAAGCATCTATAGAGTCACGCAGTGACGTCGAGATACGTACACATTGTCACATGTGCTCACGTATGCGCATACGACGCATCTATTACGCCCACATTTTATCATCAGCACGCGCTCCCTGTTACGCACTTAGTCAGTACTGCATGTCGCTCTTGAGCGTTTGGGCATACACGCGCACACGCGCCACACACTGACAGTCACACACCCACATCTACACATGTGCATGCATATTCATTTGCACATTGGCCCGCTTACGCGCTCACATCGCTGTTGTTTTGTTTCGGTTTACACTGGGTTTTTCAGCACTATTACGCTCATGCACGCAGGCACTCCCGCACATGCGTGTACACTTGCACTTGCGCCTGCACTTGCTTTTGCACGTGCGCTTTCGTAGGCGCTTCTTCGTGCACCTGCAGGTCCAACTCCCCTTATACATTGCGGCTGATCTCGCAGTTATATAGGTATTCACTTCGACGCAAGCTGACGCTTGCCCTGGCACTTACTCTGCTCTTTGCAAGTGCACCCTCCGGATACACCTAAACTTGCACGTGCATAGGATTTTGCACGTGTATTTCGGCTTCCACCTAAACTTTACATTAGTGCTTACACCGCGCCTTGCACATGCACTTGCCCGGGCACGGATACGTACAGTAGCACGGGCTGGCAACCTTCCCTCATCCAACGCCACTTCCCATTGAATTTTAATTTCCGCCGTCTCGCTGCACTTTCAGAGTCTTTTCCAGTAGGACTTGCAATAATAAGTGCACATGCGCGTACCCGCGCGCACAGGGACGCGTACACAAGCACACGCACGCGGCCGCACATACACGGATTCATGCCTTCACTGTTGTTCACGTGTCTGAAACTGCTTCCCCTCTGTTTCCCCCACCACCCTTGTTCATCTCTCTTTTTTCCCTCTCTTTGTATATATACACATAATACGGTACACTTCCTTGCCAGTATTGACCAGATTGTTTTCTGTCGTATTTGTTGTGTTTGACATCCAGGCTGGGGGCAGCAATCTCGCGTGTCTAGTCATTGTGTGTGTGTGTGTACGTGCTTGTGCGTGTCGACCCCATTTGTCGCTCTCGGCTGCGCTGGCACTTTTTTCATCCTGTCCCCCCCCCCGCTGCCCAAGCCCGGGCATGCGGATGGCGCGGTTGATCCACTGCTGGATTCCTGCCCCATCTTCCGAGGGGCCCGCCGCGCGCGCAGTCGGCTCTCTGTCGGGTTGACTTTCTACGCCTCGTCGCCGCGCGCGTGCGCGCGAGGCCGCGGAGCCAAGAAGGAGCGTGTGCTGTGCGTGTGCTGTTGGTGATGGCGCACCCTGTGTGCGCGCAGCTCCCTAAGGTCTCGCCCATCCAAGAGGAAACTTTGGCCCCCGATCCGGCAGACGGCCAGTTAGGATGGTTCTTATCGTTGTTGGCGTGTTGGTCCCGTTCAATGTGCCACGCGGGTGAAAGCGCATCGTCAGTGATTGCGCGGGATGTCTCAGGCCGTCCCCGAACAGTTGTTCTTTGAATCTTGCGCGCTAGATCCTGACTCGTCCCTGGTAGGCCAGATACACGGCTATTTATCAGGATATCTTGCACGACGAGATGAGCTTGGGACGCGTCGGACGGGTGTGCTCGTTGATGCCTTCGGTTGGTGTAGTTATGTTGTCTGCGTAGCAGGGCCCAAGTTGACAAAACAGCTCCTCGTTGTTCGCCATCGTGGGTGGCCACAGAATGCAGTTGTGGCAGTTCAAGCCTCTTTTGCAACGTTGTTCTTTGTGTTGTTTACCGGTGTGCAAAACCATGCATCTACCAATATGTTTGCCCTCTTGCTGTCCCTGCCGCGCTCCTGTTCAATCTCAATCGATAGTTCAGACAGCAGGCGCATCTTAAGAGAGAGTGGCCCGCCAGCGAGGGCCCCACTCAAAATGTGCATTCCTCGACGGCCCCAGGGAGCCTCTAGAGTTCGGGGGCGCCTCACCAGTTTCCCATATGGACGAACAGCGTGCCACTAGTCTTATTACAGCAGGGTCGGGTGCTACTCGAGTGCCTGTTTTGAGCACGTGAATGGCAACGCCTTCTTTCTACCAGCTGTTGTCGCCATGCAGTCGAGGTTGATTAGTCGGTCGACCCTGCCAAATCTAGGGTACCCGTGTGTCTTGTGTTTCGTGACACATGCCTGCTGCATTCATTTTTCCCCACATGGTTCGTGGGGTTATGGTTTTATTCCCCACATATTTCGTGGGGTTCTGGTTTTCTTCCCTGCCGCGGCGCGCCCGCGTCTCACCTCACCTCACACCTCATCTCCTCTCTCCTCCTTCCTCTCCTCACCCGCACTCAACGCGTGCACGGCAAGTACATGAGACACGCGTCTACATACGGCCGCGCGCATGCACACACTCGCACACAACACACACACACACACACCATACAACGCTAGTGCGCGCCTGGCGTGATCACTGCAGCGTCCACTGAGGCGTGTGCGCGACATAGTGGGCACCCACATGAGACACGTCCCGATATAGCCGCACACGCATCATACACATACACATACCATGCCATATACAAGACGTGCGTGTAGGATTCGCAGTGGATGGCAGGAGGCTCTATGCAGGCCATGGCGCAGGGCACGGCAGGCGTGGCACTTTCTCGACACCAGAGGGGGTGCGCAGGGGGTGGTCTCTCACCGCGGTCTCTATACGCGCCAATGTCGCAGGGCCTAGCAGGCGTGTCACTTTCTCGACACCGCAGGGGGTGCGCGGGGGGTGGTCTCTCACCGCGGTCCCTATACGCGCCAATGTCGCAGGGCCTAGCAGGCGTGGCACTTCCTCGACACCAGAGGGGGTGCACAGGGGGTGGTCTCTCACCGCGGTCCCTATACGCGCCAATGTCGCCGGGCACGGCAGGCGTGGCACTTTCTCGACACCACAGGGGGTGCGCAGGGGGTGGTCTCTCACCGCGGTCTCTATACGCGCCAATGTTGCAGGGCCTGGCAGGCGTGGCACTTTCTCGACACCGGAGGGGGTGCGCAGGGGGTGGTCTCTCACCGCGGTCCCTATACGCGCCAATGTAGCAGGCGTGGGCACCGTGCGCAACCGCGGTCTCTATACGCGCCAATGTCGCAGGCCTAGCAGGGGGCACTTTCTCGACACCGGAGGGGGTGCGCAGGGGGTGGTCTCTCACCGCGGTCCCTATACGCGCCAATGTCGCAGGGCCTAGCAGGCGTGGCACTTTCTCGACACCAGAGGGGGTGCGCAGGGGGTGGTCTCTCACCGCGGTCCCTATACGCGCCAATGTCGCAGGGCCTAGCAGGCGTGGCACTTTCTCGACACCGAGGGGGTGCGCAGGGGGTGGTCTCTCACCGCGGTCCCTATACGCGCCAATGTCGCAGGGCCTAGCAGGCGTGGCACTTTCTCGACACCAGAGGGGGTGCGCAGGGGGTGGTCTCTCACCGCGGTCCCTATACGCGCCAATGTCGCAGGGCCTAGCAGGCGTGGCACTTTCTGGGGTGCGCAGGGGGTGGTCTCTCACCGCGGTCTCTATACGCGCCAATGTCGCAGGGCCTAGCAGGCGTGGCACTTTCTCGACAGAGGGGGTGCGCAGGGGGTGGTCTCTCACCGCGGTCCCTATACGCGCCAATGTCGCAGGGCCTAGAGCAGGCGTGGCACTTTCTCGACACCAGAGGGGGTGCGCAGGGGGTGGTCTCTCACCGCGGTCCCTATACGTGCCCATGTCGCAGGGCCTAGCAGGCATGGCACTTTCTCGACACCGCAGGGGGTGCGCAGGGGGTGGTCACTCACCGCGGGTCCCTATACGCGCCAATGTCGCAGGGCCTAGCAGGCGTGGCACTTCCTCGACACCAGAGGGGGTGCGCAGGGGGTGGTCTCTCACGCGGTCCCTATACGCGCCAATGTCGCTGGGCCTAGCAGGCGTGGCACTTTCTCGACACCGCAGGGGGTGCGCAACGGGGTGGTCTCTCACCGCGGCCCCTATACGCGCCAATGTCGCAGGGCCTAGCAGGCGTGGCACTTTCTCGACACCTGAGGGGGTGCGCACGGGGGTGGTCTCTCACCGCGGTCACCATACGCGCCAATGCCGCAGGGCCTAGCAGGCGTGGCACTTTCTCGACACTGAAGGGGGTGCGCATGGGGTGGTCTCTCATCGCGGTCCCCATACTCGCCAATGTCGGAGGGCCTAGCAGGCGTGGCACTTTCTCGACACCAGAGGGCGTGCGCAAGGGAGTGGTCTCTCACCGCGGTCCCCATATGCGCCAATGTCGCAGGGCTTAGCAGGCATGGATTTTTCTCGGCACTGGAGGGGGTTCGCAAAGGAGGGGGTCTCTGACCGCGGCCCCTAAACGCTGCCTCGCAGGCGTGGCACTATCTCGACACCAAAGGGGGTGCGCAGGGGGTGGTCTCTCACCGCGGCCCCCATACGCGCCAATGTCGCAGGGCCCAGCAGGCGTGGCATTTTCTGGACACCGGAGGGGGTGCGCACGGGGGTGGTCTCTCACCGCGGTCTCTATACGCGCCAATGTCGCAGGGCCTACCAGGCGTGTCATTCTCTTGACAGCAGAGAGGGTACGTCGGTAGCGTAGCAGCCTTGACATTGTCTGGATTCTATATCTTGGGCAGTATGCACAGGTGCCTCTGGCGTGCATGCGGCAAAAGTATTCTCAGCAAGGTTAGCTGTAGACACCTCGGCTCAAGCAGGCTCAAAGACGACAGCACGCGCCCACAGGCATGCCCCCAAAATGTGTAGTGGCCGAATTGCCTCCTCCGTGCACCGCCTCCGTCCGTGCTCAAAGCCCTCCGGAAGTTCGATGAGCGCATGGCCACGGAGACGCGGGAGATCGAGGCCTTCGCCCTGGAACGCCAATGGATCCTGCCAGCGGCGTGAGGTCGTCGGAGCGCACGGCCGCCAGAGTCTGTCCGAGAAAGGCAGCGCTGTCCAGCCGCGTCGAATTCGCGCGGCCCGTGCCGCTTCTGGACGATTTCGGAGCGTCCGCCCAGCTTCTGTCGTCGTGGCAGCCGCAGCCCAGAGGTTTTCCATTCAAGATCACTCGCATGTCGCACGCAGGCGGATCACAATTGCCATGCAAGTCTTTCGCGCGCGCACCTCAGAGACTCTCCGTCGAAGAGACGCGGCGACAGACGTGTGGAAACTGCATGGGACTAGAAGGAGTAGACCGACCGAGGAAATAAAGGGAGGCAGGGGTGCGGGAGAACGCAGCATGAGGCGAGGGGGTGTGATTTGTACCAACTTCCAAGTGCCCCCCCTGACTACTCGAGCTGTGGCAAATCGTTTTGCATCACCTCGTTGGTTGTTGCGATCCCAGGAAACGGCCCTCGGTGACCACCTCGATTTTTTCCCCGATGGAGGATAGAATGCGGGGAAGAGGGAGGAGGTTCACTCAGTAGTGTGTTGGATGACAATATAGGGAAACATTCGCGACGAGGGTTTAGAACGCAGGTTTCCGCATAGATGAGCTTGAACAGCAAACGCATAATATTTGAATTAAGTATGTGGGGTTCCTCGGTCGCGTAATTTTCTGCCGCGTCGCACCCGCGTCTCACCCGCGCACCCCCCTCTCCCGCAAAGCGTGGCAGACGTGACATACGTGCGTACATGCACAGGCGCACCGACGCAGACACACGCAGACACACAAACACACGCGGACACAAACACACACCGACACACACATACACTCCCTCACCCACGCGCAACACCTGCACGGCACGTACATGAGACACGCGTAGCACACTTCACAACGCAGCGCAGCGCATCACAACACAGCGCTGCTCAGCACAACGTGGGGTGCGCAGGGGGTGGTCTCCCTATGCGCGCCTCTCGTCCAGGGCGCAGCAGGCGTGGCATGCTCTCGACCCCATAAGGGGGTGCGCAGGGGGTGGTCTCCCTATGCGCGCCTCTCGTCGCAGGCGTGGCATGCTCTCGACCCCATAAAGGGGGTGCGCAGGGGGTGGTCTCCCTATGCGCGCCTCTCGTCCAGGGCACAGCAGGCGTGGCATGCTTTCGACCCCATAAAAGGGGGTGCGCAGGGGGTGGTCTCCCTATGCGCGCCTCTCGTCGCAGGCGTGGCATGCTCTCGGCCCCGCACGGGGTGCGCAGGGGTGGTCTCCCTATGCGCGCCTCTTGTCTAGGGCACAACAGGCGTGGCATGCTCTCGACCCCATAAGGGGGTGCGCCGGGGGTGGTCTCCCTATGCGCGCCTCTCGTCCAGGGCACAGCAGGCGTGGCATGCTTTCGACCCCATTAAGGGGGTGCGCAGGGGGGGGTCTCCCTATGCGCGCCTTTCGTCCAGGGCACAGCAGGCGTGGCATGCTCTCGACCCCACGGGGGTGCGCAGGGGGTGGTCTCCCTGAACGCGCCTTTCGTCCAGGACACAGCAGGCGTGGCATGCCCTCGGCTCCATAGAAAGGGGGTGCGCAGGGGGTGGTCTCCCTGAACGCGCCTCTCGTCCAGGGCACAGCAGGCGTGGCATGCTTTCGACCCCATAGGGGGTGCGCAGTGGGTGGTCTCCCTACGCACGCCTCTCGTCCAGGGCGCAGAAGGCGTGGCATGCTTTCGACCCCGTAAAACGGGGTACGCAGGGGGTGGTCTCCCTATGCGCGCCTCTCGTCCAGTTTACAGCAGGCGTGGCATTCTGTCGGCCGCAGGGGGTGGTCTCCCTATGCGCGCCTCGTCCAGGGCACAGCAGGCGTGGCATGCTCTCGACCCCACACGGGGTGCGCAAGGGGTGGTTCCCCTATGCGCGCCTCTCGTCCACGGCACAGCAGGCGTGGCATGCTTTCGGCCCCATATGGGGTGCGCAAAGGGTGGTCTCCCTATGCGCGCCTCTCGTCCAGTTTACAGCACGCGTGGCATGTTCTCGACCCCACAGGGGGTGCGCAGGGGGTGGTCTCCCTATGCGCGCCTCTCGTTTAGGGCACAGCAGGCGTGGCATGCTTTCGACCCCATAAAAGGGGGTGCGCAGGGGGTGGTCTCCCTATGCGCGCCTCTCGTCCAGGGCACAGCAGGCGTGGCATGCTCTCCAACCATCAGAGGGGGGGTGCAGGGGGTGGTCTCCCTATGCGCGCCTCTCGTCCAGGGCACAGCAGGCGTGGCATGCTCTCGGCTCCATATAGGGGGTGCGCAGGGGGTGGTCTCCCTATGCGCGCCTCGTCCAGGGCACAGCAGGCGTGGCATGCTCTCGATCCCACACGGGGTGCGCAAGGGGTGGTTCCCCTGAGCGCGCCTCTCGTCCACGGCACAGCAGGCGTGGCATGCTCTCGGCCCCATATGGGGTGCGCAGGGGGTGGCCTCCCTATGCGCGCCTCTCGTCCACGGCACAGCAGGCGTGGCATGCTCTCGGCCCCATATGGGGTGCGCAGGGGGTGGCTTCCCTATGCGCGCCTCTCGTCCAGTTCACAGCAGGCGTGGAACTTTCTCGACCTCATGGGGGGTGCGCAGGGGGAGTCGTGCTATGCGCGCCTCTCGTCTACGGCACAGCAGGCGTGGCATGCTCTCGGCCCCATAAGGGGGTGCGCAGGGGGTGGTCTCCCTATGCGCGCCTCGCGTCGCAGGCGTGGCATGCTCTCGGTCCCACAGGGGGTGCGCAGGGGGTGGTCTCGGTATGCGCGCCTCACGTCCAAGACAAAACAGGCGTGGCATTTTCTTGACGCCGTATGGGTGCGCAGGGGGTGGTCCCACTATGAACGCCTCTCTACGGTAGCAGCATGGTAGCGGCTGCGAGCGTTGTCCACATGTTGCACGTCAGCTGTGCGAACACAAGTGATTAAACGAAGTATGTGGGGTTCCTCGGTAGCGTAATTTTAAGGTAGCCCTCGGAAGTGTCTTGTGTCCTCTTGCGTGTCCTCCCCAACCAACCCCGGCCGCGGTCCTGTTCTGTTCTGCCATAGCATGTTTTGACTCGGATGGGCGTCACGGAGTTCTGCACGCGTTCTACGTCCCATCCTGCCACGCCCGTATTCCTTGTCCTCTGACGTGTTCCGTCAGTTGCTCGTCCTGGTGCGTTCTAGCGGCAAGTGCCGGCGTGCTCGAAGTTTTGGGTGGGGGAGCGGGCGGTTAAGCTGCCCGACGTTTGGCAGGTTCTGGGTGGGATAAGGAGGAGGAGGGGGAGGAGGAGGAGGAGGACGAGGAGGAGGAGGAGGAGGAGCAGGAGGATTACAGGGATGAGGAGTAGGAGAAGGTCGGGAAGGGACGATAAGCAGCGAGGAGGAAAAGGACAAGGGAGGAGGAGGGGAAGGCGAACGGAGGCGTATGAGGGAGGCGGAAAAGGACAAGGGAGGAGGAGGAGGAGAAGGAGGAGGAGGAGGAGGAGGAGGAGGAGGAGGGAGAAGGAGGCGGGAGGAGGAAAACAGCAGGGTAGGAGGAGATAATTTGTGATGATGGTGGTGATGATGATGCTACTGATTATGACGATGATGTTGCTGCTGCTGCTGATGATGCTGATGATGATGATGATGATGATGATGATGATGATGATGATGATGACGATGGTAATATCGAGGATGCTGCTGCTGCTGATGATGATGATGATGAGGAGGATGATGCTGATGAATATGGTAATGATGCTGATGATGATGACGAGGAGGAGGAGGAGGTGGGAGGAAGAGGAGGAAAAGCAGGAGCTTCATACGTAAAGAGCAGGGAGTGGAAGGAAGAGGAGGAGCAGCACTTCTTTAATATGTATATCTATATATGTCTACATACACATATGCATATACACATACATATCTACATGGATAGTTGACAGCGGAGAGAGGGAGGGCCCAGGGCGAGACTGCGAAGGACACAAAAGAGAGGTGTAACCTACGGGGGCATCCATGCGTGGCGCCGCGGCAGGCGAGGGCCGTAGGCTGTCGCTGGCCACGCGGGCCACGCACCCCCTCGAAAGGTCGGCAGCGCTCTGCGTTCGGTGCCCAGTTGTCCGGGGGCGGCACGCTGTCGTTTGCAGCAACACCTCGTCCAATCGACATGGGAAAGAGGGCCCTGATCAAACCCAGCCGCCCCCCCAACGCTCTCCTGCCCAAGTTGAGTTCCACGAGCTCTGCTTGTCGATGTATGATAAGAGCGTCCTCCGTCTGTATAACCAGAAGGAGAGAGAGAGAGAGGAATCTATATAGATAGAGAGAGAGAGAGAGAGAGAGTCACGGCCTCGCACTCCACCGAGCCAGCTTCTGCTTGCTTCTCACTGCCGACCTCACCACCTCCACCCTGCGCTTGTCATGTCGCATGCCGCGGCAGTGAGAGTGCAATCGCAGAGCAAGCGGCTCGCGCAGGATGCCTTTGGTATCACTGCAGGGGAGCTTGCATTCGCCGCGGGCCACCAAGAGGTTTTTGATTTGCTGGTGACGAGCGCCTGTGACAGGCCCCGGCCTTCGAACTTCAGCTCGGAGCACAATAAGGCCTACGTCAAGCAGAAGCTGAAGTACGAGGGCGATGTTCTCTATGACGCTGATGGGAAGGGCATTATGATGGGCTGGGAAACCCCGCTGATGGTCAGGCATGCGGACTTGATCGCACCCGCCCCAGGAAAAGCCGTGCTCAACGTTGGTTTCGGCTTGGGGATCATCGACGGCCTCCTCGAGGAGAGGAGTCCGAGATCGCACTGCATCTCGGAGGCGCACCCTGATGTGTACGCGGAGATACAGAGGCGCGGGTGGCTGGAAAAGGGCCATGTCCAGGTTTGCTTCGGACGGTGGCAGGACGCATCGGATCAGATAGCGAGTTGCGGACCATTCGACGGCATTTTTTTTGACACGTGGGCCGAGATGTACGGCGACATGCTTGAGTTCTTTATGCGCCTGCCGAGGATACTGCGTCCGGGTGGGCGCTTTTCGTTCTTCAACGGAATGTCCGAGGCCAACATCTTCGCCCAGGCCATTTCGTGCCGCTGCTCCCAGATGGACCTCTCCAAGCTCGGGTTCGTATGCATGTTCGAGCCTGTTCACATTGGCGCACTGGAAGAGGAGTGGCGCAAAGTGGTACTGCAGTATTGGATGGGAGGGGATGGGAGGAGGAAGGAGGTACGCGGGAAAAGGGATGAGGACTGTAAGCGTTGGTTCCGCCCTGGATCCTGAATTCCTGGACGTCCCTGGAGGTCCCCAGCAGTTTCCGGAGGCCTCCACAGAAGTAACACATGGCCAAGCTTGTCAAACACTTTCCAAAGTCGTTCAAAAAGCTGCCTCCTCGATCCCCGAGGGTCGATGGTAAAACTTAGCAGAGGGAATGAGGGAGGAGCGATGAGGGCCCGCAGCTTCGCTTGCACTGTCGCACACATTCAAGACGTCAGTTTCCAGCCAGCACCGACGCACGTGATAAGCCAGCCTTCTTGTTTGCGCGCACGTGCGCGGTCTACCGGAAAGCTGCTCTTCGCCCTCCTCTTGGCTCGATCGATGCTGGTCTTTGAGTAGCCTCGTCATCGTGGTCGTCCCTCGTCCCCTCCTCGACCCCGCCTCCTCTTCCTTCTGCCCCCTCCCCCTCAATCATTTTTCCTTGAAGTGATTCTTCTCTGTTGCGCTACCAGACGTGTCAGTGGTCTGGGCTGGGCATTTCGATTGAGACTTCTTTGCGTCTGTCGATCTTGAAGCTTACAAGCTTCCGACATTACACGGATGGAGGTCTTGTCGTTTTCAAAAGGTGGTTTTCCCTTGTTGTTGCGTATTTTTGCTCTAGACATCTCGAACAGAAGCACGGATACAGGGCCGAACGTTTTCAATGTGTGGCTCCCGTCTTTGTGCCGCGCACATTCGTTCTATATTCTTCCAGCAGCTACGCGAATGGATGGCGTGTCAACTTGATAATCGGGTACCGCCTTAGCGCGGTGCGCCGTAGTCTTTACAGTTTCCGACAGTTGTGCGGATGGATGTTGCTGGTTCGTTTCCTTTTATGTGTATATATATATATACATACATCGCCAGTTGCTAAGCTAGCGTCAGCGTCAGCATCGAGTTTCGCAATGCGTGCCGCTCTCCCGCGCTACAGAGTAGAGCAATGCCGAATATCCTTAGCTTAAAAACATACAAATCGCCGGGGTTTTTCGGTACAACAATGCGACAAGTGAAGGTTTATGCAGCAGTTTCGCAATTCGAGGTTGGTGCGTTTTCGAAGAGGGGCTCTCGCCCAAAATATGGCTCGCTCTTATGAGCAGAAGTTTGAAGAAGTATGTCGTCGCTGCACGAGGGGGAAGGCGGCTCCTTCGCAAGCCGTTGCTGTCGTTGGGCGCTTGAGCGAGCTGTACAGCCCGACATTGCCGCATTCGTTCTGGCCCGAAGGACACGGAGGAGGAGGAGGAGGAGGAGGAGGAGGAGGAGGAGGAGGAGGAGGGGACGGAGGGGACGGAGGATGGGACGGAGGGGGAGGAGGAGGAGGAGGAGGAGGAGGAGGAGGAGGAGGAGGAGGGGACGGAGGAGGAGGGGGAGGAGGATGAGGAGGATGAGGAGGAAGAGGAGGAGGAGGAGGAGGAGGAGGAGGAGGAGGAGGAGGGGGAGGAGGAGGGCGGTTTTTCTCAGAACGGAGCTCGCGCCTGCACAGCGCGCCCATGGAGCGCTTGTCCTTCAAGGGGGGGCGCCTCGCGCAGGGAGGCGGGGGGCCTCGGGACGGCAGGGTTTGTTGCAGCATCGTTGATCCATCTTGGGTTTACAGTGGGGGCCCATGCCAAGAAACACCCTGCTTGCCTCGAGGGCGCCCTCGAGGGCGCGAAGTTATTCGCGCTTCGCGCTTCGCGGTTCGGCTCCGATTCCTCCTCATCCTCCTCTTCTCCACTGGGAGGCGGCACGAGAGCGCGAAGTTATTCGCACTTCGCGCTTCGCGCAGCGCGAAGCGCGAAGTTGGGAGCCCTTGTTGCAGCATCGTTGATCTATCTTGGTTTTACAGTGAGGGTCCATGCCAAGACACACCCTGCTTGCCTCCAGGGTGCCCTGGGTTTCTTGGGCTTCGATGGTTTTGCGAGGGAAGGCGTGACGCTCCCGCACCAAAAATCAATTGACCTCCGATCGCCTCAGGGTCGGGTTTCTCGTGGAAGGCTTCTCGTGGTCGGACCCCCACCGTACTCTGGCCTCTCTCCTCCTCCCCCTCCTGTCCCCCGGCGCTCGCTCACGCGCGCAGGAGCGCGCGCGCACAATCTCCCCTTGGCCCTCTTCCTCCTCGGCCTTTTCGGCCCGAGCGCCTTCTGGACTCGCAGGCCGCTCAGTAGCACCCGCCTCCCGTCCCTCTCGTTGACTCGCCTCGCTCCAGGGGCGATGAGCTCGCCCCGGCCCAGCGTGCCCCCAGGTCGGGCGGCCGACCAGACCCGTGTGCGCCAGACCGTCGCAGTTGCCCCCTCGGCGGCCGCGGAGACTCCGCGGGCTCTCGCCTCCTCCTCCTCCTCCTCCTCCTCCTCCTCCTCCTCCTCCTCCTCCTCCTCCTCCCCTCCTCCTCCTCCTCCTCCTCCCCATCCTCCTCTTCCTCCTCCACCTCCTCCTCCTCCTCCTCCTCCTCCTCCACCTCCTCCCCCTCCTCCTCCTCCTGGCCCAGCGCCCCCCGTCTCCTGTCTTCTCCACGGCGACAGCGTCGCGCGCACAAGACAAACACTCCGCAGCACGTGCTGCCGCCCCCTGCGGCCCCCCCAGGCGGTCGCGCGGGCGATGCCTGCGCCGGGTCCTCGGGCAGCCGGCGACCGTCGCGCCTGCTGGCGTGGCCTGGAGCAGGCGTTCCCTACGGGTCGAGCGCTTCTTGAAGGCGATCCTTGAAAGGTCGAGCGCTTCGTGGAACTCTTGGCAGGGCGATCCTTGAAGGCGATCCTCGAAGGTCGAGCAACGTTTGGCAGGGCGATCCTCAAAAAGGTCGAGCGCTTCGTGGAACCGGGCCATGGCGCTGCGCCGCCGCGGCGGTGCAGGATCCTCGTGCTGCCGGCGTGGTGGATCCCGTGCGCCGCACTCGATGGGGTTTGGTGTCGTCGGTTTTGCTGCCGAAGCCGGCCCACAGTCCCTCACAGTGGCACGACTTCCACAACGTGCTCGTGGCCGCCGTGATGGCAGTAACGATCGTGATGATCAAGCTGCATGTGGAGGTGGGGGCCCTCTGTGGCATGCGGGGCCTCGGAGCGATCCCGCCAGTCCCCGACGCGCGGGACCATGGATTTGGTGCGGGCTCCCCAGAGCAAATAATGGAATCCAGTGGGCACACCGACTAAGACATTCTTGATGTTCCGCGTAACCCAACCACTTGTCCGCTGGGCAATTAGGCTTCGCCCGCAGAGAGTGTTGACCTCTGACGCCGCATGCGCCTTCGCTTGCGGCTGCGACGAAAAAAGTAACCCAACCAGCCCATCCAGAGCGATGCCCATAGGAGTTGCCTCGATCAGGGAAGTGGGCAGCTCACAAGGGTCCCTCTTGGAGCGCTCTTGGGGGCCTCTTGGCGGTCCGGCGGGCCTCTTGGAGCGTCTTGGGTGCCTCGGGGAGCCTCTTAGGGCCTCCTGGGGGTCTCTTGGGGGCCTCGTGGAGGCCTCTTGGGCGCCTCTTGGGGCCTCCTGGGCGCCTCTTGGGGCCCTCTTGAGGCGCACTTGGGAGCCTTAGGAGCGCTCTCGGGGCCATCTTGGAAGAGCTTGAGCAACGGGGGTTCCTTAAATGAGCCTCCCCCTTTAGAAGCCTCCCAAATCGCCTCTTGAACCCCTCGTGGAGCGCTCTTGGGGCGTTCTGGGGCGCTCTTGGGGCCATCTTGGGACTCTCTTGGGTCTCTCTTAGGGCCCTCGTGGGCTCTCTTGGAGCCATCTTGAGGCCTCGGAAGGCCACCGAAAGCAAAAAGGCGAGAAGGCAACACTCATTGATTGCCATTCGGTTGTTATCGGATTTTGGCCTCTCGGGGGCCTCGGTGGAAGGCTCCGTGCCAACTTGGAGACGTCTTGCAACGGTCTTGGGGCCTCTTGGAGCATCTTGGAAGCCATATTGAGCCAGCTTGGGCTATCTTGAGCCATCTTGGAGGTAATCTTGGGCTCTCTGAAGTGCTCCTGGAGCCATCTTGGGCCCCAAATGACCCTCTGACACCCCCCTCCGGGTCCAGGAGAGGGGGCTGGGGGAGGGGTAAACCCTTCCCCGAAGGGGAAAAAGGGTGTTGGAAGATAAGGCTCCTTTGACCACCTACGCCCAGAGGGCTGGTGGGATTGCCCTGCCAACGGGCTTCCCGCTTGAACATCTTACCTCCCAGAAGGGCCCGCAGAGCCCTGGGGCAGGTGCCCCCCTCAGATTCTTCTGGCAGGATCTCCTGTCGTGTCTGCTTGGGCGGCGCCCTGACTGAGGGGGCCTCCTCCTCCTCCTCCTCCTCCTCCTCCTCCGCGCTGATGACCCTATCGTCTCTGTGGCCGGCGAGAGCGAGCCCCCGAGGCCACCAGAGTACCCTTCGCCCACGGACGAAGACCTTCGTCTCTTGGGCGAGATGAGCGCTCAGGAGAGGCGCCGACGGCGCTGGCCCTCCGCCGCCTCTTGAGAACGTCTTCGTGAGCGACGAAGAGTTCCAGTACCTTTTTGGTGTCGAGCCGAGGCCACGTGAAGATGGGAAGCGTCCGCCTGCGCCGTCTGCGACTCGCTGCCCAGCATGGCCTCCTGGCAGCTCAGAAGGGGCCGCCGCCTCCTGGCGCGGACGCGGATGTCCTTGCCTGTATGAATCTTCTGACGTCGCCAGCTAGGGCTACATCACCTACGTCTGGAAGCGCCAGCTCAGCGCCGCCCGCGGTGTGGCCAACCGATCTTCCTTCTGATCCACATCCTCCGCCAGCCCCTCCTCGTCATGACCCGCCTCCTCCGCTTGATTGTTCCGACCTCCCTGAAGTGCAGCCTCATGGACATCACCCCTTATCATCGCTCCGCGTACTCCTTCCCTCCCAGATGAGTTACCGCCTGGCACTCTGCGACCAGCTGTTCCTGCTGCTGAGAGTGGAGGTTTACTGGACCTCACGGAGGCTAGCGCTGGACAGTGGATGTCGGGCCCTCCCGCCTCTGGCGTGACCTCCCACCCTGCTGCTGACGGACCTGCCCAGAACAGTGACACCCAGTCCGATCTTGAGGACCCGTCCTATCTGCAGTCGCTATACGACATGGAGATTCACGACGGAGAGTGCACCCCTGAAGCAGAAGCGGACGTCCCCCTTGTCGAACCTGCTGACGAGCTGGGCATGGTTCCCAACGACGCTAGCCACTCTGACCCGTCTTTCTTGGAGATGATGCATTCGCTGGAGACGTACCCCACCAATGACACTGTCGGGATTCTGGCTAATACGTCTTACGACGGCGGCAGCCTGTCAGCGACCTTCCCCGACTACATCCCCTGCGAGCACCTCGACGAGGACGCAGCCCTCGAGAGCGACTCCCCTGCCGACTTGAACGCCAACGTCGTCCCAGTGATAGCCGCCGTCGTCGACCACCAGGCTGCGAACCGTGCGCCGCCGACCTGCCACGACGAGTGCGACACTGGACTTATCTCGCACCCTGAGACTCCACCTCAAGACCCCGATGATTGTGATACTGAGAAGGAGACAGCCGGCACACGAGGTGGGCATGGTGAAGAGGATGGATCTGTGGAGGAGGCACCGCTGCACCGAGAGCCTGCTCCTTGCACTCAACCAGGCGTAGCTCGGGATCCTCAGATGGGAAATGCGTATGCGGCCTTTGACGTGCTGTCTGGTTTGCTGCAACACACCTCGCTCGCTCTTCAACTTGCTCTCGAAACCCTTGCTCAAGGCATTGACCCGCGCCCGACCCCGACGGCTTCATCCGCTTCAACCACAGGGGCGATCGTTGCGTTGGCCCCAGCATCAGCGGGGACTCCTCCGCCTCATGATGAGATCTCCCAACGGCAGATCGAGTACGCGATGCGGTCACTGGACATCTTGTACCCTGTATTCCCTGCGGACAAGAGAGACATGGTTCGAGGGATGCTACACCACCCTGCTTCCCTCGTCGATGCACATGATGAGCTGCCACCTGATGCGGAACGACTTCTCCTCCTTGTCTATAGCCTTGTGGTACCTTTGGACGATGTCACTGCCTCCCTCGTGCTCGGCGAGGACGATGACAAGATGCTGCTCAGCCCTGAGGATGAGAACGACCCTACACCCGTCTACCAAGCGCATGGTGACGCATCGACTCAGTCGGGTGCTCCACTTCCTCCTGCTGAAGGCCTTGCTGGTACCTCGGCTATGGGCGATGGCGCCTTCCCAGACTACACGCCCGTTGACCCCGCTGTGCCGGATGCAGCGGGCGTGGTCGACGTTGCTTCTCCTCCTGCGGCCCTCCCCGATTTCGACCCTGATGTCAACGATGTCGGAGGTGTTGGGGGCTTGATGCGCCGTGACGATGTCGCCGCCTCGGATCACGTGTCCGTTGGAGATGTTTTTTTCCCGAACTCCACCTGAGCTACCCCCGACCTGCTCGACAGCGATGCCGACATCCTGGTCGACCTCCCCGCCGACGCCAGCGGCCCCGTGGACTTCTTCAACATGAGCCTGACGGGCTCAGCGCAGGCGCGCCCGCAGCGTCCTCAGGCGTGGACAGACCAGCGCCAGGGACGCTCGCTCCTCCTCCGCGCTGAGTCCGTTTGGGGGCGGGTTCTTCTCCTCCTCTTCCTTTTCCGCGCTGAGTCCGTTTTGGGGCGGGTTTTTCTGCCCGCGAAACCACGCCTCTGGCGCGAGGCACCGAGGCGTTGTCGAGCAGAGCTGGGTGTCGAGAGTGCGTCCTCCCACGGGCCGGCGAGCTCAGCGCGCCAGTCGTTGAAAGCAGGTGTTACCATATACCCGGGTCCCAGTCTATTTCGAGCGCCTTCCTACCTACCTCAAGAACCGACGTATGCTTGCCGTCTTGTGCTGCTCCTCGGGCGGGCCCGAACCCAATCTGCTTGCTCCGCCTTCCTGCTTGATGCTTCCATTTGCTTCCTCCGACCGGCGGGTGCAGCACACACCTCGCCGCACGTGCCCGCCGTGGGCGAGGGGCGCTGGCGCCTGGCCGCCCAGGCCGTGCCCCGAGCGGCGCGGCGCGGCGGCGCACACAGAGATGTGATGTCGCGCGTGCCTGCTGCGTGGCGGGGGGGGCGCTCTCCTGCGCGCCGGTCAATTGCATAGCCATTCGGCTGCCATTCGGACTGCCACACGCTGGAGCGGACCGCCTCTGCCTCGCCGCCGACGGGGGCACGCGCGGCGGGGGCGTGCTCTTGGCGCCCGGCCGCTCGGGCCGTGGCTCCGAGCCGCGCGGCGCGGCGGGGGCGGTCCAGGCCCGCGCTCTCGCGGCGCCGCCGCCGGGCCTGCCGGGCGCGTGTGTCACGGGCGCGCAGAGGAAGAGGTCGGCCGCCCCTACTCTCTTGCAAGGATGCCGCCAAGTATTCTCGCCCAGATCGGCCGATCGCGCGCGCTCGTCGGCCGCGTCGAGGTCGCCGGCCCCGGCGGCCTCGGAGATCGCGCCCCTTTCGGCCGCCGGGGGGCTGCGGCGCCGAGGCGCCCTTTACAACCGCGGAGATGTCCGATCCCCCGATCGCGCCAGGGGGTCCACGGAAGCGCTGGGGCACCTCGGACCCCGAAGGTTCGACGGTGGATGTGCCCCGAGATTTCCCCGTTGCGGAATCTCTGATCGCATGCGTCAGCCGTGCCAGTATGGGCGCCCCGTCAGAGTTGCCTCCCCCCGAAGCATATGGAGAGTCCTCTTGAGCTTTCCGAGGTGGCCTTGTGGGCATCTTGGACCGCCGTGAGGCCATCTTGGACCGTCTTGGAGCAATCTTGGTCCGTCTTGGGCCATCTTGCACCCATCTTCAGAGGCCATCTTGGGCCCTCTCATGGGGAGCACCGTGGCCTTCTCGGAGGCATCTTGGGACCATCTCGGACAGAAAAGCCCATTGGCGAGTTTTGAGCCAGAGGCCATGGTTCAAACGACTATCACTCGACACGCCACGAGCCTCTCTTGCAGGCGATATGGGACGGCGTATGCTGTGGCCTTTGGCTCAACCCGCCACCGTGTTTGGGTCGTGGATGCAGCCACTCCAGGCCTCGAGTCTAGCATTCAATGGGCAGGGCTGCTTCGAGTGATGTCTCCCCGGGACGCCTGCGACGCCCGCCCGGCGTCCCAAGGACAGCTTGCAACGCGTGCGACGCCCGCCCGCGACCCCTCGAGGCTGCCCCTCCTGGCCCCTCTTTGGGGCCTCTCGGGGGCCTCTCGATGCCCCCTTGGGGGGCCCTCTCGGGGCTCTCTTGGTGGCCTCTCGTCGGCGGCGAGCGAGGGGGGGAAGTGAGAAGGGGCGGGCTTTCTCAGAAGGCTCGGAAGTCCCCCAGCCTTCTGACAAGTTTTCCAAGCATTCCCTGAAGACACAGACAACTTTTCAGAAGGCGCGAGGGCTGTGAGAAGTCCCGCCGCCTTCTGAGAAGGCCTTCTCCTTCTCACTTCTCCCCCTCCCTCGCCGCCGTCTCTCGGCTCCCCCTCTCTGTCCTCTCAGGGCTCTCTCGGTGGCCTCTTGGGCCGTCACGGACGCCCTGCGGACCGAAAAGGCGAGGATCAGGATGGGAAAACACAGACGCAATTAATCGTCGACTCCCAGGAGAATATGGGAAAATATGGGAAGTGAGGGGGAAGACGAAAACCCAGAAAATCTGAACAAATATAGGGAATCGTGGGATTGTGTCTATTCATTCATTGGCTGGCGCCGCACCGCCGACCCCTTGGGGCGGCAGTAAGAGTGAAAAACGGAGTTTGCGGAACGCGCGCGATTTCTGGGGAATCTTGGGGTTTCAGCTTCTTGGGATTTCGTAGTGGGCGGTTGGCGGATCGCGGCTCTGCTCTTGCGCCTCTCTGAGCTCTCCTGGCAGCACTTTTGAATCTTTTTGGGAGCCGTGTTGAGGCCTCTAGGGGCCTCTTTTGGGCCTCTCGGGGGCCTCGTGGGTGCCTCTTGGAGGCCTCTTGGCGCCTCCTCAGGTTTTTTCGGGGCCGAATGCTCGAAATGTCCATTCGGGTTCCCACTCTGGGCCTCCTCTTGGGGCCGTCCTGAGGCCCGCCTGGGCCGTTTTGGAGGCTTCTGGGGCCTTTTTGAGGCTCTCTTGGGCCGTCTTGGAGCCCTCTTGGGGGCCTCTTGGGCCATCTTGGGTCGATCTTGACGGCTTCTTGGGCCGTTGTGGGCCTCGTGTAAGCCCAAGAGGCGAATGTGGTACAAATATACGTTTTCCCTCGGAAATGGGACGGTCTTTGCTTTTTGGAAGGCTTCTTGGGACGCCTCTTGATGGCTCCTTGGGGCGTCTTGGGGGTGGGCTGGCGCTACCAGGGCCTCCCCAACAGAGGGGCCAGCAGGTTCCGAGGAGAGCGAGCCCTGTAGGACGGTGCATTGGGTCCACCTTGGGGGAACGTGGGAAGCACAGGCCTCGGGACAAAAATTAGCGAACGCGGAATTTGGGGAGGCATCATGATATCGCTCCGCTCCCCCCCCCGAGTCCCCCCCCCCCTCTTGGACGCCCCCCAGCCGGACCTGGGGCCCCGGAGGACCGGAAGCACCGCCTCGTCACCCCGTCAATTGTGGAGGACGATCAATGGAGAGGAAGCATGTTGCCAAATAATCTCCAGATGTGTAAAACGTGTCTTAAACATGTGTTAAACATGTGTTAAACATGTTTAGAACATTTTCCTACATGTCAAACACATGTAACATTCAATGATAGGACTGTTAGGGTGTCCGTTGTCGTGGCATCCACAACCCGTCCAGCGCGGCCAGCGCCGAAGGCCTCTTCTTCCTGCGCGCACGTCCGCCCGCTTGCGTGATGCCTGGGCGGCGACGACGGCGAGGCCAGGCCTCGGAGCAGAACTAGCGAGCACGCATGCCACATTTACTCATCGGTCAAAGCCTCCCCCCTCCCCCTCGGTGTCCAGAGTTTGCGGTGCGCCTGGTGAGTTCCACTTCGACCGCAGTCTCCCCCGCGCAACCTTGAGTCTGGGGGAGTCTCCACTAACTGTTTCCCCCTGCCGAAACCAGGGCCTGGGATTTTACAGAGCGCAGATCTTGCGTGGTTTTCTGGCGTCGGTCAGGACACCGTCAGATGAGCCTCCATGGGTAGTCTGGCTCGATTTGGCAATATGAAGGCGAGGCGAGCCCTCAATCAGCGCATCGTGCCTACCGTTGCGTATCTTGGCGGCCGCCGCGACTGCCTGCGCTTTGCTTTAGCATCGCGATTCGCGCGTTCGCCGCGCACGAGCGTGGTGGCATTGGGACGAGAGCAGGGAGGCCCTTCGTATGCTCCCGAAAGCTTGCCTCTGTTGCCGCCGCTCTCATCTTCGCAATCTGGATCGTGCGGTTGAGAAGCTGGCGCGATGGTGGTAGGGGCAACATGATCAACCCATGACGGTTACAGCTGGCGCGCGCAGACACAGAGAGAACGGACGACGTCCAGCGTTGACGCCGCAGTAGGGCAAGCTTGACGTGCTAAGGCAACCTGGTACACTGAGTCCTGAGATCAACTGCAAGGGACATTATAGTGTTTGCTCGGGGCTAACAGTTACACGTGCAGAAATCACGATTGATTTTTATCTTCATTGTCGTCGTCGTCGTCGCCCTCCTCCTCCTCCTCATCCTCCTCATCGTTCTCTTCCACCCCATCTTCTCTCCATCTCCGTTTCTTCCCAATCCTCGCCCTCCACGGCTGTCTCTCCCTCTTTCCGATTCCTCTCCTGCGGGGGCAGGTCAGGACATCGGTACAGAAACCTTCAGGGGCAGCCTGGCTCGATGTGAGAATCTGGAGGCGAGGCTAGCCCTCGATGGGCGCATCGTGTCTGACGTGGCGTATTTTTGGCGGCCGCCGCGTCTGTCTGCGCTTTGCTTCGGCGTCGCGATTCGCCTGCTCGCCGCGCACGCGCGTAAGCAGGAGTGTCATGCTTTCTTGTCCTCTTCATTGTCGCCGTCGTCGTCCTCCTTATCATCCTCCTCATTGTTCTCTTCCACCCCATCTTCTCTCCATCTCCGTTTCTTCCCACTTCTCGTCCTCCACGGCTTGTTCTCCCTCTTTTCCTTCCCGCGGGGGAAGGTCACTGGAAACTTATTACGCGCCCGTTGCCATCTACGTGCCGGACGGGAAGCCCTTGGCGCCAGAAGACATATCTGACTTGCAGACGTCGGGCGGCACTCTTCGCCCCAACGCTGTTCAAGTCGGGGACCGTGTTGGTGGGGCCCGTGGCCTTGCTGTCAGTCTTGCTGCTGTTCCTTCTCCTTCTCCACATCCTTTTCCTTCTATTCCTTCATTCGTCTCCTGCTCCTCCTGTCCCTTCTCTTCCACCACCTCTTCATCTGGCTGCACCTCCAGGCCCTTGTCCACCTCCTCCCACAGCTCTTCCTCCTCCCCCTGCTCCGTCATGTTGGGGACCGCGATGGCGGGGGGACCTTGCTGCTAGCGCCTTCAAAGCTTATGGGCTGCGTTGGCAGTCGGTGTGTCCGGCATCGTGGGTGCTCCGCTCGATTTGCGGTTCAGCGCAGTTGCAAGAACGCATGCATTTGGGATGGGGGCCCGGATGTGTCATGGAATCTGAGCGGGTCAGGACCCCGCTCTAGAGGACGAGCCTATCAGCGCGTTCGCTCCCACATCGGGTGCCCCAGAGAGCAGGTCATCCGCGGGGGAGCGAAGATAATCGCCCTTCACACGTCGCGGTCTGGGCCAGAGCGGTTGTCCTTCTCTGAGTGGGCTGCGCGAGGGAGTGACGATCATCCCGCGCCGCGCTTCGCTGCGGGCGCGGTGGGGGATAGGGCCTCGCCTCCGAGGGCTCGCAGCAGCTGGCACCTCTTCCTCGGGGGAAGGCGGCGGAAGGCCGGCGGAAGCAAAAAACGAGAGCGGCTCCGAGTGTCGGCGACTTGGATCCTTCACGTGATGCGAATCGGAGGAGGAGTAGGATGAGAAGGAGGATACAAAGAGGAGGACGAGAAGGGGAATTCGGTGAGGAGGGGGGGACTTCGCATCACGTGACGACATCCCTCTGCCTAGAGGGGGGAAAAGCGGGCGGAAGGTCGGTGCGGAAGACGGTCAGGGCCCCCTCTACGCAAGCGAAGACACACAAGCGTGCCCGAGACAAAATTGCAGTCGCGGGGGTCGGAGCATTCTCCGTGCTTCGTGCTCTCTGGCTCTGCAGATGGAGGAGGAGGAGGAGGAGGAGGAGGAGGAGGAGGAGGAGGAGGA
>CAUYUJ010020223.1:118398-140898 GCA_963575745.1 Prorocentrum cordatum
GAGCAGGAGCAGGAGCAGGAGCAGGAGCAGGAGCAGGAGCAGGAGCAGGAGCAGGAGCAGGAGCAGGAGCAGGAGCAGGAGGAGCAGGAGGTGCAGAGTCCCCAGACCCCCCGGCCCCGTTGCCTCTGGCCCGTGTCTCTAGGGGCCTTGCCGTGGCTTCCGTGGGGCCGCCTGGCAGGGGCACCCTAAGCGCTGCTTGGGGTGCGCCTGACCCGGGCGGGCCGCGGCCCCCCCTGGGCCGCCTTGCGGCCCTTGGCCTGGGCCCCCGTCCCTGGGCCCCGTCGCGCCTTCGGGGCCGACTTCAAAAGCGACCCAACGCTGCTGTGGTCACTTTTTGATTCGGCTTGCCCTTGGCCCGCCTGGCCCCGGCCTCGGCCTCGGCCCCTGGCCGCCCTGGCCCCGTCTTGCCCCTCCTGGCCCGGCCCCCGCCTCCGCGGCCGGGGCGCCCCGTCCCGGCCCCGGCCCCTCGCCCCGGGCCCGGTGCGCCGCCCTGCGCCTCTCCGTTCCGGGCCGAGTGCCCGCCGTGCAGCAACGCGCTCACCACAACGGGGCTGCCGGGGGCAGCCCTCGCGCGGCACTCCGCCAGCTACGTGCTGGGGGGGCCGCCCGAGGGACCCCTCCCCGAGGAAATGGAGGGCGGGCGCCCCCCGCATAGCGTCGGGCGTCACCCTCCACGCCCTCGGCTGCGGGGAGGGTCGCCGCGTGGCGGGCACTCGGAGGCCGTCCGCGTAGTGAACGGGCCGAGCCCGCCGGCCCGGCCGGCCGCGCGGTCCCCACGCTGCAGGCCGCGTCAAGCCGAGCGGAAGGAAGGAAGGAGGAGGAGGAGCAGCAGCAGGAGGAGGAGGAGGAGGCGGAGTTTGCAAAGCCCTGGTCAGCAGCGTCCTGGCTTGGGTGGCCCTGGGCTGGCGGTAGCAAACTACTCAGGCATCCTCCGGACTATAGTTTTCCCAGCCATCCTGTGTCGGGACCTCGGTTTGGAAGAGGCAGCGCCAGGTGGCTCCTTGGCTCCCGCTGCCCCCGCCCTCCTCCCATGCCTGCCTCTGCCCTCCGCACGTCAGCCAGTTCGGCACATCCCTCACACGTTGAATGGCCCCATAAGGAACTCCACCGAAGGCCCCAGTGGCCATGTTCGCATGTGATCGTCCCGCTCACTTTGGCACACCCCTCACGCGCTTCGTGGTCCCACAGGGAGCTTTTCCTAAGGCCCCAGCGGCCATGTTCTCGTGTGACCGCCCCACCCATTTCGGCACACCTCTCACACGTGCCGCGCCCTCATGGGCAGCTCCACCTAAAGCCCCAGTGGCCATTTTCGCAAGTTGCTGCCCCACCTATTTCGACACACCCTGATACGGTTCGTGGCCCCGTGGGCAGCTCCACCGGAGGCCCTAATTAATGCCAGGGCCCGCGTGCCACGTTTCGTGGTCCCATCGGGAGATCCGCTGAAGGCTCCAGTGACAGCGCCCGCATGGCGGCCCCGCTCCATGTCAGCACACCCTTCACGCGCTTTGTGGCACCATAGGGGGCTCCATCCAAAGCCCTGGCGCCAGCGCCGCATAGCCGCCCGCTCCACTTCGGCACACCGTTCACACGCTTGGTGGCCCCTATCAGGAGATCTTCCGAAGGCGATGCTCGCAACGACAGCGGCACTCGCAACTGCAAGTGGTTGGGTCCTTCGCCAGGCCAATGCCCATTCCGCGCCCCCAGATGCTCCGACCCCTTCCCCCAGGGGAAGTTTCTGGTCCGGGATCCATGCTTTATGTGGCCCCGGGGCCCGCTTGGCGGGCTCCCGAGGCCGAGGTCGAGGAAAAACGTTTGGATTGAAGCAATCATAGTGTGGCCCCTCGGGGTGTCATAGGTTTTGGTGGTCCAGGGCGCCCGGGGGCGGCGCCTGGCCCTACCACGCGCCGCCCGCGTCGAGGGGAGGCCGCGAGAGGCCGCAGCCCGGGGGTTCGGCTCGAGGCCGGCCCGGCGGCGCGCAGTGCTGACCGGGCGCGGCGCTGCGGGAGGGGCACTCTGCCCCGCCCCACCCCCTCACGTGCTCCGCGCGAGACTGGAAGCTCGTTTTTGGAGGGGAGTCCGTCGGGCATGGTTGGAGGAGGAGGAGGAGGAGGAGGAGGAGGAGGAGGAGGAGGAGGAGGAGGAGGAGGAGGAGGAGAGGAAGGAGGAGGAGTAGAGGTGGAGGAGGAGGAGGAGGAGGAGGAGGAGGGAGGGGAGGAGGAGGAGGAGGAGGAGGAGGGGAGGAGGAGGAGGAGGAGGAGGAGGAGGCGGTTGGTGCCCCACAAAAGGAGCTCCGCCGAAGGCCGCAGTGGCAGGGTTCGCATGCGGTTCCGCCCATCTCGGCGCACCCCTCACACGTTCCATGCCCCGCCGAAGGCCGCAGTGGCAGGGTTCGCATGCGGTTCCACCCCCATCTCGGCACGCCCCTCACAAGTTCCGTGCCCCGCATCGGGATCTCCGCCGAAGGCCGCAGTGGCATGGTTCGCATGCGGTTCCACCCATCTCGGCGCACCACTCACACGTTTCGTGCCCTCCTATAGAGAGCACCGCCGAAGGCCGCAGTGGCAGGGTTCGCATGCGAATCCGCCCCATCTCGGCACGCCCCTCACACGTTTCACGCTCCCTATAGGGAACTTCGCCGAAGGCCGCAGTGGCAGGG
Source organism: Prorocentrum cordatum (assembly GCA_963575745.1). Taxonomy (NCBI): domain Eukaryota; class Dinophyceae; order Prorocentrales; family Prorocentraceae; genus Prorocentrum; species Prorocentrum cordatum. The sequence continues at coordinate 121,055 of CAUYUJ010020223.1, forward strand.
TTCACATGCGGTTCCATCCCCATCTCGGCGCACCGCTCACACGTTCCGTGCCCTCCCATAGGGAGCTCCGAAGGCCGCAGTGGCAGGATTTCGCATGCGCTTCCACTCCCATCTCGGCGCACCACTCACACGTTTCGGGCCTCCTATTGGGAAGTCCGCCGAAGGCCGCAATGGCAGGGTTCGCATGCGTTTCCCTCTCCATCTCGGCACACCCCTCACACGTTTCGTGCCTCCTATAAGGAGCTCTGGGGATGGCCGCAGTGGCAGGGTTCGCAGGCGGATCCTCCCCCATCCTGGCGCACCCTTCATACGTTTCGGGCCCGCTCCGCCGAAGGCCGCAATGGCAGGGTTCGCATGCGGTTCCCTCTCCATCTCGGCACACCCCTCATACGTTTCGTGCCTCATATAAGGAGCTCCGCCGAAGGCCGCAGTGGCAGGGTTCGCAGGCGAATCCTCCCCCATCTTGGCGCGCCCTTCATACGTTTCGTGCCCCTTCGAGGGATCTCCGCCGAAGGCCGCAATGGCAGGGTTCGCAGGCGAATCCTCCCCCATCCTGGCGCACCCTTCGCACTTTTCGTGCCCTCTACAGAGAGCTCCGCCGCAGGCCGCAGTGGCAGGGTTCACATGCGGATCCGCTCCCATCTCGGCGCGCCGCTCGCACGTTTCGTGACCCCCGAACGGAGCTCCGCCGAAGGCCGCAGTGGCAGGATTTCGCATTCGGTTCCACCCCCATCTCGGCGCACCCCTCATACGTTTCGTGCCCCCTAGAGGGATCTCCGCCGAAGGCCGCAGTGGCAGTGTTCGCATGCGGTTCCCTCTCCATCTCGGCACGCCCCTCACACGCTCCGTGCCTTCCACAAGGAGCTCCGAGTGGCAGGGCTCGCAGGCGGTTCTACCAGTGTTTCAGCGTACCCTTCATACGTTTCGTGCCCCCTAGAGGGATCTCTTCCGAAGGCCGCAATGGCAGGGTTCGCATGCGATTCCATCCGCGCACCCCTCACGCGTTGCGCCGAAGACGACATTCACAACGGCGGTACTTGCAACTGCATATGTATGGGTGATGACTGCATATGGTTGGGTCCTTTGCTGGGACGATTTTCTTGGGGGGGGGCCTTCCGATGCCTTTGGAGGGCTCCAGGGGTACCCCTGAGACGTCCGAGAGGAGGAGGATGAGGAGGAGGAGAACAGGAGGTCGATGTGGTGTTGTGGTGTGGAGAATGAGGAGGACGAGGCGGAGGAGGAGGAGGAGGAGGAGGAGGAGGAGGAGGAGGAGGGAGGAGGATGAAGGAGGAGAATGAGGAGGAGTATGAGAAGCACGAGGAGCGGAAGGACGATGATGATGGTGGAGGTGATGATGATGATGAGGATGACTAGGATGACGATGGCGATGATGAGGATTATGATGGTGGTGGTGATAATGACGACGACAAGGACGGCGACGACGACGATGATGCTGATGGTGATGATGATTATGATGGCGATGCTGCTGATTATGACGACGATGACGACGATGATGATGCTGATGTTGATGATGACGATGGTGATGGTGATGCTGATGATGAGGAGCATGATCACGACGATAACGATGCTGATGGTGATGATGATGATGCTGATGATGAGGATGGTGATGAAATACTGCTGTTGATGCTGATGATGATGCTGATGATGGTGATGATGACGACGATGATGATGCTGATGATGACGTTGCTGATGAAATTGATGATGGTGATGGTGACGATGCTGCTGATGATGATGGTGACGATGCTACTTGTGATTACGATGGTGATGGTGATGCTGATGATGAGGAGGAGGATGACAAGGCTGATGCTGATGATGCCGATGTTGTTGATGATGATGGTACTGATGATGTTGATGCTGATGATGATAATGCTGCTGATGATGATGATGCTGATGCTGATGCTGCTGATGCTGCTAATGATGATACTGCTGCTGACGATGACGACGACGATAACGATGGTGGTGGCTTTCGTGCTTGCGACAACGACGATAATACTGGTGATGCTGGGGATGGTGATTCGGATGACGATGGTGCTGCTGCAGATGATGACGAAGATGAAAAGAGCTCTGATGAGGAGGAGTTGAAGGGGGAGGGGAAGGATGATGAGGAGGAGAAGAAGGATGGCCTTGTATGTGGAAGAGGAACAGGACTAGCACTGGGAAAGGGCACCGCAGGGGCGTCATTGCGTGCGTATGTTTCACCGTGCGGCTTCTTGATGGACCTTCGCTGCCGAGGAGTGGAGGGCAGGTGCGTGCTTGGAGGACAAGCTGCGCCGAGCGGCATCGGCGGGCTTCTGGAGAGATCGTTGAGCACAGCGAGCCCTCCACGAACCCAGTTCAATTTTTTGTCCGTGCTCGTCCTTGGGTGCACTGCGCTCTTGCTGGTCTCGTGAGGCACAGCTGGGACAGGCGACGCTCCAGGTGCACGCCGGATGCTTCTATCACAGCTGAAAAAGATGTTTGCGCCTCAACATCACTGATTTCCCATCGAGTTCGCAAGGATCGTCGCTTATTCTGGCCTTCGACAGCCGGAGGACGGCCCATATGGCATCCAATAGAGCCCCAAGACGGCCCCAGAGGCACCCACGAGGGCTTCAAGACAGGCCGAGAGGGCCCCAATACAGCCCCAGACACCTCCATGGCGGCTCTCCAGCGCCCTCACAGGCACTTTGTGTTTACCCCAAGCGACAGGCCTCGGACAAAACTAGCGAACACGCAGGCCACGTTCATCGGTCAACGCCTCCCCCTCCCCCCAGTGTTCAAAGTTGGCGGTGGGTCTGATGAGTTCCGCTTCGACCGCAGTCTCCCCCGCGCGTGCCGACTCTGAGTTTTGGGGAGCGGGGGAGTGTCCACTTTCAAGCCTTTCGAGCGCGGCCCAGTGTCGCTCACGCGACGCGGCCGATGTGGGAGTGTCCACTAATTGTCTCCCCCTGCCGTGTCATGATGCCTCCCCCGATTGCATGGTCCCTCTTTATTTGCAGCGCATTCTTTCCCCTCTCGCGCCTGGGCCGCGCACGTGCTTCGGGCCATGCTTCGCGACCCCCCCCCCTCTCTTGGACGCCCCCGAGATCTGACCCGCAGCCCAGCGCCTTGCACGCAACAACTCGGAGTCTGGCGGTCCGAAGGTGGCCCTATCGAGGATGGGCGCTCCTCTCGTAGTCGTAATATCCCCGAGTTTGGCCCCCAATGTTCTGGTCCCCGGGTCAGGGGATTGGGGTCACCATGCCTCTCGTGAAGGACGACTTCCAAGACTGCCCATGCAGGGCCACCGGGACCGACTTCAAGAGGCCCCAAGTCACGCCAAAGGCCTTCTCCAACAGGCATCGACAGGGCGCAACTATTGAACTTCAAGGCGGCGTTCTAATCGGGCGGGTGGTAATGGGGGGTGACCCCAACAGGGGGTGAAGAAAAGGACCCAACCGGGGCACTTTAGCGCCCCTTTGGGGCGCCTGCTGGTTCTAAAAGGGGCCCTACAGTGCCCCTTTAGGGCCCTTCTCTTCACACCCCATTTGGGCCACCCCCCCACTGCCACCCGCCCGACCTTTTCTCTTTCCGCGCTCTTCGGTCTAATATCGGCAGTCTTGCAGTTTTCGAAAGTCCACACGGCCGCCCAGATGGCCCAGTGCGGCTCCAAGAGAGCTCCAAAGTGGCCCAAGAGGGCATCTGGAGGGACCTAAGGCGGCCCAAGGCGGCTGGCCCCACGACGGCCCTAATAGATCCCCCCGGGCGGCCAAGAGAACCCCAAGACGGCCCAATAGGGCCCGAAGGTAGCCCAAGAGGGCCCCAAGATGGTCCGATAGGGCCCCAGGGGAGCCCCAAGACTGTCCCACAGGAGCCCAAGACGGCGCTAATAAGCCCGCGAGGGCAGTCAGGCTGCAGCGCTGCAGGGTCGAGGATGAAGGATGAAAGCTTTCTGCTGACATCTGACTCTTCTTCCCAATCCTGCTTTGGTTGGGCACTCGTCTTGAATGGAGCACTGCTGCTCCTCTCCCGTCCTCTCCCGCTCCCCTCTCCTCCCACATTCCGTTTCCTGCCTTGCCTCCCAGGGCGCTGCCAATTGCCGAAAACTGTGTAGCTGTCGCCACCTTCGTGAGCTCTCCGGGGGTCAGCGTACAGCGGAGAGCGGTGCTACCGAGACGGGACCTCGGCCTCCTTTGGTGCTGCCAATTGCGCAGCGGTCGTCACTTCGTGAGCTCCCGGGGGTTCCAGCGGAGTGCGGGGCTACGTAGCTCCAAACCGGGGCCTCGCCTTCCCTGGGCGCGACCAGCTGCGCAATTCTCGCCTCTTCCGTGAGCTGCGGGGATCTCCAGCGGAGCGCGGTGCTACGGGGACCCAAACAGGATCTCGCCCTCCTGGGAGCTGCCTCCTGTGCAATGCTCAATACGCGCGTAAGTTCCTGGGAGGTCCAGCTGAGTGAGGGGCTGTTCAGAACCAAGCTTGACCTCGCCCTCCTGGGGTGCTCTCAACTGCGCAACGGTCGCCACATTCGTGAGCTCCTGGGGTGTCTAAGGAAGTGAGGGGTTGCTCAGATCCTGGCGGGACCTCGCCCTCCCTAGGCGCTGCTAACTTTGCAATTGCCGCTGCTTCTGAGTCTTGAGGAGTGACGTCTTGCAGGAGCCCAAGCGGGACCTTGCCTTACCTGTTGCCCGCTGCACCATTTCCGCGATGCCTTTCGCGGGTCAATTCAATTCAAGATAGGCCTTCCTGGGCGCTTCCACCTGCGCATCTGCCGGCATTTTCGTGAGCTTCTGTGAGGTCCAGCTGCTTTCTGTTGTTTGTGGGTCGCACTGGCCCTCTCCCGTCGTGGCGCTGCCACCTCGGCATGTGCCGGCACTTTCTTGTGAGCCCCTGGGAGGGCCAGCGGGGTGACGTCTTCTGCGGATCAAGCTAGACCAGCCCTCTCCTGCCGTGGCGCTGCCACCCGCGCATCTGCCGCCACTTTTGTGAGCTCCTGGGGGGTCCCAGCGGGGTGACGTCTTCTGCGGATCGGGCAAGGTCACCCCTCCCCCGGCGCAGCCACCCGCGCGAGTGCCGCCACCTCTCGTGAGCTCCTGGAAGGTCCAGCGGGTTGACGTCTTCTTCTGATCAAGCTACGGTTTGGCCGAGGTAACTAGGACCGAGGTCGGTTCGGGGAGGCTACCCTGGTGTTCTTCGTGTTCGTTGGATATTCTTGTGCATCCTGGGGAGGGTACCCTTGGATGTTCTGTGTGCTTTGGCCGACGGAGGGTCTCATGTTCTTGAGGGATGTTCTTTTGGTCTAGGTTCGACTGTAGACCACACCTCGCTGAGCGCTGCGAGCCGTGCAACTGTCGCCACTTTCGAGGGCTCCTGAGAAGTTCAGCGCTGTGACGTCTTACGCCCGCAGCTCCTGTTCCTGCGGTGTCGCCTCAGAGAGGCTTCTCGGGGGCGCGCATCGCATGTGTTCCTCATGTAGCTCGCAGGAGGGACACCGCGTCCTCTCACATGTTCGTCCGTCTTGCACGAGCCCGCTCAGCTTGTCACCTGTTGCAGATGTATTGGGCACGTCCCTGGATAAGTCCGATTCTGGGGGCCTCCTCCCGAGACCTCCGGGGAACTCTGCGGGCCTCCGGAGACCGTCGGAGACCCGATGGGGACCCACAGGGCGGTCCGTGGCCGGGCCTTGGGCCTCCTTCTGGGGTGTGTGGGGGGGGGGCTCGCTGTGCACAGGCATGCTTACCTGCAGGAGTCCAGGCTCAATCCATAGAGAACATGTCCACTGCCCCACCCCCTCCCTCGATTCTGCCCTTGCAATCATCAGACAGTCCGCATGGCTTTCTCTGTATCCGCATGGCTTCCTCTGCTGTCCGCATGGCTTCCTCTGTTTCCAGATGGCTCTCTCTGCCATTCCAATGGCTTCCTGTGGCTATTCTAATAGCGTTCCCAACAGCGTCCAACAATCGTCAAACTCAGAAGTAGAGTAAAGTAGAGTATAATCAAGCAGAAAAAGTATGACAGATAAGATAACACGAGCAGGGTAAAGCAGAACAGAGTGGAGTAGAGCAGAGCAGAGTAGAGTAGAGTATAGTAGAGGGGAGTAGAGCAGAGTAGAGTAGGAGTAACTTAGGTCAGGGTACGGTAGAGTAGGGTAGGGAATTCCGGAATCCACAATCACATGGGGGTGGTCTGCTTTTGTAGGGTATTTGGTCTAAGCTGTCTTGGAGGGTTTCGGGGGGTCTTGTCAGACGGCCGCCATGTCATGGTTTTTGCAGGGAGGTGTAGAACTGCCCGTTTGGGAGGGTTGCGATCCCCTCCCTTTTACCACGAAGTCTGCAGTAGTAGAGCAGGGTCGAGTAGAGTGGGGTAGGCGGTAGAGTAGAGTCGGGTAGAACAGCGTAGAGTAGAGTAATGTACAGCAGGATTGGGTACAGTAGACTAGAGAGGATCATGTACTAGGGTCGAATTGAGTAGGAGAAGGAGTACAGTAGAGTAGGAGTAGGTGTAGGAGTCGAGTAGAGTAGAGTAAAGCAGAGTAGAGAACGTTAGAGTAGAGCAGGGTCGGGTAGTGTGTGGTAGAGTCGATTAGGGTTCAATTGGAGTAGATTAGAGTAGGGTAGATGGTAGGGTTGAGTCGGGTATAATCGAGTAGACTAGATTAGAGTGGAGCAGAGGCCAACCGAGTCCAGTGAAGTCTACTCCAGCCCAGTCTACCTCCTTGCACTCCAGTTTACCTCATGTAAGCCGTCTGATCTCATTGGAGCCTGAGCTGGCTGATACTTTTTCTGTCTGCGCGGTGGTCAATAGCCTCGGCTCAAGCGGAGCAGGCACAAAGAGCTAGTCATCTGCTCTTCTGCGGAATCCAGCAAGTTATCAAGGGGCCTGCGGCAAGTCCGCCGACGTGCCACGGGTCAGGAGGCGGGAGGGGGGTGGGGCTTGTGGGGGCAGGTGTGGTGTGAGTGTGTGTGTGTGTGTGTGTGTGCGTGCGTGCGTGCGTGCGTGCGTGCGTGCGTGCGTGTGTGTGTGTGTGTGTGTGTGTGTGTGTGTGTGTGTGTGCGTGTGTGTGTGTGTGTGTGTGTGTGTGTGTACGTGTGCGTGTGTGTGCGCGCGCGCGTGTGTGTGTGTGTGTGTGTGAATGTGTGTGCGTGTGCGTGTGCGTGTGCGTGTGTGTGTGTGTGTGTGCATGCGGCGAAGTGTGACAAGTGGTTGGGGGGGCTTTCAGACCTTTTAGAAAATCAGAAAATTTGCGGAAACAGCACAAGCAAGTTTGCAGGCAGTAGAATACGCCACTGCCGTGTAGGCACGGCGGATATGCGAACATTCCCCATGTCTTCCAGGACTTCGTGTTGCTGGCGATCTCGGGGCGGGCGTCTGTTGCTGAACGGTCCAGGTTGACTTCAGCTCATGGTGGGGTGGTTGCCGTCGCAGTGGACCACCGCCACCAGCAGCAGTCCTGGGCCCGCAGCCGTGAAGACTTGCTGCCGCTCGCAGACGATATCGCAACCCAGCGCAATGTGCAGAACACTGGATCACGTCCCACCTCGTTGCTGCAAGTCCAGAGTTTTTCTGGCCACACCTCCATATACGGATTTGGTCGGCACTGGCGCAATGTGACTGGTCTGAGGCCTCTGCATGCAGAACCGGCAGCCAGCAGGGCGGCCGCGCAGGCCATCGGGAAGGGAGGCCGCGATACCGTGCTCGAGGCCATGGGCGAGCTGAGGGCTATGCTGCAAGACGCGGATGCGGGGGTCCGCCGTGAGGCTACAGATGCCATCAGGGAGGGCGGCGGCCAGGCCGTGCTCCAGGCCTTAGGTGAGCTGAAGGTCATGCTACGCGATGTGAATGCAACGGTCCGCAAGGCAGCTGCACACGCCATTCAGAAAGGCGGCGGCCAGGCCGTGCTACAAGCCTTGGGCGAGCTGAAGGTTGCTCTACAAGATGCGGAAAAGGATGTCCGCGTGAAGGCCGCAGCGGCAATCAAGGCGGGCGGCCCCAAGGCCGTGATCCAGGTCATAGGGGAGCTGGCAATGCTGCTACAGGACGAGGATGGAATGGTCAGAAAGCAGGCCGCATCTGCCATCAGGAAGGGCGGCGGCGAGGCTGTGCTCCAGGTCATGGGCAAGCTGAAGGCTCATCTACAAGACGTGGATGCGGGGGTCCGCGCGCGGGCCGCAAGGTGTATCAGGGTGATCGGCCGAAGCGCCGTGCTACAAGCCGTGGGCGAGCTGAAGACCATGTTGTCAGACACGGATGCCGACGTTCGCCAGACGGCCGCGAAGACCATCGGGAAGGGCGGCAGCGAGGCCGTGATCCAGGTCATGGGGGACCTGAAGGCTGCTCTAGACGGCGCGGATGCGGAGGTCCGCGCGCGGGCCGCAGAGACCATCGGGCAGGTTGGTAGCTATGCCGTGCTACAAGCCGTGGGCGAGCTGAAGACCATGCTGTCAGACACGGATGCCGACGTTCGCCAGACGGCCGCGGAGGCCATCGGGAAGGGCGGCAGCGAGGCCGTGCTACAAGTCGTGGGCGAGCTGAAGGCCTTGTTGCCAGACGCGGATGTAGGGGTTCGTAGGAATGCTGCAGGGGCCATCGGGGAGGGCGGCAGCAATGCCGTGCTCCAGGCCATGGTCGAGCTGAGGTATCATCTGCATGACGTGGATGCGGGGGTCCGCGAGAAGGCCGTCCGGGCTATCCAGGAGGGCGGCCCCAAGGCCGAGCTTCAGGCCTTCGACGAGCTGAAATCCATGATGCTACGTGACGTGAATGCGACGGTCCGCGTGGCAGCCGCAGAGGCCACAACATCTGCCATCTTGGAGAACGGCAGCGCGGCCGTGCTCACGGCCATTGGCGAGCTGAAGACCGCTTTATCAGACACGGATGCGGAGGTGCGCGTTTATGCCGTAACGGCTGTCCGCGAGGGTGACAGCGAGGTCGTGCTCCAGGCCGCGGACGAGCTGAAGGTTGCTCTGCGAGATGCGGATGCGAGGGTCCGCGGGGGGTCTGCACTGGCCATCAAGAAAGCAGGCGTCGTGGCCGTGCTCAATGCCATGGGCAATCTGACTGTATTGCTAAAAGACGCGGTCCCGTCTGTCCGAGAGGGGGCCGTAGTGGCCATCGGGCGGGGCGGCAAGGCCGTGCTCAATGTCGTGCCCGAGCTGAAGGGGTTGCTGCGAGACTCGGATGCGGGGGTACGTGGAGGTGCCGCGTGGGCCGTCGGGCAGGGCGGCTGTAAGGCCGTGCTCCAGGCAGTGAGCGAGCTGAAAGCTCTGCTGCGCGAGCCGAGCCCGTATATCCGCGAGAGGGCCGCATTTGCCATCAGCCAGGGCTGTCCCGAGGTCATCCTCCAGGCCGTGGACGATCTGAAGGCCGCCCTGCACGACGCGGAGCCGAAGGTCCGAACGGGCGCCTTCTGTGGACGCTGCGAAGGGGGGGGGAGGGTCCAAGTGGGGGAGGCGCCCCCACTTTGGGAGGAGGAGGAGGAGGAGGAGGAGGAGGAGGAGGAGGAGAAGGAGAAGGAGGAGGAGGAGGAGGAGGAGGAGGGGGCCACGTGCGCTCCTCCTCCAACGGCGGCTCTCCCCACCCACCTTCCCCAAGGTTGCTGCTCCCGGGTTTGGGAGGGACTCCTGCGGGATTCTGAAGGGATTCCTCGGGGACTCTCTTGCAGATTCCTGGGTGATGCTGGAGGGATGCCTGGGGGACTCTCTGCGGGTTCCTAGAAGGCTTCATGAGGGAGTCCGGAGGGATTCTTGTGCATTCTTGGGGGGAACTGTTGCGAATTTCTGAGGATTCCAGGAGGATTCCTCAGGGACTCTTGCGGGTCCCTGAGGACTCCTGAATTTATCTCGAGGGCTCCCAAAGGATTTTTGCAGGTTTCTGGAGGATTCTTAGGGATCCCGAAAGTATCCGTGAAAATTCTTGAAGAAGTCAGGGTGCAACAGGGATTCCTATTCGATTTTCGAGCGATTTTTTACGGATCCCTGCGGGATCCCGCAGGGGCTTTGGAGGGACTCCTGCGGCATTCTGAAGGGATTCCGGAGGGACTCTTGCGGCTTCCTGGGGGATTGTAGGGTGGATTCCTGAGGGACATTTGAGGATCCCCGAGGATTCCTGAAGGGTTCCGGAGGGATTCTTGCGGATTCTTGAGGGACTCTTGCGTTCGTCATTCCTCATGCGTTCTCCGTCGAGGTCGCTGTCAGTCGTCAGTCGTCCGTCGTCACTGGTCCATCGTCGTCGTGTTCTTTCTTACGTACTCGGTGCCGCCCGTGGGGAATGAGAGGATAGGGAAGTGGAGGAGGAGGGTGATGAGGAGGAGGCGGAGGAGGAAGAGGAGGATGAGGAGGAGGATGAGGAGGAGGGGGAGGGGGACAATCTGGAGGAAGAGGAGGAGATGATGCTGCTGCTGATGATGATGATGATGACGATGATGATGCTGACGATGATGATGGTAAGCGTGATGATGAGGATGATGGTGATGATGGGTAAGATGATGATAATGCTGATGTTGTTGGAGATAGTGGTGATGATGTTGATGGTGTCGTTGATGGTGCTGATGTTGGTGATGATGCTGATGCTGCTGATAAGGATGATCACGAGGAAGGTGATGCTGGGGCGAAGGACGGTGTTGATGACGATTGGGGTAAGGGGGGCGAAGCGGGGCATGAGGGGAGGATGGGGATGATGACTAAGGCGAGGAGGGGGAGGAGGAGGAGAAGAAGGAGAGGTCGGAGGACATTGAATGGCAAACAGGAGGAGGAGAAGCAGATGGAGGATAGAGCATGAGGATGAGGCTGGTGATGTTTGTGATTCTGGTTTTAGGTGGAGAGGGTGATGATGATACTGGTGGTGAAGGTGATGGTGATGATGATCATGCTGGTGATGGCGATGTGGTGGTGATGATGATGATCACGGGGATGATGATGATGATGATGATGATGATGATGATGATGATGATGATGATGATGATGATGATGATGATGATGATGGTGATGGTGATGATGATGCTGGTGATGATGCTGATAATAATAACGATGATGCTGATGATTTGGATGGTGAGGATGATGAGGATAAGGATTATGATGGTGCTGATGATGCTGATGACGATTCTGATGCTGATTGCGAACGGTCGGTGATCGGACAGGTCGCGACAGGTTTTCCAGATTCCCATCGGGAAACTTTAGGGAAACCACTGCATCCAGAAACGCTCTTATGATTAGTCCCTTGATCATACAGATTATGTATTCATCCTGGGAGACAACATGCGTGCCTGGGACGGAGTCGGTATTTGTTTATTTCCTGGCCTTGTTTGCGATGCAAATAAACAAGTGGTCGCATTGTTGTACTGGAGTTTTACGGCTGGCGCTGGGGACCTGGCTGCGTTCGTACGGCATTTGGCATTGCGTGGTTGTCGCGTGAGGACTGCGAGAATTCTACCAGGAGCAGTACAACTGTCAACACGAAGTGCGGGTACCCATCCCAAATCCGGAAAACCATGAACGATAATCACATTGTGCTCATATAAGCACTTCATATGCCAAGTGGAACCTGACAGCAAGCTTCATGCGCGCAAGTGGCGTCAACGAGCTGTCACCAGCATCTAGCAACCTCCTCTAATAGTTCAATTGTATTTCTAGGATAAACGAAGGAGAACGCAATAAGAAACTCGCTCTTCCGAGCCTCCCGCAGAATTCTGTAATACCCCACGCGTGTACAATTTGGAATGTAATTGGACACGCGACGAGCACAGCCTTCCGCCGATATATTGAATATTGTAGGTGCTGCCAATCCGACTTCAGTAGGACATGTGTTGACCACGGTCTCCCGCTGAATGCTCTTACATAGCATGCGTTTGTTTCGACATCCATTCAGTTGCGAAGTGGGGGCCGAATCGCTTGGTTGCGGCAGGAAGGGAGGCGGGGGCCGAACGAATCGGCGGCGGCGGCGGAGGACACGGCGATTCTTTCGGCAACCCTTTCCCTCCCCATGGGCTCGGGGTTTCCATTGGGTTTGGAAAATCCTTCGCCTGCAGGGAAGGAAGCGGGGACCGAACGATTCGGCGGCGGCAGTGGGGGGCAAATTGACCCGTTCGGCCCCCTTCTCCCCCCCAGGAGTTCGCACCCCCCCCCGAGCTTCCGAGCGCACGAGGCGCTCCCATTCAAACCATCGGGGGCTTGGAGAAACCCGTGCCGCAGGAAGGGGCGCCGAGGCCGAACGATTCGGCGGCGGCGGCAGGAGGCATGGTGACTCGTTCGGCCTGCCCTCCCCCCGCATTGGTTCGGATTCGATTGCCTCCCCCCCCCGGGACGCCGAGGGCACGGAACGCTTCCGCTGGAAGCGCCGCCCTCGGGTTTTCGGGGAATCCCGCGCCCGCAATAGAAAAAAACAAAACATGTGGGACCGAACGATTCGGCGGCGGCAGCGGGGGGCAAATTGACCCGTTCGGCCCCCTTCTCACCCCCCATGGGGTCGGGGGTTTCTTCTTCTCGACCTCCTCCCTTCTTCCTCCTCCTCCTCCTCCTCCCCCTTCTCCTCTTCCGTGTCCTCTTCCCCTTCCTGATGCCCCGTAGCCGTTTTGGCTCAAGTACGAAACCGTGGCCCTGCGGCTCCGTGCTTGCCTGCAGCCGAGGGGCTGGCTCGAGGCGAGCTGCCCCACAGCAGGCGTCTGTCTCTCGCACCGCCGCGGCAAGCCCCCCGCTGCCGTGGCCTGTCTTTCTGTGTTGGTCGTCTGACGACCATGCGTTTCCCGTGCGCCTCGCGATGTCTTGGAAGAAGAAGCCCATCTCCTATGTTTGCTGCCCCAACCCGAGCTGCCCAGGTTGGACCTGGGCCAGCCGCCGCAAACCCTACTGCGGCTTGTGCGGCGCGCCGCAGCCAGGTACCGTGCCGCCGGCTGGACCCAGCGGCAAAGGGAAAGGGGAGGGCAAGGGGCATGGGCATGAAGGTGGAGGAGGTTCGTCTGGAGGAGTCGAATCAGCAGGCGGTCCGAAGCCCCCTTGGCATAAGGATGCGATTCCCTCGGTGCCGCCCCAGAGTGCCGATCCGTCTTCCCAAGACCTCTTGATGGCGCAGCATCTTGTCAAGTTCTACAAGGGTTGGGGAGTGGAGCCCACCGATCCCAGGCTGGTCTCGGCCCACGAAGCAGTCAAGGCTGCGAAGGAGAAGGTGTTCCAGAATCGCTCCCCTGCGCAGAAGGCTCAGAGTCTCGCGGCCCAGACTCAGCATCAGAAGTCCCTCATCACCTCTGCCACGGAAGCTCCTGCGGAGTTGGAATCCTAGGCTGCGTGCATGGTCAGGACGTATGAAGAGGCGACGGCGCAGATTCGTGATTCGAAAGCCCAGCTGGAGTGTCTCAACGCCCAGCTTGCTTGCCTGCGTCCCGAGCCCTCCTCGTGTGAGCCTCCTGAGCCAGAGCCCGAAAGTGTGGTCCACTGGGTCCAGGGCCTGAAGGGAGCTTTGATCAAAGAGTGTGCCTGTCTCTCTTCTGAAGGAAAAACAGTTGGAGGATGGTTTCTCGGCTTTGGAAGGCATGTTGGCTAAGATGAAGGACCAGATGGAACTTGATGCGCACGCCAGGAAGCTGGAGGGAGCCATACAGAAGCCCTTGGTAGGACTGGAGAATATGTTCACTCAGAAGAACCTGCAGGGGCCCTCGGAGGAGAAGCAGCAGCTGCCAGCAGAAGAGGAGGAGCCGTATGAGGTATTGGACGAAGGAATGGAACCTCGAGGTGAGAAGCGCCTAGGTGAAGACCTCGGCAGCCTCCAGGAGCAAATGGAAGCCCTTCGTCAAGAGCGCCCAGAGATTCACGGTCAGGTGTGGACCCTCGTGGAGAGTAAGTCTGGGAAAACTACCAAGAAAGGAAAGGGTGCCCAGCAAAGCTCAGGAGTGCAGAATCTCAGTCTGAAATCTCCAGGCGCTGCGTCGTCGTCGTCAGCAGGACCCCAGGGCAGAGGGAAGGTGGGGGAGGGGGGGGGGGGGGGGCAGCCACTGCCGCCGCCCCGCCCAGCCAGAAGCCGCCCCAGCATTCAGAGGGGGAGGGGGGGGGGGGGGGGGGTCCTGAGGATGCTGAGTTTTGACAAAATTCGGGCCAAGGGTGGGCCCTGCAAATAACAACCCTGAACACGAATTCTGGTAACTTTTAATTCCCTGGGGCTTCGATTCTTCTCCTGCAGGCAACCTTGTTAAAGGGTGGGGAAGCCATGCGGCCTGCCAAGACATAGTGTTCTGCTCGTGGCTGGCTTGGTTATTTCTCTTTGGCTGCAGTCCTCGAATCTGGAGTGGCTTCAGGAGGCGTGGCTATCCTGTTAAGGGCTGGGCAGGATCTTGGAGCTAGTCCTGTACCTGTAAGCTTTTTGATGCAGCGCCGCATCCGTGTCCTGAAGACTGACATCCCTGGGCCCCCCAAGTTTTGTCTCGTCTCCTTGTGCGTGCAGACGAGTGTTGGTTTGAACGTAGCTAACCTTGAACTCTTGGGAGACATCGCTACTCTGCAGGAGAAGGTTCAGCTACTTGTCATGATTGCAGGAGGTTTGAACATGCAGGCAAGGGGGCTAGAGACTTCTGAGTTAATGATTCGAGCTGGGATGGAGGCGGTCGTTCCGTCTAAGCGTACTTGTATCGAGAAGAAGTCTCAGACCATAGTTGACTTCTTTGTGCTCTCTCATATGATTGCCAGCATTGTTGCGTCAACTTGTGTGCTCTCGTCGCACCCTGTCTTTTCTCACTGCCCTGTGACGTTGCACGTCTGATCCGATGTCAACCACACTATCCCTGTTTTGTGCAAGTGTCAGAAGACCCCGCATGTCAAGCCCTTTGGTCCTTCTGGGAATTTTGCCTTGAGGTGAGTTGGAGAGTCAAGTATCCAGGCGTGAAGAAGTGCGTGGGGTCTGTGAGGGAAGTGACAGTCAACCTAGCATGTCCAGCTTTGAAGCTCAGCAGGCCGCTCTTGATGCTGTGTACTCGAGTGTTGCCATGGAGTTAGAGCGCACCATCAGTAGGATGGCGGACGCCCCCTTGAAGACAGTCTCTCAGAGGGCCCGCAGTGCTAGGACTGTGAACGTCCCGCTCGCTCAGCATTGCAAGAATCCTAAGTTGGCTTGGAAGTCCTACTTAGTACCGCTGCGCTGGATGGTGAAATGGGCCCAGAACGTCTGCTGTCACTTGAAGAACGAGGCCAACCTTCGAATGCAGCTCGAGCATTTGGAAGCTTGCCCTTCTGAGTACAGGTCGGTCCCCTCGCTTATTCGTCATTTGGGCAGGGCCAAGGTGTTGTTTGCAGCTCTTCGGCAGGACCTAGATCAGCGGTCTCTGAACGTGTACGTTGCAGAAGGCATGCTTGGAGATTTCTTGGAGGATCTTGATATTGCTTTGGGGGCCGAAAGTTCTAGGGGCACCCTCGGCCCCATCAAATCCTGGAAGGAATGGGTTCGTAGTCAAGGCAGCTCTGTCTCCTGGGTGCACAAGTGGACCGGATGGAAGGATGCGTGGAAGCCTGGGGAGGTGCTGCAGCGCTCGGGCCAGTGGTCTGGGCAGCCTACCCGTATCCTCAGGACGGAGGCGGGTGGGCTGGAGCGCCTT
Organism: Prorocentrum cordatum; assembly: GCA_963575745.1. Classification (NCBI taxonomy): domain Eukaryota; class Dinophyceae; order Prorocentrales; family Prorocentraceae; genus Prorocentrum; species Prorocentrum cordatum. The sequence continues at coordinate 136,599 of CAUYUJ010020223.1, forward strand.
TGGAAGGGGGGTGCTTCCCCTCCTGCCCCGTGGCAAGTGAATCATGAAGATAGGAAGCCTGTCCCCCTCGCCACCCCGCATGAGTTGAGGAGTGTGTGTGTGCTGCTTTTAGTTCCAGGACGTCCCAGACGTATGATGGGTTCCATCCCCGACACTACCTGATGTGCTCAGACCAGCAGCTGGGGGTTATAGCCAGGCTTTTTCGATGCATCGAGCAGCATGGGCAGTTCCCCATCTGTCTTGCAGGCGGCAGTTGCCTGTCTCATTCCTTAGCACAGGCCAGGTGCGGTAAAGTTTCGTGGGGTCGGTCTGTGCGTGTCTCTGTATCGAGTATATGGTAGGCTTCGTCAGAATGTAGCTCGCTCCTAGGAACGTTCGCATCGGCTTCGCTGCTGATGCCATCAGAAGGGTGTTTCCATTCTTGAGCTCGTGTTTGTGCAACCCTTCAGGGCTGAATCGTCTAGCATGTCTGAGCAGAAGATTCATACTTCGGCTGTGCTGTATGGTACGAGTAGCTTCTTCGACCATATCGATTTAAGTCTTCTCTGGACCAGGGCCGAAGAGTCGGGGTTTGGCATGCAGGTCCTCGCCGTGATCTGCAACGTGTACCGTGCGAAAAGGTTCTTCCAGATGGAAGGCGATGCTCTGGAATCCTTCTTCTCCCTGCAAGGTATTCTGGCTGGGTGCCCTTTTGCCGCCTTCCTGGTTCAGTTTTACTCTTATGGGCCAGTTTCAAAGTTTCAGCAGGATCTTGGTAGAACTGATCTGTTCCTTTTTTAATCGACGATTGGGTGATTCTGAATCAAGACTCGGACCCGAAGATCCTCGTCACAAGAACAGTTGAGAGCCCGGCCCAGGTAATCCAGTTGATCCAGGAGGACTTGCAGTGTGCTGTTGCCTATGATAAGTCTGCGGTGGTCGCTTCTTCGGATTGTATCAGGCATGATCTGGCTCGGTCCATGGGAAAGCACATAAAGTCCAAAGAAATCTCTGCTGCAAATTTAGGTGTCGAAGAAGTGCTACTCGTTTCCTGATGGAGAGAATCAAGAAGTTGAACAGTTTCAAGCGAAGACTAGCTGCTATGAGGAAGGGGGGCGCCAACATGCAGCGGGTGTACCTCGCAGGTATCCAGTCCTTCGGGCATTACGGGGCCGAGGTGGTGGGGTTGGACGCGCGGGAAGTTAGCGCAGCCTTTTCTTCCTGCAGACAGTTGGAAGCACGTGCCCGTCCAGGTCCCGCACGCTGTCGCTTCTAATCCTTCGGGATCCCACCTGCAGGCTTGCCTTGGGCCCTGTCAGTACCTGGGCGAACCCGGTCTGGAAAGCTGCGACCAGCCCTGGATTCGAACCCTCGCTGCCGCGGCTCAGGGAGCTCGCTTCGAACATCCCGGCGAGGCCGCCGGGAGCTTGGAACCAGGTTAAAGGACCCTTCGGGGCTGCCGTCGTCTCTCTGATTAGGGTCTCCTGGGAGTTCGTCTCCCCCTTTGTCTTGGGGGGCCACGATGGGCAGGAAGTAGTCCTCACCAGCGCGTCTCCCGCCAAAGTCTTCTGTGATCTTAGAGCTGCGTGGATGCACATGTTGGCTGCGAAGGCTGCTCGCAAGTTTGGGCACCCTGGAGAGCTCTTGGACATGTCTCTTTGCTGCCAGCTGTTATGCCACAGCAGTGCCTTGTCGCATGCAGAGAAGTGCGTGTTGAAGGCATTTGTCACACAGTGCTTGTGGTCCAAGTGGCGTTTAGCTAGATCGGGCTATGTCGTGGAAGACGCGTCGCGCCCTCTGTGTCGGCTTCCTCGGGATGACCTGCTTTGCCGTTTGTTTGCTCGCGCTGCTACTCTCAGTGCAAGGGATGGGTTCCTGAAGGAAGAAGTGATTGAACTGATCTCCCGAGAAGATAAGAATAACCCTCTCAAGCTTGGTTTTCAGTTGGTTCCTGAGAATATCTTGAGACCGCCCGACGGCTTCGGACACGAAAGCTATACCTTTTCCTGCGTGGACCCCAACCTGACCCCCCTGGAGGCGTTCCGAAACAAGATGTGTTTTCATGACGGGTCCTGTTCCAAGGAAGTCAACAAAGTCTATCATTGCGCAGGTTGGGCATGCGTATGCCTCCAGGAGGATGGGGAACCCCATGCAATCATCTCGGGCAAGGTCGGAGCCAAGCTGCCACAGACGAGTCCTGCTTCGGAGCATGTTGGTTTGCTGGCTAGTTGCAAGTATGCGAGCTCGTCGTCATAATTCTGCACGGGCTACAAAGGACTCGTGGCCGTAAACGAAAAGCCTTTGGAATTTGTGTCTGACAGAAGGGCACGCAATGCTGGACCTGTTCTCCTTGCTCTGAGCCACCTGCCCAGGAAAGACGCTCTAGCTATCACGAAAGTGACAGGTCATCGGAGTGCTGACTGTTTTGAGTTTTTTTTTTTTTTTTTTTTTTTTTTTTTTTTTTTTTTTTTTCTTTTTTTTTTTTGTGTGTGTGTGTGTGTGTTTTCCCCGAGGAGTGGTACAAGGCTAAAGGCAATCACTGGGCTGATGTGGCTGCGAAGGCGGCTGCGATGACCCACTCCCGCCCGTCGGAGAATGAGCTGTCTGAGTTTAGTTTTGTAACGTCCAGCCTCAAGAGTTTCCTGATTTTTATGGCCAAAGCCCCGTTGCTCTGGTCAAGTCTCGCGCCAGCCAGGCCCAGCAGCCGTCTGGGAAGGGCAGGCACCTTCCGCGCTGGAGCAGCCAGTGCCGCCACTGCTGGAGGCAGTGCCGCCCGTGCCGCCACCGTCAACGCCGCCGAAGATGTGTTGGGCGCGGCTGGCCTGGGAGATCCAAGCCCCTCCCCTCCCCCTTGGGGTGCTCCCCCTCCCCCATGGCCCTCCGTCTGCTGGGGGCCCTGCGGGTCCGCCCCGTATGGCTTCCGCTGGCGGGGCGCAGGCGCCCCAGCGAAGAGATAGAGGCCATGAGTTCAGGTGGGTCCGAGGCCTGTGGGCCTGCACGCGCTGTCTCATCCGTTTGCGTTCGGACCCTCCGCAGCCTGCTGCGGACTGCTTAGGCTTCAACCCTGTGCTGTGTGCCCTTGCGCAGGAGCCCCAGGGGCACAACATCCACCTGACGGGTACCCCTGACGGGGTTACCCTATTCTGTTGCATGGACTGTGGCAGTGTCTCCGAGGGGGTGCGGCTTGGTGGGCTTGGGGAGGCCTGCAAGGGCGGGCCTTCCTCCAACCACACGCGTGGCAACCTCTCTCGCATTAGAAGAGGCATCCATCCCAGTAATAGGGATGTGCTGCTCGATGAGCTTGTGCCTCTTGCGGGCTTCACCTGTGCTGTGGACAGCGGTGGTTCGGTTCCGACTGGTGCGGTGGGGAGTTAGTTGCTGGCGTGCCCTTCCCCCTGGGGGCAGGGCCCGCTAGCGATTCCCTTTCTATCTTGCTGGTCTCAGCCCTTGCGATGCGACGTGTCAGATCAAAAAACTCCCCTTCCTGATGCTCCTCCTCCACCTCCTCCTCCTCCTCCTCCTCCTCCTCCTCCTCCTCCTCCTCCTCCTCCTCCTCCTCCTCCCCCCCTTCTTCCTCCTCCTCCTTCCTCCTCCTCCTCCTCCTCCTCCTCCTCCTCCTCTCTCTTCCTACCTCCTCCTCCTCCTTTTTCGTCCTTCTCGTCCTCTTCGTCGGCTTCCTCCTCTCTCCTCTTCTATTCCTCCCGTCCTCCTCTCCTCCTCCGCCTCCTCCTCCTCCTCCTCCTCCTCCTCCTCCTCCTCCCTCCTCCCCTCCTCCTCCTCCTCCCCCCCTCCTCCTCCTCCTCCTCCTCCTCCTCCTCCTCCTCCTCCTCCTCCTCTCTCCCCTCTCCTCCCCTCCCCTCCGTCCTCTCCCCTCCTCTCCTTCCCTCCTCCTCCTCCTCCTCCTCCTCCTCCTCCTCCTCCTCCTCCTCCTCCTCCCTCTCCTGTTCCTCATCGGCCTATTTCTTTTACTCCCTCCCCACTCCTCCACATCGATTTCATCTTCCTCCCCCTCCTGCTCCTCGTTCTTGCCGCCTCCTCATCATCGTTCCCCCAGGAATCCAGCAGGAGTCCGTCAGGGATCCATCTGGAATCCTCAGGGGTCGTCATGTGCCCATCAGGACTCCCCAAAACACAACAGGAATGTGTCAAGAAGTACTCCGGGATCCAGCAGGAGTCCATCAGGAATCCGTCGGATGTCCATCAGGGACCCATCAGGAATCCCCAGGCTCTCCTTCGGAATTACACACGCACCCCGCAAGAACCATGAATAATTCTGGAGGGAGGGATTCTTGGGGAATCCTGAGGGAGCGCGGGGTGTGCT
>CAUYUJ010020223.1:145898-161495 GCA_963575745.1 Prorocentrum cordatum
AAGGACGAACTGGCCATCAGCCGTAGGTCCCTGGCGTTTCCAAGCGGTCCGACCGCCCTGGCTTTGACCACGCCGTGTCCCGTCCCGGCTACGCTTGCACCTTCCTGTTGGTCCTGCTAACTACAGGTGCCGTTCGGTGAGTGGACACGCCAACAGCAGCCCTGGCATAGGACTCAGCAGCGCCACAGCTCCACGGAGGGGCACTACGCCTTCCTCGTCGCCAAGGCTTCGCGCCCCCGCTTGGGGGCCGTTGACAGCAGCGGTAACTTGGACGCTGACAGCCATCAGCCGTACCCTTGCCCCTCGCCCCTCCCCTTCCCTTCGCCCTCTCGTACGGCGGTGTTCCGCCGCGTCTGGCCTTACGTTGGCGTGATGCGCGCAGCCCTGGCTAGTTGCTCACAGTTCCCCACCCTGGCGGAAGGCTACACTGTCAGCCCGCGCCGCAGCACACTGGGCGCGAGCAGGACCCGCCCGCGCGCAGCAGCAGTGGGATGTGTACCTCGAGACGTGTGGAGCAGCGCCATGCAGCCCTGGCCATCACGCGGACGCGGTATAGCGCAGCAGACGGGTTGCGACTGCAGCGGCATCCCCGCCCACCACCCAGTCGCAGGCTCCTCGCTCCCGAGGGCAGAAGGAGATGCTGCTGGTTCGCTCAGTCGAAGCTGCTAGAGGCCCTCCCCTCTTTTCGCGCTGGATAGACCTGGAGGGCGCTTCTTTCCCCTCGCTGGTAAGGTGATGTCAGTTCCCACCTGCCCCGGCCTCCCCATCCCGCGCAGGCGTCCCCGACACGCGCCCCCCTGGCCAGTTCCTACGTTTGCTTCTGCATTCTCTGGGCATCTGGTCTACAGTATTTGCCTCAACCAGCCGTGTCTGATGCTGGCCCTTTGGGGTTATGTCCGCCGGCTTACTCAGGAGTGGTTCAGCCTTCTTGCTGTGGTCAGCGCACCCCCCCACTGGCGCATCGTTGCCGACCTGTGGCCCTGACCCCTGGCGCCCGGTGGCGACAAGGTCATGCAGCGTACCTGGTGATTTCCTCCCACGGTACCCACTTCGGGTCCGAGTGTGCTTGCACCCCCCAGGCTCTGTTTTCCTGATTGCGCGCTGCCTATCCGGTTTTGACCGTCTGGTGGCACAGCCTCGCTGGGCGGACGTTTGGTCTGTATCCTACAGCGCAGGTCACTACGTCTCCTGGCGTGCAGGATCCAATTCACCCGGTTGTTCTTCTGGGTCTCGCACGTGTGCAGCAAGCAGCCCTGGCCATTTGCAGTCAGCTCAGCCAGCTCAGCTTCAGCCAGCTGCCCCCCCGGCGGTAGGTTCTGTTCCCGCGCTCGGTCGCTGTGTAATTAGGCTCGCGCGTAGCCCGCCCGACTTGCACCTCCCCTCACGCCGTCAGCGCAGGCAGCTTAGACAGCCCGCCCGCTTAGTTTGCCTCGCCCGCGCGTGTAATTTGATCGGCCCGCGGCCCGGACCTTTCACCACGGCGCCTGCGCTTTCGCTTGGCCCGCGAGGAAAAAGTATCCCCACCAACCCGTCCAGAAATGAGTCCCAGGGGGGCGGGGTGAGCCGCCATATGTCCCAAGAGGGGGGGGGGAGGAGGAGGAGGAGGAAAATGAGAGGAGATGGAGGACTGCGAGGACGAGGAGGACGAGAAGGAGGAACAAGGAAAAGGAAAAGGAGGAGGAGGAGGAGAAAGGGGGAGGGGGAGGAGGGAGGAGGAAGAAACACAGGAGGAGGAGGCGGAGGAGGAGGAGGAGGAGGAAAAGGAGAACGAACGAACGAACGACTCTGCAGAGGTGCGCCAGCATGGGTCTCGCCCACAATACCGACTAAACAAGCCCGGAACATTCGGCGGGTTGACTGACAATCACATCTAGAGTGCGCCATGGCCCCAGCATTGAGAGGTCCAAGCGTGGCCTCGTGGCACAGAGCTCCCACCCACCCCCTTCCACGGCTGGATTGCCAGCGTTTTAAAGACGGCAGGGCCGACGGGCAGGGGCAAAATTAGGTGAGGAAAAGGAGGAGGAAAAGGAGGAGGACAATGGCGAGCTTGGGGGCCTCTTGGGCCGTCTTTGGGGCCTCGTGGCGGTCCCGGGGGCCTCTTGCGTATAAAGGAGGGCCTCTTGTGGCTTCTTGGGGGTCTCTTGGGGGTCTCTTGGGGGCCTCTTGGGGGCCTCTTGGGGCCTCTTGGGGCCCTCTTGGGGCGCTCTTGGGGCGCTTTTGGGAGCCTTCGGGGCGCTCTTGGGGCCATCTTGGAGGAGATCCATCAAAGAAGGGGGTCGTATATCAGAGCTGCCCCTCTAGAGTGCCTCGAATCGCCTCCGAGGCCCTTCTTGAGGCCAAAACCCTTCCAAAACCTAGAGAAAGTCAATGTTACCTAACAGCGAAGACTGATAGGTTTCTAGTTGACTCAAAAGAGCTCACAGATCACTCCGCAGGGGGGTCCGGGCAGGTGTTGGGGCGTTTCCGGGCGGCATGAGCCGGGCTCGTTTTTCACCAACAGTCACACACTTCGTGCTCTTCGCCTTCCCAGAACTCCATTCCCAGGCCACATTCTGGGGGGCCGGATGCAACAGTCACACACAAAGTGCTCTTCGACATCCCAGAACGCCATTCCCGGGCCACATTCTGGGGGGCCGGATGCAACAGTCACACACTTCGTGCTCTTCGAGTTCCCAGAACGCCATTCCCGGGCCACATTTTGGATGCCCGGAGCCAACTGTAGGCCACTTCGTGCTCTTCTATTTCCCAGAACTCCATTCCCGGGCCACATTTTGAATGCCCGGAGCCAACTGTAGGCCACTTCGTGCTCTTCGAGTTCCCAGAACTCCATTCCCGGGCCACATTTTGAATGCCCGGAGCCAACTGTAGGCCACTTCGTGCTCTTCGAGTTCCCAAAACTCCCATTCCTGGGCTACCAGGAGGAGGAGGGGAGGGGGAGGACTACCAGGAGGAGGAGGAGGAGGAGGAGGAGGAGGAGGAGGAGGAAGAGGAGGAGGAGGACGAGGAGGAGGAGGAGGAGGAGGAGGAGGACATTGCCGGGCAACATTTTGAATAGCCAGACGCTTCATATTCCTTCCGCCACAGCTGTGTTTGGTTCAGGACTTGCTAGTGACACTGCAGTCCTCTGCATTCAATTGGCCACTACATTCATTCACTGCAGTCCACTGAGTTTTGATTGCAATGGCGTTCCCCTGGCCGTACCCCCATGTCCAACGTTCATCCGCAGCCTCTGCTCCGCGAGGCTCGTCCGAAGTGTCGCCGCCTCGCGGTGCTTCTCAGCCTGCGCCGCCTCGCGGTGCTTCTCAGCCTGCGGAGGAAGGTGGACAGACGCCTGGTTCTGGCGCTGTGCAGCCTGCGTCTTTCACGGTCGCCTCGTTCAATTTCGGGTTCGAGCAGGGCATGATGACTGGTAAGCAGGCGGCCACTCACTGCGCTAACTTCGGAAGGTTGTGCGCCAAGATAGTGGAGACCGCTGATGCTGATATGGTCTGTGGCTGCGAGGTCGGTGCGTTCCGTGAAGGCTTTCGCCGAGCAGGGATCAACGTGACAGACATCCTCAGTAAGCCTTTCGGTGATGGCATTCGCTTCTTGGAGGTCGACAACTACTTGACTCTCTGGGGGTTCCGCGGTGCTTCTCAGCCTGCGGAACTGACTCTGTGCGAAGACAGCAAAGTTTACAGGCCTCCTAGCGGCCGAGATATTGATGCTGTTATTTCACATTTTGAGGTGAACAAACCAGGCCATGACAAGTTCCACGTGGTGATCGCCAACATGCACATCGTGTGCGGCAAGAAACCGCCGAGCATCCAGACTCGAAAGCGGACAGTTCGCCATCTCCGCTTGCACCTGGACGGCCTGGCCAAGATTCTTGAGAATCTAAACGAGGCAGTCGTTGTGCTTGTAGTCGGCGACGACAACCTCACTTTCCAGGAGGCGCGGGAGGCTTACCAGCGCGAGCAGAACGACGAGAAGGTATGGGAGGTCCATGCCACTCCGGCCGACCTCAAAGGCGACCACGTCGCGGTCTGCGGAGCAGTCGCCCGTTTCTGCTCCATTGCCGTTGGCGCGTCTTTTACGGATCGTGGCATGCGCAACGACGCACACGATGCGGTGGCGGTTGTGCTCACTCTCCCTGGTGCTATTCAGCCTGGGGAGAGCAAGAGGCGGAAAATTGTCGTCGAAAACGTCTCCGACGCCGACGTCAGCGTACAGGCGGACCGCGAGTCTTCTGTGCATTGGGATCGGTCGCCGAGTTCTGCTCCTCCGCTTTCACCGACTTCACCGGGTGATCCCGACTACGTCGAGGATGTCGTTCAGAATCGCGCGGACGACTTGCACAGGGAGCTGAGGAAGCTTTGGGACGACAGGTACGACGAGGAGTACGATCCGAAAGTCCTCCATCATCTCAGTCTCTTGCTTTTCAAAAAGAGGAAGTCCACGGAGCCAGCGGACACTGATCCAGCTGGCGCTCCTCAGCCTGGCTCGGAATATGACGCGGCCTTTGCGTCTCAGGAGGAGACTGGCCGAGCCATTCTCTCTGTCCTTAAGCTTCGACATGACTTTCTGCGGAGCAAGAACATCGACGACATGCGCTACGTTCTCACGGAGCCTGAGCGCCAGGAATTGGTCAGAGTAGCTCGCGACCAGTACGAGCAGTCGCGGCAGCAGCGTGCGCTTCAGGAACGGGATATCGAAAAGGGAAAAGCGAAAGGCAAGTCTGCGCCACAAGGGGGCCATGCGGTTCCGCAGGGTCCGAACAAAGGGCCAGGCGGTAAGAAAGGTTCTCACGGTGCTTCTCAGCCTGCGGGAAAAGGTGGCCAGGCCAAGGGTGCAGGTCTGGGTAGCGTCGCCAAGTTTGTGAAAGACCAGAAGCGTAAGCGGTGGCATCGCCATTTGCAACGTGTGGCCGGTACTAAACAGATCTGGGAGGTGCTGGCCTTCTCAGGGCGCTTCGACGTTGATTGGTTAACGCAAGCGTTGCAAGCTGATCACAGTGAGGGCCGTGATGCAGCAGTTCCCGAGGAAGCTCTGCGGCAACAGCGGCGCCGGCTGCACCACCAGAAGGCCGAGGCCATCGCGCGCTACAACGAGGGGGAGCGGCTTTCCCTATATCTGTCTGCCCAGGCTGGCCAGGCAAAGCCGAACTTCACGCGCAGGCAGCAGGACGTGTTGCAGATGTTTGAGAGCGGAGCGCTGCTTCAAATCCGCAACCAAGCGATTCTGGCGTGCGGGCACGGCCGTCTGTTCAGGGGCGATGGCGACTACCTGGACATCGGCGGCAGCACGGGCGGTGGCTCCAGGCGCATCATCGATTCTTGGCAGCCGCCGGACTGGCGTGACTTCCTCCAAGACGATCAGGACATCTGAGTTTTGCAAGTCTCTCTGCCCGCGGTGCTTCTCAGCCTGCGGTCTGCCGCTCTCCAGCTGCGGTCTCGAGCAGTAGTGTTCGAAAGCATGCGAGTTCCTGCGGTGCTTCTCAGCCTGCAGGTTTCGCAGCCTGCGCTCTGCAGTACAAGTGCTTTTCAGCATGCGACATCCTGCGGTGCTTCTCAGCCTGCAGGGTTCGCAACGTGCGGTTTGCAATGCATTCCTTTTCAGTATGCGAGTTCCTGCGGTGTTTCTCAGGCTGCAGGGCTCCGAGGCTCTTCGCTTCGATGCCAATGTTTTCAGACACCGTAGCTCCGTTCCGTAAACGTCTTCCAAGAGCCGCTCGCAACCTTTTGCAGCTGGCTGTCTGCACGCTTCGCCGGCTTTTGCTGCGCGGACACTTTTCACACACACGTCAGCGCCGTTTGTAGGCGTCAGAAAAACATGTAGACATTCACGAAGGGCTCAGTCTGTATATCGTCACATCATTACATACGCAGTCGTCGAACACATCGGTGTACATTCAGCGCTTTGTCCTTCTAGCTGGGTTGCTTCGTGCTGAGGCTGAGGCTGATGCAGGCTGAGGCTGAGGCAGGCTGAGGCTGAGGCCGAGGCCGACGGCAGACTGAGGCTGAGGCTGAAGCAGGCTGAGGCTGAGGCAGAGGCAGGCTGAGGCTGAGGCTGAAGCTGAGGCAGGCTGATGCTGAGGCAGGCTGAGGCTGAGGCTGAGGCTGATGCAGGCTGAGGTTGAGGCAGTCTGAGGCTGAGGCCGAAGCTGAAGGCAGACTGATGCTGAGGATGAAGCAGGCTGAGGCTGAGGCTGAGGCAGGCTGAGGCTGAGGCAGGCGGAGGCTGAGGCTGAGGCAGGCTGAGGCTGAGGCTGTGACTGCGACTGCCGTTGCCACTGCGACTGTCATCGCGAATGCGACTACGACTGCGAGAACAGCAGAACTCTACAACTGGATTCTCATTTGAATCTTAAGGGGAATGCTTCCAGATATGCTCCTACACATCGCTGTTAGGTTGCTTTGCCGGGATAATTTTTACCTAACAGCGAAGACTGATAGGTTTCTAGTTGACTCAAAAGAGCTCACAGATCACTCCACAGGGGGGTCCGGGCAGGTGTTGGGGAGTTGCCGGGCGGCAGGGTGCCGGGCTCGTTTTTCACCAACAGTCACACACTTCGTGCTCTTCGACTTCCCAGAACTCCATTCCCAGGCCACATTCTGAATACCCGGATGCAACAGTCACACACAAAGTGCTCTTCGAGATCCCAGAACGCATTCCCGGGCCACATTCTGAATAACCGGATGCAACAGTCACACACTTCGTGCTCTTCGACATCCCAGAACGCCATTCCCGGGCCACATTTAGAATAACCGGATGCAACAGTCACACACTTCGTGCTCTTCGAGATCCCAGAACGCCATTCCCGGGCCACATTTAGAATAACCGGATGCAACAGTCATACACTTCGTGCTCTTCGAGTTCCCAGAACTCCATTCCCGGGCCACATTTTGAATGCCCGGAGCCAACTGTACCACTTCGTGGTCTTCGAGTTCCCAGAACTCCATTCCCGGGCCACATTTTGAATGCCCGGAGCCAACTGTAGGCCACTTCGTGGTCTTCGAGTTTCCCAGAACTCCATTCCCGGGCCACATTTTGAATGCCCGTAGCCAACTGTAGGCAACTTCGTGCTCTTCGACTTCCCAGAACTCCCACTCCTGGGCCACATTTTCAGCAGGGGCAAGAGCACGACGAGGAGGAGGACGAGCAAGACCAGGAGGACGAGGACGAGCAGGAGCAGGACGAGGAGCAGGAGGAGCAGGAGAAGAAGGACGAGCAACAGGAGGAGGAGGACGAGCAGGAGGAGGAGGACGACCAGGAGGAGGAGGACGACCAGGAAGAGGAGGAGGAGGAGGAGGGGAGGAGGGGAGGGGCAGGGGAGGAGTAACCAGGTAGGTAGAGGAGGAGAAGGAGGAGGAGGAAAGGTTGAGGAGGAGGAGGAGGAGGAAGAGGAGAGGAGGGAGGAGGACGAGGACGAAGAGGAAGGAGGGAGGAGGGGGGGGGAGAGTACCAGAGGTGCGTGTCCGCACCACCAAGGAGGAGGAGGAAGGGAGGAGGCGGAGGAGGCATCGGAGGCAGGAGGAGGAGGAGGAAAAACACCAGGAGGAGAGGACGTAGCAAGACGAGGAGGACGAGAAGAACGAGGACGACCAGAAAGGTAGGAGGAGGTAGGAGGAGAGGAGGAAAGGAGGCGGAGGGGAAGGGGGAGGACCTACCAAGGAGGAAGGAGGAGGAGGGAGGAGACGAAGGAGCAGAGGAAGAGGAGGACGAGGAGGAGGAGGAGGAGGAGGAGGACGAAGGAGGAGGAAGGGGGGGGGAAAACCCCAGGAGGAGAGAAAACGAGACCACCAGGAGGAGGAGGAGGAGGAGGAGGAGGAGGAGGAGGAGGAGAGAGCACCTGGAGGAGGAGGACGAGCAAGACGAGGAGGACGAGAACGAGGACGAGCAGGAGGAAGAGGAGGAGGAGGAGGAGGAGGAGGAGGAGGAGCAGGAGAAAGAGGAGGAGGAGGAGGCAGGCTGAGGCTGATGCTGTGACTGCGACTGCCGTTGCCGCTGCGACTGTCATCGCGAATGCGACTACGACTGCGAGAACAGCAGAATTCTACAACTGGATTTTCATCTGAATCTTAAGGTGAATGCTTTCAGAAATGCTTCTACACATCGCTGTTAGGTTGCTTTGCCGGGATAATTTACCTAACAGCGAAGACTGATAGGTTTCTAGTTGACTCAAAAGAGCTCACAGATCACTCCACAGGGGGGTCCGGGCAGGTGTTGGGGAGTTGCCGGGCGGCAGGGTGCCGGGCTCGTTTTTCACCAACAGTCACGCACTTCGTGCTCTTCGACTTCCCAGAACTCCATTCCCAGGCCACATTCTGAATACCCGGATGCAACAGCCACACACTTCGTGCTCTTCGAGTTCCCAGAATTCCATTCCCGGGCCACATTTTGGATGCCCGGAGCCAACTGTAGGCCACTTCGTGCTCTTCGAGTTCCCAGAACTCCATTCCCGGGCCACATTTTGGATGCCCGGAGCCAACTGTAGGCCACTTCGTGCTCTTCGATTTCCCAGAACTCCATTCCCGGCCACATTTTGGATGCCCGGAGCCAACTGTAGGCCACTTCGTGCTCTTCAAGTTCCCAGAACTCCATTCCTGGGCATGATTTTGAATGCCCGGAGGGCCACTTCGTGAAACACAAAAAAATCCCTGTAGGCCACTTCGTGCTCTTCGAGTTCCCAGAACTCCATTCCCGGGCCACATTTTGAATGCCCGGAGCCAACTGTAGGCCACTTCGTGCTCTTCGAGTTCCCAGAACTCCATTCCAGGGCCACATTTTGAATGCCCGTAGCCAACTGTAGGCAACTTCGTGCTCTTCGACTTCCCAGAACTCCCATTCCTGGGCCACATTTTCAGCAGGGGCAAGAGCACGACGAGGAGGAGGACGAGCAAGACAGGAGGACGAGGACGAGCAGGAGCAGGACGAGGAGCAGGAGGAGCAGGAGAAGAAGGACGAGCAGGAGGAGGAGGAGGACGAGCAGGAGGAGGTGGACGACCAGGAGGAGGAGGACGACCAGGAAGAGGAGGAGGAGGAGGAGGAGGAGGGGAGGGGGAGAGTACCAGAGAGGGGAGGAGGAGGAGGAGGAGGAGGGAGGAGGAGGAGGAGGAGGGAGGAGGAGGAGGAGGAGGAGGAGGATGAGGAGGAGGTGAGGAGGAGGAGGAGGACGAGGACGATAGGAGGAGGAGGAGGAGGGGGAGGAGAGTACCAGGAGGAGGAGAAGCGGGCCCACCAAGGAGAGGAGGAGGTGAGGAGGAGGAGGAGGAGGAGGAGGAGGAGGAGGAGGAGGAGGAGAGAACACCAGGAGGAGGAGGACGAGCAAGACGAGGAGGACGAGAACGAGGACGACCAGGAAGAGGAAGAGGAGGAGGAGGGGAGGGGGAGGACTACCAGGAGGAGGAGGAGAAGGAGGAGGAGGAAGAGGAGGAGGAGGACGAGGAGGCGGAGGAGGAGGAGGAGGACGAGGAGGAGGAGGGGGGGGGAGAGCACCAGGAGGAGGAGAACGAGGACCACCAGGAGAAGGAGGAGGAGGAGGAGGAGGAGGAGGAGGAGGAGGAGGAGGAGGAGAGAGCACCAGGAGGAGGAGGACGAGCAAGACGAGGAGGACGAGAACGAGGACGAGCAGGAGGAAGAGGAGGAGGAGGAGGAGGAGGAGGAGCAGGAGAAAGAGGAGGAGGAGGAGGCAGGCTGAGGCTGAGGCTGTGACTGCGACTGCCGTAGCCGCTGCGACTGTCATCGCGAATGCGACTACGACTGCGAGAACAGCAGAATTCGACAACTGGATTTTCATCTGAATCTTAAGGGGAATGCTTTCAGATATGCTTCTACACATCGCTGTTAGGTTGCTTTGCCGGGATAATTTTCGCTTTTTCGCTCTTGGAGAGTCGTCTTGGGTCATCTTGGGAGCCTCTTGGGGCCTCTTGGGGGTCTCTTGGGGGCCTCTTGGAGGCCTCTCGGGAGCCTCTTGGGGCCTCTTTGGGCCCTCTTGGGGCGCTCTCGGGGCGCTCTTTGGGAGCCTTCGGGGCGCTCTTGGGGCCATCTTGGAGGAGATCTATCAACGAAGGGGGGGTCGTATATTAGCGCTGCCCCTCTAGAGTGCCTCGAATCGCCTCTTGGGCCCTCCTTGAAGCCAAAAACTTTCAAAAACCTAGAGAAACTCAATGTTTTGCGATGTTTCGCTGTTTCGCTCTTGGAGCCGTCTTGGGCCATCTTGGGAGCCTCTTGGGGGTCTCTTGGGAGCTTTTTGGAGGCCTCTTGGGGGGCTCTTGGGGCCTCTTGGGGCCCTCTTGGGGCGCTCTTGGGGCGCTGTTGGGAGCCTTCGGGGCGCTCTTGGGGCCATCTTGGAGGAGATCTATCAACGAAGGAGGGGTCGTATATTAGCGCCGCCCCTCTAGAGTGCCTCGAATCGCCTCTTGGGCCCTCCCAAGAGGCCAAAATCCTTCCAAAACCTATGGAAACTCAATGGTTGTGCTTTTTCGCTTTTTCGCTCTTGGAGCCGTCTTGGGCCATCTTGGACGTCCCAACGACCCGCGGACCCCCTCGTCCAGGTCGGTGGGGAGAGGTAAGGGGAGGGGTAAACCGGAAAGAAGGGAGTTGGCAGAGGAAACGCTCTAGACCACCTACGCCCTAAAGGGCTGGTGGGATTTAGAGCCTTGGTCCCAAGGAGGCCCCAAGAGGCCCCAAAGGGGCCTGCAGGAGACCTCCAAGAGCCCCCAGGAGGCTCCCAGGACCCCCCCAGGAGACCCCCAGGAGGCCCTAAAAGGGCTCCTGGGAGACTTCCCAAGAAACCTTAATGTACATCTACGGGAGGCCTGTATCCCGTTCCTGGGGTGCCGCCTGATCGGCACAGGTGTTGTTTCTATGTTTATGTATGTGTATGTATGTGCTGTCGCGATTCAGTTCATGTTGAGTTGGATTGTATCCTCGTCTTCTGGCCGCTGAATGTTGCATGTGGACTTCATTACAGCTCCTCCAACACACCCACAGCGCTCGACCGCGATTAGCACATCCATCTGCTGCTCACGCTTGGGGACCCTCTGCACCGCTGGCTTGAAAGTCTGTGTATATATGCATGTGTATGTATACATATGTGTGTATATATAGGTGCGTATATAGGTGCGTACGCATGTATGTATACGTGCGCGATTGTATGCTTGTGCCCGTGCATGTGTGCATGTCAGAGGAAAGAGCAACCACTTGGCCTGGCGAAGGGCCACCCCGATGCAGCTTCGGGTAGCGCAGGGCGCGGCTCTCTCTCGCGTTCTCTCTCTCTCTCTCTCTCTTTCTGTCTCTCTCTCTCTCTTTCTGTCTCTCTCTCTCTCTGCCTCGCTTTCTTTGTTTGTTTTCTCGCTCCCTCTCTATCTCTCTCTCTCTCGCAGGGCGTGGTTCTCTCGCCCTCTCTCTCTCTCTCCCTATTTCTTTGTTTCTCTGTCCCTCGCTCTTTTTTCCCCAGCCCTCCTTGGTTGAGCATTCGTTTTGAATGGAGCACTGTGGTCGCGTCCCTCCTTCTTCTCCCGCCTCCCGCCTCCTCCTGCCCTCCCTTCGCCGACGATGGGAGCTGCGATCTGCGAAGCTGTCGCCACTTTCGAGGGCTGTTGGTGGGTCCTGCGGGGTGAGGCACCGCGCAGATCTGAGCGGGACCTCGCCGTGCCTGGGGGGCTGCGATCTGCGAAATTGTCGCCATTCTCGAGGGCTGCTGGTGGGTCCAGCGGAGTGAGGCACCGCGCAGATCTGAGCGGGACCTCGCCGTGCCTGGGGGGCTGCGATCTGCGAAATTGTCGCCACTTTCGAGGGCTGCTGGTGGGTCCAGCGGAGTGAGGCACCGCGCAGATCTGAGCGGGACCTCGCCGTCCTTGGGGGGCTGCGATCTGCGAAATTGTCGCCATTCTCGAGGGCTGCTGGTGGGTCCAGCGCAGTGAGGCACCGCGCAGATCTGAGCGGGACCTCGCCGTCCCTGGGGGGCTGCGATCTGCGAAGCTGTCGCCACTTTCGAGGGCTGCTGGTGGGTCCTGCGGAGATGGGCACCGCGCAGATCTGAGCGGGACCTCGCCGTCCCTGGGGGGCTGCGATCTGCGAAGTTGCCGCCACTTTCGAGGGCTGTTGGTGGGTCCTGCGGAGTGAGGCACCGCGCATATCTGAGCGGGAACTCGCTGTCCCTGAGGGGTTGCGATCTGCGAAATTGTCGCCACTTTCGATGGCTGCTGGTGGGTCCAGCGGAGTGAGGCAGCAGATCTGAGCGGGACCTCGCCGTCCCTGGGGGGCTGCGATCTGCGAACTTGTCGCCACTTTCGAGGGCTGCTGGTGGGCCCAGCGCAGTGAGGCACCGCGCAGATCTGAGCGGGACCTCGCCGTCCCTGGGGGGCTGCGATCTGCGAAATTGTCGCCACTTTCGAGGGGTGTTGGTGGGTCCTGCGGGGTGAGGCACCGCGCAGATCTGAGCGGGGTCTCGCCGTCCCTGGGGGGCTGCGATCTGCGAAATTGTCGCCATTTCGAGGGCTGCTGGTGGGTCCTGCGGAGTGAGGCACCGCGCAGATCTGAGCGGGACCTCGCCGTGCCTGGGGGGCTGCGATCTGCGAAATTGTCGCCACTTTCGAGGGCTGCTGGTGGGTCCAGCGGATTGAGGCACCGCGCAGATCTGAGCGGGACCTCGCCGTGCCTGGGGGGCTGCGATCTGCGAACTTGTCGCCACGTTCGAGGGCTGCTGGTGGGTCCTGCGGAGTGAGGCACCGCGCAGATCTGAGCGGGACCTCGCCGCCCATGGGGGGCTGCGATCTGCGAAGTTGTTGCCATTCTCGAGGGCTGCTGGTGGGTCCAGCGCAGTGAGGCACCGCGCAGATCTGAGCGGGGTCTCGCCGTGCTTGGGGCGCTGCGATCTGCGAAAGTGTCGCCACGTTCGAGGGCTGCTGGTGGGTCCAGCGGAGTGAGGCACCGCGCAGATCTGAGCGGGGTCTCGCCGTCCTTGGGGGGTTGCGATCTGTGAATCCGTCGCAACTTTCGAGGACTGCTTGGGGGGGCCAGCATAGCGATCTGCGGAACTGTCGCCACTTTCGAAGGCTGCTGGCGGGTCCAGCAGAGTGAGGCACTGCGCAGATCTGAGCGGGACCTCGCCGTCCCTGGGGGGCTGCGATCTGCGAAACTGTCGCCACTATCGAGGGCTGCTGGTGGGTCCAGCGGAGTGAGGCACCACGCAGATCTGAGCGAGACCTTGCCTTCTTTCGAGGGCTGCTGGTGGGTCCTGCAAAGTGAGGCATTGAGCGGAACCTCGCCGTGCCTGGGGGGCTGCGATCTGCGAAGCTGTCCCCACTTTCGAGGGCTGCTGGTGGGTCCAGCGGGTGAGGCACCGCGCAGATCTGAGCGGGGCCTCGCCGTGCTGGGGGCGCTGCGATCTGCGAAACCGTCGCAACTTTCGAAGGCTGGTGGCGGGTTCACCGGAGCGAGGCACCAGGCACATCTGAGCGGGACATCGCAATCCTTGGGGGGGTTGCGAGCCTCACGAATGCCGCTCGCAGAAGAATATGCGCCCATGTCACGTCATCACCTCCGTATAACGTCTCCCAAGCTACTCATGCCCCGCATTGCGCAGGGGCTGGGTACGTCGCCAGTTTTTTTTTGTTCTCTCTCTCTCTCTCTGTCTGTTCACATGCTGCGCGACGCGGGGTAGACTGGACAGAGGGCCGCTGCGGAGTTGGCGCGCGTAGGGACGCTGAGCTCCCTGTGGGGCGCGATCCGCGTGAAGGGGCAGGCCGCCGCGCGAGCGCGTCTGCTGAGGCCGTACGTGGAGCCTCTTGTGGAGCGGGGTGCGCGTGTATGGAGACTCGTGTGGGGCATGGTCCGCGTCAGGGGTCCTCCTCCTCCTCCTCCTCCTCCTCCTCCTTCTCCTCCTCCTCCTCCTCCTCCTCCTCCTCCTCCTCCTCCTCCTCCTCCCCCTTCTCCTCCTCCTCCTCCTCCCTCCTCCCGTCACCCCCCTCACTTCGGCGCACTCCTCACTTCGGCGCACCCCTCACCCCTTCGGCGGTTCCAACAAGAGGGACGCCATGCGATCCCTCTTGTTGGAACCGTCGGTGGAGCTCCCTAGGGGGCGCGATCTGTGTGAGGGGTGCGCCGACATGGGCGTGAAGACGCCGTGTGAACCTTCCTCCTGGGACGTAAGTGGGGTTCCCTTTGGGACACGATCCCTGCCAGGGCGGTGGGGAACAGCTGCTCATACGTTCCCTGAAGCCTCACTGGGAACACTCGGGAGGAGGAGAAGGAGGAGGAGTAGGAGGAGGAGGGAGGAAGAGGCGTAGCTGCAAACGGTGGAAAGGAGGAGGAGGAGGAGGGCATGGGACAGAAGGGAAAGACGGAGAAGGAGGAGGACAAGCAGGAGGAAGATGAAGAGGAGGACGAATAGGAGCGAACATGGAGTAATGAGGAGGAGGAGGGAATGAGGAGGAAGAACAGGAACAGTAACAGGAGCACGGGGAGGAGGAGGAGGACGAGGAGGAGAAGGAGGAGGAGGACGATGACGAGGGATGGGGAGGGGGGGGGCGAGGCGGAAGGAAACTCTGCACCGCCCACATGCAGCGGACTTCGCAATGTCGCCGATCACACGAGCGAAAACGAGAGCCGTAACAGGTGGCGCAGTTGCGAGGGCGCGCGAAGTGCGCGCGTGGTTCTAGTATATATATATATATATATATTTATGTATACACACTCATCTAGCTACCTAGCTGCCTCTCTATCGAACGTTCAATCGTTCTATCTATCTAACTATGCATCGTGCGTTTCGTGCGCGCAGCGCGCGAAACGCCGTGCAATACTTTACGATTCGCACGCGTTTCGAGAGCGCAGCGTGCAAACCGCTTTGCAATCTTTGCGGTTCGCATGCGTTTCGCTCGCGCAGCGCGCGAACCTATTTGTAACATTTACGGTTTGCATGCGTTTCGCGCGCAGCGCGCGAACCGATTTGCACTATTTACGGTTTGCATGAGTTCCGCGCGCGCAGCTCGCAAAACGCTTTGCAACAGTTAAGATTCGCACGCGTTTCGCGACCATCCCAGAGCAGCATCGGGACAACCATATCTATATACACATATATATATGTATAAATACGCACCTACACATATGTTAATATATGCCGAGTTACCTTCTATCTATCTGTCTATATAGCTATCTACCTGTATCTATCTATCTATCAACCATCAGGACAGCAATCAGGACAACCATCATGACAACCATCGGGACAACCAGGGAGACAACCATCGGGACAACATCGGGACAACCATCGGGGCAACCATCGGGACACCCATCGGGACAACCATCGGGACAACCATCGGGACAACCATCGGGACAACCATCGGGACAACCATCGGGACAACCATCTGGACCACCATCGGGACAACCATCGGGACAACCATAGGGACAACCATGGGGACAACCATCGGGACAACCATCGGGACAACCATCGGGACAACCATCGGGACAACCATCGGGACAACCATCGGGACAACCATCGGGACACCAATCGGTACAAACACCAGGACAACCATCGGGAACAAACCCATCGGGACACCATGGGGACAACCATCGCCATCGCGGGAAAACCATCGCCATCGGAAACCATCGCTACTA
>CAUYUJ010020224.1:0-25000 GCA_963575745.1 Prorocentrum cordatum
ACTTCGCTCGGGAGCTCCCGAGCGAAGTGAGCCCCACCCTCCCCCTCAGAAATCGTGGGGGGGTAGGGGTAGGGTTCGCATGTGGCCCCCTACCCTTCTCGTTCCGCCCGCCCTTTCCACTGCTTTTTGCGCCGGCGGCTGGGCAGAGGGCGACTGCTCCGGCGAAGAGGCAAAAGGGGACACGCTGTATGCAGATTGGGGCCGCAGTGCACGGAAGGAGGAGCAGGAGCCCCGGCGCGACGGGGAGAGAGGAAGCCGGGCCACTCAGAGCTGCCGGCTGCGGCGGGGGGAGCGCCGGGGGGGAGCAGCGCCGGCACAGGCTGTCTGAGCTGCACTGAGCTGAAGCTGGGGGGGGCAGCCAGGAGCTGCAGCAGGCAGTGAAGTGAAAACGAAGCGAAGCCCAAGCCGTTTCCCATGCAGCCAAGACGATGCCTGAGGTGATGTTGACCGAGAAGGCCTGAGCCACCTCTGTGGCCAAGCCCTGCGCGGACGCCGCGTCAGCTTCGCGCGTGCGCCCCCTGGCCTCACTCGCTGCGAGGACTGATCCATACCCACCGCCTGGGGTTAGGTCGGGCATGTCCTCCTGCAGGCGGATTTTGGACGAAAAATAAAAAATAGTCATGAAACGTTACGAATCGACAAAAATACTCCAAAAATCATCCCAGTACTATTTCTTGACTATTTTTGAATATTCCTCCTGTAGGAAGACACGCCCGACGAAGCCTGGGGGTCGTTCTTCAGGAAAGCCCAGAATCGAATCGATAAGTCAAGTCGGCGATCGAAATGAATCGGATCGGCGGAAATCGGCAGCAAAGTAGGGAAAAACAGAATCGGCGGAAATCGGCATATTCGTAGGCCTCCCTTGCGAAATCGGAGCCCAAAATCGGAATCCCGAGTCGAATCGGATCGGAATCGGAGGCCACCGAAAGCGCATCGAACCGAGTCGGACAGAATCGAAACGAGCCCTGCTCGGGTACCTCGGCAGGCGGTGGACATGGACGTACTCGGGCCATGGGGGGGGGGGCAAGAGTGTCCACATCCACCGCCTGCCGCGGCCCACGAAGACCGATCCACCGAGCGGCGGTCATGGACAAGCGCCCCCGCCTCGGACCTGCAGCCGTCTCCTCGGCCTGTCCGCTCTCTCTCTCTCTCTCTCTCTCTCCTCCGACATCGCGCCTGCCTCGTGGCGCGGGTCGCGGGCCGTACCGGCCTCTCGTTCCCGGGGCCCGGCCTCTGCCTCCAGAGCCGCTCGCAGTCGCGAGCTGCTCGCGACGCCCACATCTGAAGGTCTCCCCATCCCCTGACTCCTGGTTCTCTCGCTCGGAGCCTATAGCTCGCGGGCCCCCCCTCCTCCCTCCCCCGCTCTCCTTTCCCTTCCCATCCATTCCCCTTCCCCTCACGATCTCCCCCCCATACCTCCCCCCTTTTCCACGTACTCGGTGTTAGCCAGCGTGGATCCCAAACAGTGTGTTTCTAGTAATCGACGTGGTGATATCTGCGAGGTGCGATCTATATATATACACACAAATATGTGTATACACATATCTATGTGTATATATATGCATAACATGAATGGTGCAGTCTGTGTTATACAGCCTGTGTGGTGCACTACATGCAATGCAATGTATGTGGACCCATCTGTGTGGTGCAATATATGTGATTCAGCATGTGGTGTAAAACTTATGCTGTGCAATACAGGTGGTGAAACCTGTGGTGTGCAATCTATGTTGTGCAATATCGGTGTGCGGTATTCGTTGTACATACACTCTATGAGGTGCAACCTATGTGGTGTAAGCTGTGATGTACGCAATCGATGTTGTGCAATTTATGGTGCGCAGTATAAGTTGTGCAATACATGTGGTGCAGCCGGCGTTATGCAACACATGTGTGTAAGATAGGTTGTGCAATATGTTGTGTGCAATTTGGTGCAATGTATGTGGTGCGATCTTTGTGGTGCAATATAGGTGGAACAATATAGTGTGCAATCAAAATGGTGCAACCTATGTTGTGCGATCCGTGATGTGCAATCCGTGGTGCAACCTATGATGTGCAAACAATGTTGTACAATAGATGTGGTGCAACCGACTATTGCAATACCTGCGGTGCAATCGATGTGGTACAATCTCTGTGGTGCAATCTATGCTGTACAATCTATGTGGAGCAACCTATGTGGCGGCGACGGGGCGGCGACGGCGATAACATAGCCGTCAGAGCGACAGACAGGCCCGGACAACAGGCGGCCACAAGGCGGCGACGGGGCAACGACGGCGACAACATAGCCGCTAGAGCGGCAGACAGGCCAAGTTCCACAGAGGAGAAGTAGGACCCCCTAAGTGCAAGCACTGTTTGGGGAATACGAGTGCTACTCTCCTCCCTCTGCCGGCCATGCGCGGGCGTGTTCCCTCCTTTCTCGTGCTCGTTTTCCACACACGCACACAGGATTTCAAAAAACGTTGCTCCATGTGTGATGTTTCGATCGGAGCACTCCCGACCCTTTGAAAGGACCCTCCCGCTGTGGCCACACCTCAGGATCAGTGCGTTGCTTCCGCCATTCAAAGCTGCGCTCTCTTAACAGAGGCCACAGTTCGGGATCCAGGTCGTGCCTCGTCGCCACCCCCTCTGTCGTCCTCCGCCTTCCGCCGACTCCTCCGCCTCCTCGCCCTCCTGCTGTTGTTCCTCGCACAGCACAGCGAGGGGTAAAATTCTGCAGCGGCCACTTAAGCACCAAGGTCCTCGAGAACGTCCCAGTCGGCAGCGCAGTGGGAAGGGATGGGCGGGAGAGGTAGGATGCCAGACGTGGCGCGAGCGCACCTAATTTAGCTTGCCATACACCCTCCCCCTCGCCTCGACACTCGAAAAGACATATCTGCACAACCCTTCGGGGGTTCGCGAATGTGTTTTCTTTGCTTTTTTTTTTGGGGGGGGGGGGGGGGACAGTGGGGGTCTCGAGAGGCTTCGGAGACCAAGGGCCACGATCCGATGATGAAAGCCGTGCCACCACCCCAGCGGCACAGCGGCCAGAGCCGAAGGTGTTTTTTGATCAGCGCTGATTCCCCCTCCCTGTCGCGCAAAGCGCGCCAGGGCCGGCGGCGCCGGAGGAGCCGTCCGGGGGGCGCAGCGCCGATCCAAGGAGACCGCGCGGACCTGCGCAACGATGGGGGGACACGATGAACCATCGACTTCGGCAACTCGGCCTCCCTTGCTGAACGTTGTCAATACGGCGCCAAAAAATAAACATCACCACCACCTCCCGAACCCCATCCCTCACCCAGCAAAGCGGAGGGGAGGAGGAGAGTAGAGGAGGGAGGGGGACTGGAGGTAGCGGTGGTGCATATTATCGGGACCCGCAGTTCAAGGCAATGTCTAGAGCCCTTACAGATAATTCAGCTGCTTAGGAGATGTCGTCGGATGTCTCGGTCCCGAGCGCTTACTGGGCGGCGAGCCTACGCCACGACAATACAGTAGGGGGCTTGACCTCAGGAACCCCCAAAAAGGAACGAGGCCCCTCTTTTCCATGAGTTAAACTTCGATTTCCGATCGAAAACATAAGGAAAACCTGAGGCAAGCTGTGAAACACTTAAGGAACGCGGAGCCCCTCCCCAACCAAAAGGGTTCCTTCTTCAGGGCCCCGACTGTATATGTACACGGACATTCTCCGACGACTTTTTTGCGTGTGCCTTCCGGCAGGGCGGCGGTGCAGAACGTCGCTGGCTCCCAGTGGTAGTTTGCACACCGCCGCCTCTCCGGAGGCCCAGGAACAGCCCGTTGGAGGGCGTCTGTGAATATTTCCTGCGGCGGAGAGCCGGCCCCGGGGTGCCGAAAGCTCTGTAGAACAGATTTTAAAAAAGCCGCGACCTCTCTGGGACGCCCAGGTCCCCAAGACCCCCCCGAGGCCGCGACTCCTGTCACAGCGCGGGCCCCCTCCTCCTCCGCCTCCTGTCCCTCCTTCTCCTCATCCTTTTCCTCCTCGTCCTTTCCTCTTCCTACTCCTCCTCGTCCTCCACCTCTTCCTCTTCGTCCTCCCCCTCATCTGGACGTCTCTCGACACAGTCCCCGGGAGCGGCTTTTCTTCTGGAGCCGCCCTGGATGGTCGCAAGGCCTGGTTTAGGGCCCCAGGAGGCCGAAGACTCCCGCCGAGACGCCTTGTTCACGACGCGAGGGGGGCCTGGGTCTGGGATTACGTCGGGCCTGTCCCCCTACAGGGGGATTTTCGACGAAAGATAAAAAATACCCCAAAAATAATCAAAAACTAGTCCAACAATACTCTGGGGACTATTGTTTGAGCATTTTTTGACCGTTTTGGAGCATTTCTGGTGTATTTTTTTTCCGTCGAAAACCTCCTCTATGGGGGACAGGCCCGACGTAAGTCTGGGAGGACCCCGAGCGCGGCGATGGGACGCCTGCGAGCAGCCGGGCGGCGGCAGCGCGGCAGCGACGCCAGCCACGAGGGCCCGCCGCCTCGGCCACGGTCTTCCGCCAGGTCTGCAGCGGGTGCTCGGGGGCGAGGAGCTCCATGAAGCCCTGGATGGCCCTGCAGCCGTACTGCACGATGCGGCCCGTCTGCGAGGGGTAACTAGAAGGGAGGGGCCGGCATAGGGGGGGGGACATCGAACCTGGGATCGACGAGACGTCGCCGACAGATCGACAATAGGCTCCTGATGGCAGATCCACGAGGAGGAAGAGGAGGAGGAGGAGGAGGAGGAGGAGGAGGAGGCCGAGGAGGAGGAGGAAGAGGAGGACGGGGGTGCTGCACGAAACGGGAGGAAGGGGGAGGAGGAGGAGGAGGAGGAGGAGGAGGAGGAGGAGGAGGAGGAGGAGGAGGAGGAGGAAGAGGGGGAGGAGAAGGAGGAGGAGGAGGAGGAGGAGGAGGAGCCCGTATCGGCGATCCATGGGCGATTGGGGGTCAATGCATCCCGCCCTATGCCTAACCCCCTATCGTTCCCCCAAGTCTGCCACGGCAGGGAGGGCGCGGGGGGAGCGAGGATCCAAGACCCGTGGGGAAGCCACAAGGCACCGACACCGCTACTCCTCGGACCTCTCCCGGGGTGCGTTCTGATCAGAACTTCGAGGCGAGTCCAGCGGTGGCGACGAGGGCTCCCCCAGGAGGCCCAGAAGGGCGACACCGAGGCAAGGGTAGCGGTGTGGGTGCCTCTGCCTCCTCTGAGGATCGAGGGCCGAAGAGTCCGAGACGACAGCCGAGGCCGAAAGTTGTGGCTGTGGTGGGCCTCTGCCGTCAGGAGACGACTCGAGACGAAGAGTGCGCCCTGGGGAGAGGGGCCGGTGGCCCGCAGCGAAAAGAAGCGCACACACACACACACACACACACACACACACACACACACACACACACACACACACACACACTCACGAACACACACACACACACACACACACACACACACATATTTGTTTTTTCGCGGGTCGAGAGCGCACCCTCTTCCAGTCGAAGCTAAGCGGGCCACACACGCACCACACACTCCCCGATCGAGCACTAGGCCTGGTCCAATACTGGGCTCGGCTGGAAAACCGTCAATTGGAAGCGGTCCCAAGTCGCGCATGGCTTGCCTCTGGAACGCTTCGGCCTTGGCAACATTCGGAATCAGCGACGTCGCCGGGGCTCCACCCGGCAACCAGATGCACAAGGTCGTTCTGGCGAGCAGAAGCACGGCACGGGACAAGTCCAGGCAACGGATCTCCGGGATCCTGGATGGATGACGAACCAACAACACACACCCAGTCGGAGAGGGCTATGGGTGCGTGTTGTCGGATGGGGGGGCCCCGCTCGAACGGGAGCGCTCCCCAGGGTCCGACAACCCGCACCCATACCCATAGCCAGTCCTCCTCCCCACGATACCCCCCTTATGGGTACGGGTGTGCGTTGTTCGTTCGTCAGTGGAGGGTCGAGAGATTTCGAAGTCCGCGACCTCGGTGGGTCGTGGGCCCTCCGCGGCCGCTCTCGTCACCGCGGGCGGGCCGCTGCGCCCCCGGGCAGAGTCCGGGGGGCCGCCGCGCCCCGTGCGCCAGGGGCAGGGGGGAGGTGGGCACGCGGGAGGTGCAGCGAGCGGCCGCGAGCGACGAGCATGCCCGAGCACGAAACGCGAGGGGGAGGAGGAGGAGGAGGAGGAGGAGGAGGAGGAGGAGGAGGAGGAGGAGGAGGGAGGAGGAGGAGGAGGAGGAGCAGTGGACGTGCATAGATTTCGTCGCCCCAGGACAAGGCCCACATCGTCGGGTGCCTGCCTCTCCGCCCCGTGGGCGGGGAGCACGATCCACAACGGCCTCGCGGTCCAGACCTCCTCGGCCGCGGCTCCAGTGTGCACAGGGCGGCCCTGCGCAGGGGCCCCGCGCAGACTCGCACCCGCGGGGTCGCCTGCAGCTGGCACGAGGGCCAGGACCAGCCCCGGCCTCGGCAGGAGGAGGAGGAGGAGGAGGAGGAGGAGGAGGAGGAGGAGGAGTAGGAGGAGGAGGAGGACGGAGAAGAAGAGGGGGAGGAGGATTCTCCCCCCTCCAACTTATGGTGGTGGTGGTGGTGGAAAACAGGCCCTGGAAGCGTATGGGAGGCCTCGCGCTGATGTCCTGCACGGCGTACCCAGCGAGGCTTCCAGCGGTCCCCGATCCACGGGGACCCCACGGACACGCGCCGCGAGGCCCCGCCGGGCACCCCCAAGACGCCCCGAGCTCACGAAGCAGGTCAGAGGGTGCGCCGCCATGGCGGCACGCCGGCCCTGGCGATACGACCACGAACCCCCATCCCCCCGCTTCCTTGGGCGGCTGCCGCCTGATCCCCCGACGCAGCTCATTTCTGACCGAGCGCCCCCGATCATCACAGGGTGGGGATAATGAAGTTCGGGGCTCAAGAAGGATAATACTTTCCCCGGCAGGTCGAAGCATAGAGGGAGAGGAGGAGGAGGAGGAGGAGGAAGAGGAGAAGGAGCAGGAAGGAACGGAGTTTTTTCGGACTGCACGGATACACGGAGTGTCGACACATGTTTCGGTGTGTAGGGATGCACGGGGTGTCGAGACATGTTTCGGAACGCACGGTGTGTACGGATGGGAAGGACGAGCACGAAGCCTAAGAAATGCGACGGTATAGCGATACCATGCTCGTTCAGACGGAAGAGGAAGGAGGAGGGAAGAGAAGGGATAACAAGAGAAGAAGACAGAGGACGAGGGAAGAGGAGGATGGATGGGGGAAGGATTCCGAAACAGATCGGACCGATCAAGCTCGAACTGAACAAGAGCATAATAATTCGCGTTGCTGTTTTTTGGTGTCGCGTGGTGGTGTCCATGGTGGAAAAACCCGGGGATTCAAAATCGGGGATCGGGAGGGCAAGGGGGGAAAAAAGGAGGAGAAGGGGAGCAGGAGGAGGGGCAAAGGATGACACGGAGAAAACGTAGAAGAAGAGAGGACAAAAAAACAATAAAAAGGGGAAAAGTCACGGAGAGGGAATGATGATGACGCCGATGGTGCTGACACTGCGACTCATGGCAAGAAGATCAAATCCATGATCGGCACTTTTCTCCGGCGATACTGTTCAGACCCGAAACCTGTTTTGGCCCGCGATAGTCATGAAGTTTGTGGAAGGGGGGGGCGGGGAGGGGTATGTTGTACGATCGGGGGCATTCGGTTCCTCGCGTCGGCCAGTTGCAAGCCAGTCGTCTCAATAAACGCCAAGGCCCCCTGAAGCCCCCTCAAATCTGAGACCCCCCCTCAAGCCGCCCAAACAACACCCAGGCCACCTCCGAAACGAGTGATCCAGTCGGCTACGACTCGTCCTCCTCATTTTTCTCCTGCAACGCATCTTCTGTCACACCTCCTACTTCGCCATCGTCTTCAATGTTCGCCCCAACGTCACGGGCCAGCTGCATGCCAGCCCAAGACCCTCCAAAGCCCACTCAAGCTTAGACCCCCCCTTACAGGCGCCTTAACAACACCCAAGTCATCTCCAAAACGAGCGGACATTAGTCATAGTCATCGTCGGTCACCGACCACAAAGCGACCAAGAGAGCTGCAAAGTATTACAAACGTGTTAATTGATTCAGAGTTGGCGCGCGCGGCCCCCACAACGCCCCAAAGATTTCCGAAAGGGCCCTAGTCGGCGCAGAGGCCCCAAAGGCACTCAAGAGGTTTTGAAACTTCGGCCACGACGCAAAATTCTAATTGCGCGCCCCTCTTCTCGCGGCAGGGCTTGCCGCCCCTTGTCCGAGCGATGACCTTCACCCCCTCTCGCGGTCATCCGCGTCGCCCCCTCGTCGCACTGACCCCTGCCCCTCTCCGACGACCCTCGCACCCACCCCGCTCCCAACGCCCGCGGTCCCCACTCGCACGCATGGTTATAGTTGTTCGACCTCGTGACCTTCACCTACCTCGCGGCCATCGCATCAGCTTTCTCGCTGCCTGAAGCGCATTTAATCATGTCCTTTGTCCCGTCTGGCGACCGCAGGACCTTGTGTCTCGTCGCGCCCGTGCTCCTCGTTGCTCGCGTCATGATTATCCTCTTCCTCGCCCACGCAGGCCTGACTGCGGATCAGTCAGTCGTCCCTGCTTTTCCCAAACATCATGTAGTGTTGGGTCCTCGTTTTGAAGAGACAACGCCCCGCGTTCCTCCTCCTCTCCTCTCCTCTCCTCCTCTCCTCTCCTCTCCTCCCTCTCCCCCCACCCCCCCACCCACGCAGCCCAGGAACAGCGCTTCGTGGCCTCAGAGGGAGCTCCAACGCAGGTCCAAGTGGCGCAGTTCGCATGCGTTCCCCCACCCAGTACACCGTTCCGTGGCCTCAGAAGGAGCTCCACCGAAGGTCCCAGTGGCGCAGTTCGCATGCGTCCCCCCCAGTCAGCGCAGCATTTCGCAGCCCCACAGGGAGTTCCACCGAAGTGTCCAGTGGCACTATTCGCATGCGTCTACCCCACCCAGTAAGGCGCTGCGTGACCCCATACGGAGTCCCACCAAACGTTCCAGTGACGCAGTTCGCATGCGCTCCCCCCCCACAGCACACCAGTACGAGGCCCCAGAGGAAGCCCCACCTAAGACCCCAGTGGCGCGAGACGCAGTTCGCGTGCGTCTCCCCCACCCAGTACAGCGCTTCGTGGCCCCAGAAGGAGCTCCACCGAAGGTCCCAGTGGCGCGCAGTTCGCATGCGTCTCCCCCACCCAGTACAACGCGTCGTAGCCCCAGAGGGAGCTCCACCGAGGGTCTCAGCGTCGCAGTTCGCATGCGTCTCCACCCAGTACAGCGTTTCGTGGCCCCAGAGGGAGCTCCACCGAAGGTCCCAGTGGCGCAGATCGCATGCGTCTCCCCCACCCAGTAAGGCGTTTCATGGCCCCAGAGGAAGCTCCACCGAAGGTCCCAGTGGCGCAGTTCGCATGCGTCTCCCCCAACCAGTACAGCGATTCGTGGCCCCAGAGGGGGTTCCACTGTAGGTCCCAGTGGCGCAGTTCGCATGCGCCTCCCCCTCCCAGTACAGCGCTTCGTGGCCCCATAGGGAACTCCACCGAAGGCGATACCCACAACTGCGGTACTCACAACTGCATATGGTTGGGTCCTTCGCCAAACGAATTATTCCGTTGACGCTCATGGCATTGCTCCTTAAACGTCATGGTGACCGCAGTCCACCTCGTAATTTCCACTTCCTCCCACCTCGCATGCGTGACTTGGCCCCGTTACACCGATGCCCTCCCTCCCCTGCCAAAGGCATGCCTGTGGCCCGGTACCGGGTGATGATCGTTCCCCCCCTCGTGGCAACCATCTGCTTTCACGAGCTACCCATTCACCGAATGGTTGGAGGCTTCCTCCTCCTCCTCCTCCTCCTCCTCCTCCTCCTCCTCCTCCTCCTCCTCCTCCTCCTCCTCCTCCTCCGCAGAAGGCAGGTGTACACCACCACCACCACCAGCACCACCACCGTGCCTGGCCAGGGCCCACCCTGGGTCCCAGACAAAGATGGTGCACAGACCCTCCTGACCCAGACCAGGAGGGTCCATGCACCGTGCCAGGGCCTTGGATGGCCCTGGGGAGGCATGGTGGTGTACCACAGGGGGGACTGGCTCGGGGGAGGGAAGCATTGATTTGGAGTCGACGATGCATCGCCGATAGATCGGCGGTGGGCCGTGCGTGGATAGCGAAACCGTGCAACATGGAAAGTGGCGCGCTGCAAAATGTTCCTGGGCACGGTACAAAACAAAACAAGCATGCGCGGCACACAAGCGGCCCCAAACGATTCAGAAAACGGAAAATCACGCGGTGGAAAACGGCCCCGGGCGCCGTACAAAAGGGACAAGTGCGTGGTACAAAGCGGCCCCAGGCACGGTACAAAACAAATACGGCACGGTAAAAGCCGGCCACGAGCACGGGTACAAAACAGAACAGATGCGCGGTGCTTTCCCGGACGGGGTGGGGCAACCAGATTGCGGCTGGCGATGCATGGGCGATGGGGGGCCGATGCTCCCCCACACCCTGGGCCAGTCCCACCCTGTCGGCGTACTGTGTAGGCGGGGGTTGCTCACGGTGCCCCTGGCCCAAGGTGCCCCCAGCTTCTCGCTAGATGCTGGAGGCCCCTGGGGCCCCCTGGGCCTCGTGCTGGGGTGCTCTGGAGGCCGTGGGGGGGCCTCCCTGGAGATCCTGGGGGCACCTGAGGCTGGGGGCACCTCTAGCAGCACCCGATGTGCCGCCCGCGGACGCGCCTCCGCGCCCTCCCCCGGCGCGCCTTGTCCCTGGCCTCTGCCTTGGAGATGAACTTCCAGATGTGGCTGTGCAGCTCGCCGCCGCACTTGCCCTGCATCCTTCTCTTGAGGTACTCGGCGCCGCGGGCGGGGCGGCGCGCACGCAGGCGAGGCGCTACGCGGAGGACCTCTTGAGCGCGGGAATAAGGAGGGACCCTCGACGCCACGCCACGCCACGCCAGGCCACGCCACACCACGCCGACGACGACGCCGACGCCGACGCCGACGCCGACGCCGACGCCGACGCCGACGCCGACGCCGACGCCGACGACGACGACGACGACGACGACGACGACGACGACGACGACGGCGACGGCGACGGCGACGGCGACGGCGACGGCGACGGCGACGGAGACGGCGCCGGCGCCGGCAACGGCAACGACGACGGCGACGGCGACGGCGACGACGGAGCCCGCCATGCCACGCCCCGCCACGCCCCCGCCCCTGCCAGTGCGGCCGCCCCTGGGGCCCCCAAAGGAAGCCCTCCTCCTCCTCCTCTTCTTCCTCCTCCTCTTCCTCCTCCTCCGCCTCCTCCTCCTCCTCCGCCTCCTCCTCCTCCTCCCTCCTCCCCTCCACCTCCTCCTCCTCCTCCTCCTCTCCTCCTCCCCTCCTCCTCCTCCTCCCTCCTCCTCCCCCTCCCTCCTCCTCCTCCTCCTCCTCCTCTCCTCCTCCTCCTCCTCCTCCTCCTCCTCCTCCTCCTCCTCCCCTTCCTCCTCCTCCTCCTCCTCCTCTCCTCCTCCTCCTCCTCCCCTCCTCCTCCTCCTCCTCCTCCTCCTCCTCCTCCTTCCCTTCCTCCTCCTCCTCCTCCTCCTCCTCCTCCTCCTCCTCCTCCTCCTCCTCCTCCTCCTCCTCCTCCTCCTCGACGGGAGTGGGGGGGAGTGCCTCCACGGGCCGCCCCCGCGCGCCGCTGGGCGCCACAAGAGGGCGACGACGCGGGGAGAGATCCCAGTGGTAGGGGAACGAACAGTGACATAAACATAAAAACTCGGAGGTCCGCGCGGATTCCTCGCACCGGCGCTGGAGCCCCCTGGCGGCGCCTCCGGCGCCGCCCCTGGCGCGCTCCGCACGCCAGGGAGGGGGGTCCAGCGCCGATCCAAGAAATCCGCGCGGACCTCCGAATTTTTCGGTTTATGTCATTGTTCGTTCCCCTATGTTCGGGGGCGCGCAAACATGGACTAGCGATCTATGGATTTTGGCGTGCGGTCGTCAATTCCCTGGATCGGAAGAGGTGTCCTCCCCAAAATGCGGCTGGTGCCGCCTCGCTGGGCGGCGGAAATCCGCGAGTTCCCGTGGAAACGGGACCCGTTGCTAATTAATCCACGCCCCCTTGAGCCATGTTTGCGATCGCCTGATACGTGTGCACATCTTCTCTTGCAGGTTCCTCGGGAGCGGCCAAGGGGGGGGGCGTCCAAGAGGGGGGGCGCAAATCATGGCCGGCGGCATGTGCGCGGCCCAGGGGGGGGCCAGGGACGTAATGGAATAAGAAGAGGCGCCATGAGATCTGGCGAAATATCATGGCCCACGCCATGATATCCACCCCCCCTAGTCATCACCCACCCCCCCTTTTTGCCGCCCTCGAGCTCCATGCCGCAGAGAGACCGCGATGAAGCCGGCGCGAAGGCCGGCACATTTTTCATCACCCGGTCGAGACTCTAGGACAAGTACTTGCGAGGATTCCCACGGCGGCGACGAAAAAACACAAAGCACGATGCGGGGGGGTCCCAAAATCTGGCGGGCAACGCCCTGGACACCAAGTACGTGTTACAAAAAACTGGCGGCGGCCGCGCGCACAGGCTAAGGTGACAATGTAAAAACGGCGGCGACGGACTCTGCGCGCATGCATTATTGTAACAACTGCTTCTGACTTGAATGCCGTCGGGCCGCGAAGTACGAGCCTGAATCCGATGCCGCAATCTAATTAAATATGTTCCTCCGTTATCTGATCCGAAAACGCCCGCAGTCGCGTCCAAAACCAAATGAAACCTTCAACCCACGAGTGCGCACCCGAAACGCAACCAAACATGTTTGCGGAATATTTTCGGGAATATCCCGCTTCGCCGTCGCTGACCCCTCTGGGTCCGAACTCTCTACGCAAATAGAAGCAACCGCGCAACCGCGACAAATTACACAGAGGAGTTCTGCTTAAAACCCCCCTCAAGCCCGACCCCCCCACACAGAGGGAACAACCGCGCAACCGCGACGAATTGAACACCACAATTCTGCTTCGACCCGCCCCGGGCCCGAACCCCCCAAACGAAGAGAGCAAACGCGCAACTGCGAAGAGGCCTCTGGCCCGCGACCCAGGCGCGATGGCGGGGTAGGCTGAAGGCAATTAAGTATACAAACAACCGATGCCCCTCTCGCATTTCGACGGCAAGCGAGCTCGGCCAGAGACCCCACTGCAAACTCGCGGCAGCGGCGGCGGCCCCGAACACCAGGTGCACTTCTTAAAAACAATTCGGCGACGGCGGTCCGCCCAGAGACTGGGGGGCGTAGAGGCTCAGTAGATCTGGTGATCATTTTTCACGCTCTCTCGCGGCCCCTTGGCGCGATGGCCGCGCTCCCCGGCCCAGGGGCCCGGCCCCGACGCCGGGGCGGCAGCCCGGCCCCCCCCCTGGGGGGGGGGGCGGGAGGGGGTCGCGAGAGGCCCAGAGCTCCGACGCAGGGAAAAAATCCAGAGCTCTCGGCCTCCGGGGGACCTCGCCGGGAACGGGCACCGTCAAACACCGACGCGGGATGGAAAACCGGCCCTCCGCCTCCTCCTCCTCCGCCTCCTCCGCCTCCTCCTCCTCCTGCTCCTCCTCCTCCTCCTCCTCCTCCTCCTCCTCCTCCTCCTCCTCCTCCTCCTCCTCCCCCTCCTCCCCCTCCTCCTCCTGGGGAGTGGGTCGAGACTTCCGGGGGCCCCGTATGGAGCAGGTCACGGCAGCGGATCGCTGGGGGCGCAGAGAGCGAGGGTCGAGCTTCGAGCGCAGGTGTTTATCCGCGGCCCTGCCAGGCGTTGTGGGGGGGGAGGGGGGAGGAGAGGAAGGGAGAGGGGGGGGGAGGGGGAGGAGAGGGGAGGGGGGAGGAGGGGGAGGGAGAGGGGAGGGCGGGAGGAGGGGGGGGGGAGGAGGGGGCGTTATGGGGGGAGGGGGGAGGAGGGGGAGGGAGAGGGGGGGAAGGGAGGAGGGGGCATCCATCACGTAGCGCCCTCCCCCCCCCCGCAGACTGTGGTGCTGGGCGCACTGCCCAGATCATTGGATGCCGAGTTTGTTCGTTCGCGATCGGTGGCGACCGATCGGCACTTCAAATCCGTCGCGTCCGATCGCGACCGATCCCAGAATCGGTCGCGACGGGTCGCCACCGACCGCGACCGATTGGTCCGCGACCGATTTTGAAGCAAATCGGTCGCGATCGATACTGAAATTTGAAACAAAAATTGGTAGCGACCGTTCTCGTCGGTCGCGACTGGAAAATTCCAGTATCAAATGATCAGGGTGCGGCAATGCCGGGGACGCACTGAGGGGAGGAGCGCTGCTTTAGGGGGGGAAGGGAAGGGGGGGGGGAGGGCAGGGGGCATAACGCGCGCTATGGACCCCCCTGGGAGTGGAGAGAATGCCCGAGAGCTTCGCCGTGGCCACCCAACGTTGGGTGTCGGGGCAGAAGGCGTCGAGCGGACCCGAATCTATGCGAAAAGCCTGCAGCGCGACCGCGACCGAGCACGGGGGTCGCCACGGCAGAATCCAGCGGGCACCGGCAGAGAAGAGGTCTCCCTGTGCAGCAGTGGTGCGGATCGTGGCTGCGCCCTCACGAGGCATGGCGAGCTCGGACACACAGACGAGCGCGCTCCACGACTCGCAAAGTAACTACTCGCAAATGGCCTGGATCCGCCGCGGGGGATCTACGATGAATAACATCAAAGAAGACATATGTTTTTCGGTCGTTTGCGAGTAGGCACTTTGCGAGTAGTGGGACGCGCTCGGTGAACACGGCACACCTGGGATGGATTCCCGAGCGAATGCCATCGCCACGGCAGCTTGCTCTCCTGGATGTGCGCGCGGTCACTCGTTGTCGCGAGGGGCACGTCGAGCGGCAGTTGTTCGGGCACAGCGGCGCCGTGTCTCATGGAGGCGGGTGGAATCGCCCAGGGCGACACTTCAGGGGCGACTCGAGTCGCGCTGCTGTTGGATTGCTTCCTGGGGGTTAATGCTCGCAGGTTGACTGGCTAGACGGCTAGACAACAGTTGGATCACTGAATTTATATGGTGAGCTGCTACGCTAGCTTGGCAATGCTCGGCGCTGACGCCACGGTTCGTCAAGTTGATGTCAACGACTGCCTGAGATACTTTGTCAACGGACAAGACTGTAGTATGGCAACAGGATGTGGATTGGAATATCTATCAAACACCGTCTCTTCAAACACATTCTCTCCACGGATCCCCCTTGACCTTGTACACTGTCGCACAAGCCGCACATTGACACGTCGGCTAAACTTCCCAAGGTCTACACCATATTCTGACTTCTCGTGGGACATGAATTCAAATTCAAATGCAGCTGGGTGTGAGACTTCGAACTTTGGGCATCGCATGCGCTCGGGAATCGTGGTGGCCAGATTGAGCCAGACATGTGTCAACGCTTAAGGCGCCACTGCCAGAACCAACCGGCGACCACTCCCTGCACGCCTCCGGCATGTCGAGACACCAAGGACGGGGGTGCACGACCCTGTGGCACACCGGCACCGGCGCGCCGTGATGCGGGCCACAGACGACGCAGCCACCAGACTCTGCTGCCGTGCCCCGCCCAAGAGAAAATCGTCGCAATTGCATGCTCGCTTTAGGTCGGGCGCGTCCCCCTGCAGGCGAATGTCTGAGGGATCTGTTCGACAAAACAGAACAAATCAAGCATAACAACCCCGAAGAAGATTCGGCAAATCGTCCCCCGAGCATGTGTTTACTGTGTTTGGTTATTCCTCCTGTCGAGGGGCGTGCCCGACTTCTTGCTCGCTGGCTGGGCACTCCGAGGAGCCGAGGGCGCACACGAGCGCGGAGCGCGCGGCCCCGTCCGTCGTGGCGGGCGGGCCCCTGCGGCCGAGCAGGCCTCGCGCCGCGGAGGGGGCGAGGTCTCCGCCTGGCAGCGCTCGCGGCCAGGCCTCTCGAGAGCCCAGCGCGCGAGCGCGAGCGCGGAGTGCGTCTCCCCTCTGACTGCACATGCTTTCGGGGATCTGCCGACCGGAATCAATCCAGACCCGGGTCAGTCAGGCCTTGCAAAATCCTGCGAGACCCTGCAACCAAACCCGGGTCAATGCAAAGGATCCTGCAAGATCCTGCAGGATCCTGCACCCAAACCTGGGTCAATGCGACCCTGGCCCTGCAGGATCCTGCAAGATCAGGCGCTTTGGCTGACCCCCGTTTGAATTGACCCCCGTCTCAACGCTCCCGATGCTTTTCGCGACGCGGGCCGCCGGGGATCCCCACCTCTTTCCCAGGGACCAGCCCTTCATCCCGAGTCGTTTCTTGACGTTCCAGCCTCTGGAAACGAAAACGCCCAGAAACCGGCAATCTCGACTTCCGTGCGATCTGAGACCTGAAGGTCGCCTCGGCTTCCGTAGTGGACGCCTCTCGGGCGCCACCGCGGTCGACGAGGCCTCCGCGGCGCACGCCTGGATGCGTGACTTGTGCGCCCAGCATGGGCCCCCGAGCCCCATGCTGGGACCCCATTCACGGGATCGGCTGCTTCCACAACGCCCACAAATGATGCGCAGATCACACGGAATACCTTCTAGGGGGCGGCAGTGACTGGCTCGCAGCGGAGGTCTCCGAGGTCAGGTACATCGCCATTACACCGGCGATGCATCGGCGATGCATCGTCGACGTCGGCGATAGATCGGCGACGACGACGTGAAGCAAATCGGGCTCCACATCGAGCCACATCGGCGATGCAGCGGCGCTGTGGAGCGATCCTCCGACCCCATCTGCTCGGACCCCATCCAGGAGACTGTTTTCATTATTTTGGGTAACGGCGGTTACCCAGGGGGGGTTGGGCCGGCGGGCAGCAGTAACGGCGGCCAGGGTGCGCCAGGGTGCGTCCGCGCCATCGGCACATCAACTGCAATACCTGCTGAGAGGAGGGGGTCCGCCCTCCACCCAAAAAAACGTACGATCGTTTGCGTTACGGAGGGGGGTGGGCCCGGGTAACAAGCGTTACCCGCCAGAGTAAAAAAAACGCTCTCTAGGAGGCCTGGAGGCTCGGGCTCCACCTGGGCTCGAGCTCAGGCTCGGGCTCGGCTTGGAGGTCCAGGCAGACAACGGCTGGTGCCGCCGACCCTGAACAACGACGACGACGACGACGACGACGACGACGTCGTGCACCCTGGTTGGTCCCTCGGCCC
Organism: Prorocentrum cordatum; assembly: GCA_963575745.1. Taxonomy (NCBI): domain Eukaryota; class Dinophyceae; order Prorocentrales; family Prorocentraceae; genus Prorocentrum; species Prorocentrum cordatum. The sequence continues at coordinate 17,079 of CAUYUJ010020224.1, forward strand.
GTGGGAGGCTTGCGGTGCCGTCACGGGCGGCTGGCAGGGCGGCCCCGTGGAGCCGCCTGCCACACCAGCAGGCAGCCCATGATGAGCGGGCCCATGGTGACCTGCAGCGCCTTGGCACCATGCACTGCACCCCCCCCCTCCTTCAGCTCCTCACGCGACATCCCGCCTCCCGCCTCCCGCCTGTCACAGCCCGCCTCCTGCCCTCCAGGCTCTTTCTTCTTCTCCTCCTCTTCCTCCTCCTTCTCCTCACCACCAACAACAACCACGATAACCAAAATAAACGCAACAACCACAACAACCACAACATCATCAGCATCATCATCATCAACAACAACCACAACAACCAGAACCACCACCACAGCCACAACAACAACCAACAACCAACAACCACAACAACAACAATAATAAGAACAATTCCACAACCACCAGTATCAACATCACCACCACCATCATCATCGCCATCGCCATCGCCATCGCCATCGCCACCACCATCACCATCACCACGGGCATCATCCTCATCATCATCGTCATCCGTATCATCAGCATCGTCATCGTCATCAACAGCATTATCATCATCATCATCATCAGTATCATCATCATCATCATCATCATCATCATCATCATCATCATCATCATCATCATCATAATCATCAGCATCAGCATCATCAGCATCATCATCAGCATCATCATCATCGTCATCAGCATCAGCAGCAGCAGCAACATTATGCTATCCTTTCTCCTCCCATTCCTGCCGCTTGCCTCCTCGCAGTCTGCCGGTGCACCTGCATTTACATCTATCAATATATCTATGCGCCACCGTGCCCCCTGGCACGTTCGGGCGTGGTAGAATACCAAGTGCTGCCTGACAAGATTTCTGAAACTAAGGGATCCTGCCCCCATCCGGGCACCACTCCGTCTTCCCGAAGCTCTGTCGGCGCCCAGACACGTCCCTGGCGCTCTCCAAGGCGTCCATAATGCCCAAGATGGTTTTCTACATGGACCTGGGAGCCCACCAAGGCAGCCAAGATTGCCCAAGATGCCTCCAAGACCGCCTAAGAGGCCACAAAGAAGCCCTGAGAGCGCTCCAAGAGGACCCCCCACGAGGGCCCCAAGAAACAAACATCAATGAATGTCATCGTGTATTATAGAACTGTTACGTTATCCCCGTTTCAAGCTTCCGACGCTCCAAAACGACCCCAGGGGCCCCCAAGACAGCCCCAAGACGGCCCAAAAAGTCCACCAAGAGGGTTCCTAGACGGCCCAAGAGGGCCCCAAAACGGCCCAAGAGGCTGTCAAATCAGCCCAAGAGAGCCCCACGACGGCCCGAAGAGGGGCCCAAGAGGGGGAACACGAACCTACAATTCCAGCCTTCCGCCCGAAGAGGCTCCCAGGAGACCCAGAGAGGCCTCCAAGAAGCTCCAAGAGGCCCCCAAGAAACTTGCAAGAGGCCTCCAGAGGGCCCTCAAACGAGACCCCGAGAGGAGTCCCACGATATCCCGACGATCATCATCATCATCATCATCATCATCATCATCATCATCATCATCATCATCATCAGCAGCAGCAGCAGCAGCAGCAGCAGAATCATCATCATCAGCAGCAGCATCAACATCATCATCAGCATCATCAGCAGCATCATCATGAGCATCAGCATCAGCATCATCATCAGCATGATCAGCATCATCATCGTCATCATCACCATATCGCCATCAGCATCATCATAATCATCAGCAGCATCATCAGCATCATCAGCATCATCAGCAGCGTCATCATCCTCATGCTCATCCTGATCCTCATCATCAGCACCATCATCGTCAGCAGCAGCATCATCAGCATCAGCATCATCATCCTCATCATCATCCTCATCATCATCAGCAGCATCATCCACCACATCATCAGCATCATCAGCATCATCAGCGTCAGCATCAGCATCAGCATCAGCAGCAGCCTCATCATCAACACCACCATCATCATCATCAACATCATCATCACCATCAGCATCCGCCGCATCCGCAGCATCGTCATCAGCGTCAGCATCATCGTCATCATCGTCATCATCGTCATTATCATCAGCATCCTCATCATCCTCATCATCATCAGCATCATCAGCATCATCATCAGCAGCAACAACATTAGCAGCAGATCCATCACCATCATCAGGATCAACGTCGTCGGCATCAGCATCATCATCATCATCATCATCATCATCATCATCAGCATCATCATCATCATCATCACCGCCATCAGCATCGCCACAAGCGCCGAAAGCATCATCACCATCGTCAGCATCAGCAGCATCATCATCATCAGCATCATCATCGTCACAAGCAGCAGCAGCCTCATCAGCAGCAGCAGGAGCATCATCGTTAACATAATCACCAGCATCACAGGAATCAGCACCATCATCGGCAGCATCATCATCAGCGTCAGCATCAGCACAATCATCAACATTGGTACCAGCATAAGCAGCATCATCATCGTCATCACCATCAGCATCAGCATCAGCATCATCATCGTCAGCATCAGCATCAGCATCATCAGCATCATCATCACCAGCATCAAAATCATCATCAGCAGCAGTATCAGCATCGGTATCAGCATCATCGTCATAATCATCAGCATCATCATCACCAGCAACACCAGAATCAGCATCAGCATCATCATCTGCATCATAATCATCAGCGTCAGCATCAGCATCATCATCAAAATCAGCATCAGCATAAGCAGCATCATCAGCAGCATCAGCATCAGCATAATCCCCAGTATCATCAGCATCAACAGTATCATCACCACCAGCATCACCATCATCATCAGCATCATCAGCATCATTAGCATCAGCATCATCGTCATCATCGTCAGCGTCAGCATCATCATCAACATCAGCATCCTCCTCACCATCATCATCAGCAGCATCATCGCCATCATCATCATCATCATCATCATCATCATCATCATCATCATCATCATCATCATCATCATCTGCATCATCATCATCATCAGCATCATCATAATCGACATCATCGCCATCATCATCAGCATCATCATCATCATCATCAGCATCATCATCATCATCGTCATCGTTATCGTGATTTTCATCCCTCGCAGGCAAATGGCGGCCTTGCAATCAACGGAAGGGCTTAAGGTCAAAAAGAGTGCGGGTGACTGGAGCCCTGCGCACAGCCGAGAGCCAATTGGTGGCTGGAGTAGCGGCCCTCCTCCTCCACCAGTCCGATATATATATATATAATGCATGAGAGAAGAAGAGAGAGAAAGAGAGAGAGAGAGAGACAGAGACAGAGACAGAGACAGAGACAGAGACAGAGACAGAGACAGAGACAGAGACAAAGACCCGACCCGTGACCCGTCTTGAACGCGAAGAAGATCTGGCAATGGTACAGGCGGTCTTCTTAGAAGACCGCGCCCCCTTGGAGAACCATCGCATCGAAAGTCTCTCGAGCGAGGTGGCGAAGCCGATGGACGCCCCTGGGGGTAAAGAACGCAGCACCCCCAGCCGTGGCTAGCCTGTAGCGGCCTTGCTCCACCTACGTAATTGCTCAATGCCGCCACAAGAACTGGGGGCAGCGGGACCCCGGAGCCTCGCGGGCCGCCGCCAGGAGATCGCGACAGCCCGAGGCATCGGGCCCCGAGACCCCGCGTACATCCACCACAACATCGCAGCAGCCAGGGGGAGCTGAACCCCGGACCCCTGTGGACCACCTCCAGGAACAGACGAACGAAGCTGCCGTCGCTGCAAGGGAGGCAGGCGCGCCTGTAGCGCGCTGGCCCTCACAGAGGACCATACACATGATGGGTTCAGTGCACGCGCGGAATTAGAAGAGACAGGGGAGGCAAGGGGGAGGCAGACGGAGAAGGAGGCAGACCGCCACCAGGAGATCGCAACAACCTGAACCGCCAGGACATGGGGCCCCAAAGACGGCTACCAGAAAGCCGTTACGAGCGGAAGCAACTCCGCCCCAAGCGAGCACAAAGCCCTGAGTTCAAGCACCGCTGGAGGGAGGAGATGAGCTGGCTCAACGCGCAATTCCATTGTAGGTTTGTTTCGCTTGCTGTTGCTTGGAAATCCTAGCATAATTTGTCATGCCAGGGCGCGTAGACTAACACGCCAAGGTGGCCCCTACGGGGCTGCCATGGACTGGACTGACCGAGATGCACCGTAGACGCCGTGGCTCAAGGTTAAAAGAATACCCACATTGCGCAACATGATGACCGAGCTCTTCATCAAAAATGACAGCCGCGTGGCACGAGGCATCGGCGGCGCGCCGACCACGCTGCAGCTACACTCGCCTGCTGCACTGTAAACCAGCTCGGGCTGCCCAGCGATGAGGTCTGACGGACGCCTGGCCGTGCCCGAAGGAATGGTCTGGGCCGCCGAAGGGACGGCCGCAAACATCCCCCGATACCCACCTTGAAGCCCCCTCCCTCCCAGTCCTCAAGACAAGACGAGACAGCACAAGAAAAAAAACATCTTAGCCAGCGTGGCCCCCAAGCAATGTGTGCCCAGAAGTCCATGGTGTGCAATATTATGCGCTGTTGGACAACACACCTATACGTGTGTGTATGTACATATACATATATATACATACATACATATATATATATATATATATATATATATATATGTCTACGTATGCGATGTGCCATACATGTGATGCAATTTATGGTGTGCAATATATAGAGCGTTATATTTACTGTGGGGATCAGAAATCGCGCCGCAGGCGCGGAAACAAAGCATCATGCAATATACGTGCTGCAATAGTTTGAGACAATATATGGGATGCAACCTATGTACTGCAATCTACGCGATGCACTATATGTGGTGCAATCCATGCTGTGCAACAAATGTTGTGCAAGATGTGTGGTTGTGCATACACGGTACGGCGACGGGGCGGCGACGGCGACGACATAGCCGCCAGACCACCCAACTGGCCCAGTTCCTTAGAAGACAAATAAGAAGCCCTAAGTGCAAGCTCTGTTTTGGGAATAAATCCAGAGGCGAGCAGCAGCAGCCAAAACTCACAGGCTCAAGCCAATAGTGAAAGAGAGAGAGAGAGAGACACTGAAAGAGAGAGAGAGAGAGAGTGAGGCCCGAATGCATCTTACCTGCCTGCCCAATTCTTTGCGCTCCGCAGCGCGAAGAGCCAGGGCCCTCCGACCCCACGCCACCCCCGCGCTTCGTCCCCAGCCAGCTTGCGAAGGCCCCCCCCAAAGATCCCAGACCTGACAACGCTAGGCCTGCCCCGCCCCCACTCGCATAGGCACCTCCTGCTCCTGCTGGCGGCGAGCCTGGGGGGAAAGTGAGATGGGGCGGGCCTTCTCAGAAGGCTCGGAATCCCCATGCCTTCCGAGAAGTTTTCTAAGCCTTCCCAGAAGACACAGAAAACTTCTCAGAAGGCATGCGCGAGGGCGTCTGAGAAGCCACGCCGCCTTCTGAGAATCGGGGACGCGCAAACATGGATTAGCAACCCATGGATTCGACGCGCGGTCGCCAAATCCATGGATCGGGGGAGGTGCCCTCCCCAAAATGCGGCTGGTACCGCCTCGCTCGGCGGCGGAAATCCGCGATTTCCCATGGAAACGGGACCCGTCGCTAATCCACGCCCCCTTGACCCATGTTTGCGATCGCCTGGGAGAAGGCCTCCTCTTTCTCATGTCTACCCCTGGGCGCGCCGCCGAATATCGGTCAAGATCGGTCCCCGGACCCCTCCCCGGGTCCAACTGACGCCGTTCTCTTCAACCCCGTATCGAGCCTCGGGGGCCCCTGGGGGCCCGAAAGCGGCGCCCAGAGGCCGCAAACTATGAAAAACCGCCTCGAACCTCGAAACTCGATTCTCGAACCTTCAAGTTTAAAGGCCTACTAGATGCGGTCCGAGTAGATAGGGTCGAAGGCTCGTGCCACATCGCCAATACATCGCCGATGCATCGGAGATGCATCGGCGATGCATCGGCGATGCACCGGCGATGCATCGGCGACGTCGGCGACGCACCGGCGACGTCAACGTGAAGCAAATCGGGCTCCGCATCGAGCTGCATCAGCGATGCATCGGCGATGCGGCGCGATCCTCCGACCCCATCTACTCCGACCCTATCTACGAGGCCTAGAAGTCGGGTTGACCTAAAAGGGGGTCCAGCGAAGAGGGGGTGGTGCAATAGATGTGGTGCACTAGATTTGCGGGGTTGCAATACAGTTGGGGCGTGCCATACATTCTGGGGCGCAAATGTATTGCTGGGTTCCCGCGTACAATACATTACATGCAATACAATGCAATACAATTCTCCGGCGCAGTACATTTGCAACACAGTTGCTCCAAATATTTTGCACCACCCCCTTGCAGCTGGACCCCCTTTTGGGTCGACCAGACGACAGTTCCCCCCCTCCAAGTTTCCTCCTCCTCCTCCTCCTCCTCCTCCTCCTCCTCCTCCTCCTCCTCCTCCTCTTCCTCCTCCTCATATTCCTCCTCGTCCTCCTCATCCTCCTCCTCCTTCTCTTATTCCTCCTCCTCCTCCTCCTCCTCCTTCTTCTCCTCCACCACGTGTTCCTCCTCTTATTCCTCCTCCTCATACTCCTCCTCCTCCTCCTCCTCCTCCTCCTCCTCTTCGTCTTCTTCGTATCGCTACTCTTCTGCTTATTCGTATTGTTACTCTTGGTAGTCTTATTAGTATTGCTATACGTATTCTTCGTATCAATAGTATCCGTATTATGCGTACTGTTATTCGTCTTATTCTGATGATTGACAGTATTATTAATAGTAGTATTCGTATTAGTGGTATTCGTCGTGCTCGTCTTCTTCTTAGTCTTAGCATTGTTCTTCTTAGTCGTATGGGTATTAGCACGCGTAGTATGATTGTTAGTATTAGTAGTATCGTTAGTTTTCTTGTTACTACTAATATTACTAGTATTCGTATGATGCTTATTCTTCTTATCATTAGTAGTATTGTTCTTAGTATTATTCTGATTCGTATTATTACTACATCGGCCCGATGAAAGTTCCTGGAATTTTCATCACGACGCTGGCCGGCGGAAGTCGACGGAAGTAGAACGAGGCGGAAGACGGGGGAAGGCCGCCAGAAGGCTTGCCAATGTCAGCGGAAGTAAACGACGCCCCTTCCGAACCCCCTACCCCCGTAGAAGCCTAGCAATGTTGTCTTCCTCCGTGGGCCGGGCGGGATCCCGCCTGGCTTATTCCGCTTTAATATTATAAGTTTAGTTCAGGACGATCAAAATCCCATCCATCAAAAATCGGGTAGACCAAAATCCCGGGCCGTTCACGGATCCCACCATGCTGGGATCGGCTCGAAGTAAGATGGGGCTCATAAGTTGCAGTATTATTGCCGTGTTGGGGTCGTCTTGAGGTCATCTTGAGATCAGATCCCGGTCATGTTTGGTTCACGCAACCATCGCGTGGTCATTATGAGGCCACCCTGGGTGCGCTTGGATCCATCTTGTTGCCATCGGGCCATCTCGGCGTCACGCGTTGCTCATGTGTTTCGTCATCTGCGAGTCGGCCTGAGACGGTCCAGAATCCATGGCGGGATCGCGTTGGGGTGGCATCATCCTGGGTCCTCTGGACGTTATCGTCCGTGGCCTGAGGCATTCCTGGAAGCATGTTGTGGCCATGGGACGTTGGGATCGCGTGCGTGCGAACGCTGAGCACGCGCGCGCGACTTTTCATCATGCCGACGGGTTGACATACATATGATTCCTTTTGCGAGTTTCCAAGGAAACTTTTGTTGAAGCCAAGTATTCATGTTATGATTCCTCCTCCTCCTCCGAATATTCCTCCTCCTCCTGCTCTTATTCCTCCTCCTTCTCTTATTCCTCTTCCTCCTCTTCTTCCTCCTCTCCTCTGATTTCTCCTCCTCATCCTCTTCTTATTATGCATAGTCTTACCCTTCTTCTCCTT